>CM042067.1:1613114-1990821 GCA_023512825.1 Liposcelis brunnea | reverse complement strand
GATACAATGTATTTGTGCTTGCGCCAATTCGATCAGGAATCAACTTGTTTCCACTTGAATTTAGGTCAGTGATCTGTTGTTTCGAGTCACTCCCTCGAAATCGACTTTAAGCTTTAGAACTAACATAGTAATCATCTCCCATTCAGAAAACCGCCATTGAAGAGGGCTTCCAGGTTTTCATTTAGTTCACTTTCTCCATTTTAAATCCTTGTCCAATTTAGCAAACAATAAAAAAACCAATATAACATGCGGATATGGGTTAAAGACTCTTTTAGTTGTTGATATTCCTTTTAGTTGTTTTATATTAATTTTAGTACGACAACAAAAGACGAATAAACTTCTGCATATTGCTCGCCATAAAAAGCCCTATCAAAAAAATTTGATATCAATATCGAGCCTTTAACATTCTGGTAACTCCTGTCTAACTCATAAAATGTTTTTTGAAAAGTATCGCCGAATAAAGACCGTGAAAACGAGTCTTGAAGAAAAGACGGGAAAAAAAAAAAACCGAAAGCGGTCATCATAAACAACACTAATTCCCTTAAGTGCCATATGTATCTTCCCTCTTTTCAACGGAAAATAAACCTTGCTTAAAAATGGTAGCCCTGCAGCAAGGTAGAAACTTCAGGACACTTAAACTTTAAACTTTACTCATCAGCCCCAAAGAAAAAACATTTTCTTTTCGTAATTCAAATGTCGAGTAATCTGTTGTTTCACCGGCGCTGCCTTGCGGAGACATTTCGAATTAACTAATTGAGGTTGCCATCATTGAACTGAATTCGTGAGGAATCGCGACCTTTCTTTTAAAAAAAATAAAAAGAAGGTTGATCTGAAAAAAACACATTAGAACTTGAGAGAAAACGAGCTTGTTTCTTGTAATTTACGCTCATTAAAATTCATGCGCTATTTTTTTCTTCACCAAGAAGCTTTCTTTTTTTTCATGAAACAAAAAATCAGCAATTTATTTTTTTAATTTGTTTGGTTTATTATTTTTTTAAAAAAAGAGTATGGACTGGGGAAAATGTCCATCGGGAATTGACGAAAAGTCACAACTTGCACCGGAAACGAAGACGGAAACAATTTATGAGAAAGCTTTGATTTAATTTTTATTTTTGTATAAAAATCGCGCGCGTGGAAATAACTTTTGAAATTTTTATTCCGTTTTATGAAATGTTTAACGCAAGGTGAGAAATTGTCGGCAGTCGGCTTATTTGAGTAATTATACTTTCTCAGAGAAATTAAAAAGATTCTTTTTAGATTTTAAAGGTAAATGCCTTCTGGATCCCCGTAAATAAAAGAAAAATCAGTTCTCCTTTCGACTGTGATTTGTGGGGTTATGTCGAGAGTTATGTGATCATTCAGAATATCCTCACTAAACTTTGATAGAGAAAATAATCTTGAAAGGATGACATGCGATTTCGCCATCAAGTCAACTTCTAGAAATTTCAGACTTCAAGTGTTTTTTTAAACGGAAGTTACCACCTTAATGATAAAATAATAATCTTCGCTCTTTTGAAATTAAAAAAATTCTTAACTCTAAAAAAAATATTCATAGAAAGGTATCATTTGGCCAATCAGTATCACAGGAAAAGCGTGTAGCCCTAGCTCCATGATTGTCAAAAATTCCTACTAAAAGCAATTTACAGCTAAATCCCACGTGTTTACTCGACATATTAAAAACATTATCAAAGAAAGTGAGATGGAAAAAAATTTTTTATAGCTTTATTCTTTAATTTCACGAAAAGGAAAAACTAGACCGAATTTTCTCCTTTCCTTTTCAACTGGAAACGCAAATAAACACATAGCACAATTGCACCCTCCTTAAAATTTAAAAAAAAAAAAAAAAAAACACTCCAGCACTATTTCAACGAATAAAGAAAAAAAGTATGGGATTTGAGATTCAAATTAACGTCACGAAGAAAAAATTTATAGCGGGAGAAACAAGGATCATAAAGGTTCTGTTATGTCGTGATACAATAGAGTCTCATCTACATACATCAACTTAAAGTCACCTTAATCATTTCTATTTTAGTACCAAAAAAAAATCTTCAGAAGAATATCGTATCAAAAAAAATTAGAAAAATTATTTGGCTTCGATATCGTTGCTTATAATTTAAATCATGTAAGCAGAAGGAAAATCCCATATCGAGAAAAATGTTTTCGCGCGATGAAACATCTCATTTTCCTTTGGTATTTTTATATTTTTTTTTCCTTGTTGATAGGTGCCGAATCTAACGCATCGATGCACCGGCACTGTATTTTTCTCAATTTCATATATATTTTTATCCAGCGTCGATAGAAAAAAAAAATGGAATCGTAAGTGAAAGCACGTTTTTGGAACGTGATAAAACGTTTTTAGAATTGTGGTGTTTACTTACAAGGAAAATTGTTCCGGATCTGTGTGTCTTTTTATTCCTGGTGGATTTTGTTGGGACGAATTGACACAGAAGCTAATGTTCTTAAATTAAAGGACAAAGGGGTGAAATTTAAAAAAGGAAGTAGCATTCCTTGACCATTCCTGAGGGTTAATATAGGGTCTGTGAAATCACGCGAGCTCATTTTCAGGTCGAAGACGCGTTATCGGAGGAGGTCCTTACAAAGCGTGGGGCACGTCAAGGCTGTGCACTGTTTCCGATAAAGGTTACCAATTCCTCGCACACCATGATTATAGAGGCCGATTCGTTCGAGCTCAACCAAACTGATATAACTTTAAATGGGAAAACTTAAAAATTGAGAAACTAATCTTTTTCATAATTTTTTTCCCGCCGGAAGTACCATATTCAAGCCCATTTTCAAGCCCCGTCAATCTGAAGGATTCTCATTAATCATACATTTAAGCAGGTGTTGTTACGTCTCTGTCGTGGATGTCATGATTACTTTTCTTACACGTCCGCATCCCCCCTCAGAATTTCATTCTCATTTTAAAAAATGATCCTCCTCCATGGTTTCTCCTGCCGCAGTACATTATTGCTTGTCATTTAATATCGTTCTTTGTCTTTTCCTTTTTGACACGATTTTAATATTGCAACTGGAGAAGTTACGATGATCGAGGAACATTTAACAGGAAAAATATAATGTTGAACCTTTTCCATTCTTGTTCAAACTCGATGAAACGAAAAACTAATGGTTCGGCCAACATTAGATCTCATTTTGATTTTAACACGGAATCTTTTTGTTTCTCTCCCTGCGCCATATGAAAGCGTTTAATATAACAAAACCTTCTGGGAACGGCAATATGATAGAATTTCCTATGAAAAGCAATCAAAGTCTTGAACTGAAAATAATTTTCTTAGCTACTGCGTTCTTTCTTCCTTGGTACTCTCAAAATAAAAAGTTTTCTCAAAAATTTTTCTGCCGTTTATTTTGAATTAACGTAGCATAAAACGTAGTGTCTTACGTTTAACCTTTTTTCCTTAATTAATTATAATTTACTTTTAGTTACTTTGCACATTTTTCATAATTAGAGTGCTAATTATTTTTCTAGAAAAGAAAAGTTTTTGAGCGAATGATGTAACGGGATAATTATTTTGTAAACAAACTTGGGAAAGGAAAAAAAAACTGTCACGATTTTAAAGCTTGGGCAATTCACCGTTGGTCATCAACATAAATTAATTCAACCTCATTTTACGGAAACGATAAAAGCAGAAAGTTTACGTAGTAAGTTTCTCAACATTGGACAGTGGCTACAGCAGGTGGTTTCTTCGGTTTATGTCTAATGGATTTCCGGTTTGTCACATTTACACTTTCGCTTTTGAAAACTTTTGGACTGGTTTTAGAATTATTAGCGGTTACCTTTGTAATTAACCCGATAAATAATTAAAAACTCCTAAAAAAAACTTTTCTCATCGAAACTCCATCAATATTCCAAGCTTTTATCTCATCCTTTAACGGGACTTTAAATCACGGCAAAAAGGCTTCTTTCCTCCGCCCCGCTTCTCTTATCTTTTTCTCTCTTCCCTTCAACTCCCAAATGCATAATCAAATATATCTCTGAGAGTTTCTTAACACGACCGATCTCTTTCCTCCTCATTGTTGACTTTCAAATCCCGAAGGAAAAGCTCGACAGCCCCGAACGTGGAAGTTTTCAAGAAAACCCAGGCCGAACTCTTGAAATTTTTGATTTTCGTGGGAAAAAAGAAATTATTCATACAGGAAAACCAAGATGAAGTGGGAACATGTTTTATATATGTATAAGATTTTGAGGATTCGAACACATTTTCAATGAAGTTTAGTTGTTAAGGAAAGTCTTTCAAAGGCTGTTCGAAAGGGGGTTCGGAAGAGGGTTTAAGGGGTGAGCCGTTTTCATCTTCACCGAGAAGTCTTTATTTCAAAATTTCACACGTATGAAGTTGTTAAAAGTTTATTGCTAAACAATGATACAACCGAGAAAGGTTTCTGTGATGAATTCTGAGCACAGCGTAGGCGCGCAATCAACAGGCGTCATAACAATTGTATCATTTTCTTGTAACTGATTTACTTAGGCGTTTAACTTTTACTAAAACACAGCAGCGCTTCAAGCATGCTTATCGTGGGCTGCCATTTTTAAATCCATCATGTCTTCAAATCCTCGAACACACAAAAATCATTTGCAGAGACTGCCAATAATCAAAGAAAAAGTCGACATCAAACTCACTTTCTACCGACTAGTCTTGAAATCTTCAACTTCAATACTCTCAGCAAATACAAATATGACGAAAAGCAAAGTTCTTTTCCTTCTTAAAAATTAAGATTCAAATAGTCAAAGTTCAAGGATAATAAATCTCGGTTTTGAAATAATTTTAATAAGGAGAGTTATTTCTATCTCTTAAGTGTAAAATTTTACTTCATAACTCTTCGCTAAATTTTAGAAATATTTCAGGAACGATTTAACAATTTGTCTGTCATTATAGAGCTTTAAACTTAAACACACATCTTGCGCTTTGAACGTAAAAGCAAAAATTTATTTCAAAATTCTTGAAGCAAAAAGCAACTTTACAGGCACTCATAGTATTTTCTAAAATAGAGCTCACACATATCTTAACGCGTCTTTACTTGCAAATAATAGATTTGGTAAAAGCTTTTCAAGACTAATTGCTGCTTTTGCCATGATTTATAAACAAAAAAGAAACCAATAGATAACACTAATTTTTGGGTATATTTTTTCCTCATACTTCGGCATCTTTTGGCTCAAACTTGTCCTCTGAAAGACCATTACACCAACAAAGGTTATCAAACAACTGAAAAACTGCGTTGGAAATGAAAACTGGGACAATAACAAGAAGAAAATTAAACCCGTATCACTTTAAACTTTTTTCGTTTTAAAAGTAAACCTCAACGAGCCGTGTTTTCTGGAAATATGAAAATAAAACTAATTATCGCTTTTCGAAACTTTTTCCAGTGGGCAAGTCGTAACGTTCCAGCTCCTTCAAAAAAAAAAAAAAAAAATGTAATTTACAAAATAGAAAATGGAGGACAAGTTTTTTGTGTTATCCTTCTCCAACACCGAATCCTGCACCTTATCCTTCGCCTTTTCCTTGACCAAATCCTATACCCCTTATCTTACCCCAAACCCTACCTATCCTACCTGCCCTAGGGTAGGATTTGATCGATGAAAAGGTTTTTTTTTTGCAAAAAAATAGATGTCAAACATACTGTTTACCATTAGTTTGCCGTGCACAAAAACAATACTGAAAATCCAATTGCAATTTTCGACCTCATCCTGTTTTCGATGGGAGACTTAGCCTGAAAGCCATCGACAAACTGGCTACATTTCACAGAGAAAGCAGTATTAAGATAATCACACGTTGACCACACGAATGTTAAGAATTTTCGCCCCAGCATAAATGAAGAGATAAAATACTTACTAACAAGTTTTAGGAGGATCGATTTTAAACATTTGCAATTTCAACTTCTTACAGGGCAAAATCGGAATAAAGGAAAATTTTCTTAAAAGAACTTTTGTTAGTACTTATGATACCAAAGAGACATTTTTATCAAACCGCCTTCAACCGTGAACGTCTGAAGAGGTCGTAGGCGGGCGCAGCACGAGAAAAATCCGATTCTAAGCAAAAATAAAATACAAATATTATGAAATAATTTAATATTTCCCTTGAATATGATATATCAAAGTTTAGAGTTATCTGAAAAAGAAAACCTGTTAAACTTCCTTTGAAGAATATGTCACATATTAGCTAAAGGACGTAGACGTAAAATAAACTTATTCCCCATAAAGAAGTTCACGCCTCTGCTCTCAAATTTGAAAATAAACTTATAATCACCAGAAATTTTGATAAGAAAATGCTAACGTCAAATCTTTGAACTATCGGAAAACTTTCAGCTGAAGGTAAATTCTCATTTGAGTGAGGACTTACTCGATATGAACGGCAATAAAACAAAGTACATCATTACTACCTTTTCATTCAAAAAAGGGCGAATTAAATATTAAAAACACTACTCGCAATAAGTGTAGCCTTACAGTTATCAGTAAATCGCTTTGAAATCTGAAAAAAATTTCCCAACCGTACATCACCAAAACCTTCCATAAATCGTAGTTTCAGACAATGAAAAATCGTGTTAACCCATAAAGTTATAACGCTTCCGTTTCCACCGTATAAATGTTGTAATCTAACCCGGGTGGTCGTTATCAGCCCATTAAATATTCGATTACTGCCTATTCGGAAAATGCGATATGCTTAAATAATTCCACGGCATAATAATTTATTTTTTCATGTATCGCGCCTAACAACCAAAAAGACCGTATTGTTTATTTAAAATGCCTTAATTTATTACCGATTAATTTACATAATCAATTAACGCTAATGTGCTAAAGTTTATTAAACGTAAAATCCGACGATCTTAAATGCCTAAAAAACCTTCAAATTTTTTGTGGCCGCGTTAAAATATAATTTGTATTTTAATTAGAAGCGCTAATTTTTATCGTCAATAAAAACAAGCGCTTTGATGATACATCTTTTCCCAAACTCCTTTTTACAAGTTACTTACTTGATATTGAAGTTTACATTATTTCCAGCCAATGATTTTCCGGGAAAAGAGACGAAACTACTCAGCCTAGAAATTTTGTTAATTATATTCCATCATGTTTCCACGCTCATTATAATTAACGAGGTGATTAATATATAAATATATGTGATATATATCTTTCCAAACAACAAGACACACTATAAATTTGTTTGTATATGTAAGGTTAATATTCACTAAAAATAATTTATAAATATTATCTTATTTAAATTAAAAACGGATATCGGTTGTGTAAGCAACCGAAGCACATGTCCGGTTCCGATCCATATGTTCCGGTAAAGTTTCGATCGCGCGTCATTTGTTTAAGGTCTTAAAAAAAACATTTTCTCTGTTATAAATTTTTAGGACTTTTCTTCCCAACAAAAAAAAAGTTATGAAGGAGTGTAAAAAAACAAAAAAAAATTTAATCGTAAATAAAGACGAGATCGTCGTATTTTTACGAAGAAATGAAACAGCCGAATATGCTGATGCTTCACCGTGCGATTATCAATACTATCTGCTTCACCTCGTTCATAACTTGTAGCTGATTCTTTGCGACTGCGTATTTATTCGGCGCGATTATCCATTTGACACATTACATCTTATTCCGCCTTTTCTTCTTTAAAAAAAAATACATGGAGAGCGAGTTGATTACTTTGGAGTAAACAACTATCTCATGATTCGTTCGAAAAGGTAAAATTATTGATTAAATTATTTACTCGGTCAAAATTAGTTCTACGTCTAATTTAGTTTTTTTGACCCTCGCAAAAAAAACATATTTCTCCGTGGTGCAAAATGTATTTGACAAGTGGTTGAGGTCGGGTTATGGGTATGAAAGCGGAATCCCCTTTTATGTTGCATAGGCAAGATTTGGGATTTATTTTGAAACAATATGGGAGCACCAAACATTAAAAGCAGAAACAACCGTTTCCACTTTTCGGTGTGATGTTAATATTGCTTAAACAAATTTTCTAAATGAGTAAACATGAAATTTTTTCAGCGTACAGATTGACATAATGCGACACCATACATACCAGTTTCATTACAATGTAAGGAAATCCCTAAGACATTAATTAACCTATGATTGTATCAAAACCACTTGATCAAGAAAGAGGACTAATTTGTTTTGACAGAGTAGAATAGTTTTGTCACAAAAATAATTTTCTTGCAGTAGAACTATTTGAAACGTTTTTATTTTTTTAAAGTACAGAGGCATTAGCGTGGGATAGAAGTCTGCAATGGCCATCAGCCAATCAAAGGATGGTAAATAAGTCTACCTCGGATCTGACATTCACTGCTCGAAAAAAGCTAAAAAAAAAGTCTTGAAATGGAACATACACCCACTCAACGAATAAGCCTCAAATAAGATCATTTTGTAAAAACGAGAAACCAGAGGCTAAGCTGGCTATCTTAAATACATCTAAAATGCATTAAAACGTCTTCATGTATTCATGATGTTTACTAACATGTATTTCATGGGGGAATCATTCCAAATGTTTGGCAATTTACAACGATTCGTTGATGTATTCAAGTCCGCCAAACAATGGAAAGGTTCAACGAAGTAAAAGGGGAAGACTGTATCGAACTCATTTTCATTGAAATCTTCAATCTTGAAACGATTTGAATATTCATTTTCTCTTTGGAAAAGATGTTTGTTTAAAATAATTAAGATGCGGTGGCATAATCTTCACGAATGGAAATAAATTCTTACACTTTTAATTTCTTTGAAAACTTCTAATAAGAACCCTATTTTGAAAATTTTAGAAGGTCGTCAAATATTTGAGTAAATGAAGGCACGAAACGAATCAGCAGTCGGGCCGGATGCGATTTAATCGTGAATCCGACCCGGGGATGTTTTGCATAGCCCCATTTTCATATCAAAAGAGTTTCCAGGCGAAGGTACCTTTTATCATACCCAGCTTGATTGTTTGCTTGTTTAGTTCTCTTCTCCTTTGAAAAACGGGTTTCATCAGGGTCACAGCTGACAGCCATTTTGAAACTCGACTAAAAAGAAAAAAAATAATGATTCGCCCCTTGCAGGATATCAGGTTTCCAGTTTCTACTTTGAAAAACATTTTAATCAACCATAGAGATTAATTTGATCTCGGTCTAAGTTCTAAAATTTGAAAAGATGAAAAAGCAAAACAAAAAGAACGAAAATATAAATCGAGCACGTGTCATGATGTTTATTAGTAGCAGAGGTCGAAAAAAAAATCATCGCCTCTATTTTATCAGTTAATGATGTGGAAACCGTGTGATTTTTAACCCTTGTAAATACAATATGGAATCCACTGTTTTCCGTAACACTGATTTCTTTATTTATGTTTTAACACATTCCAGTATTAAGTTTTCTTAAATATGGCTATGAAGGTAAAATTCCATTAAACTTAGTTGTGGCTCAAGAAAAATTATACTTTTGTTTATTCTTAAAAGAATATTTATCAGCAAAGTTTTTGGAACGTCTACTATTTTCTGTGGGATTAAATTAAAGAATGAAATAGACAACAAGACCAGGAAACCTAAAATTAGGTTGGTCTTAAATTATAACGTTAGGTTCTTAAGAGGAATAGTGAATAATCATTCATTTCCGGTTGCTAGTTTTATTCGTATTTACGTTGCGGGTTCCTTTAAAATGCTTGACCAAAGTTAAGGGAAACTGTTTTTTGTGACATAATATTTATTACCTTAGATAAATAAGTCAAGAGTCGACTTTATTGCTAATGTGTTATCTTGTTCGCTTGCCCCAAGATTAATGTTAGAATATATGAGGCTCTTTAACTAATCATAGTTAAATTGTTAGATTAAAGAGAATAGAACATTTTGAAAATCTATTTTCTCTTGACAGTGTATGAAAAAAGTCAAAGAAAATCGAAATTCGGACTTTATGCCGACGAGATTTCCATCATGGCGGCCTTCAGTTTAACTCCTCCAGTGAACTTTCTTGGTCCGAAGGACCAATAGCGTAGCCATGTCAAAAAAATGGAATCAAAGATTTGTGCCAGCCGTTTCAAACTTTATAATTTTATTTCAAAATCGATGAATAAATTATTTGAAAGCCTTCACCACGTTTAAGCTGATCACCGTAATGATTGCGGGCAAGCTTCTGATTAACTGTGGTCAATGCGTCAGCCACAAGGTGAAAAGTTAAAATCAGAAACATAGTTGTGCTATATTTTTCATATCTAAAAACGAGTGCAAGTTTCCACTGCTTGAACGAAATCTGCTGTGTTCGCTTAACTGATGATAATAATATTTCAA
This sequence comes from Liposcelis brunnea, assembly GCA_023512825.1. Taxonomy (NCBI): domain Eukaryota; kingdom Metazoa; phylum Arthropoda; class Insecta; order Psocodea; family Liposcelididae; genus Liposcelis; species Liposcelis brunnea. Next base: position 1,980,567 of record CM042067.1, on the reverse strand, counting down.
ACCATTTTCCCAGGATCAATATCAATGCTATTGCTGTTCCATTACTCTATTTCCCCGAATGACCTTTGCAGTTTGCTCTTCTATTATATGCAATATTATCAACGTGGGAGTCCCATTCTTGCTTTCCGTTTGATATTTATTCTTTTGATGTTCGCAACGTGACACGTGTACCTGATTTCCTATTTGACTTTTGCATCCTTTCCGATCGATCTTTTCGTTATTCCTTTCCCTCGGTCTAATTTTCGCTCCATTAAATTTCCACATTTTTCTTTCGTATCAAAACCCATAATATGTGAATACACGTCCACTATTTTCACCTGTTTCGGTTTTCCCCGGTTTTAATTTTAACTCACGAAAGTTTATAAAAAGTTTCAGAAATTTCAAATTTCAATGTTGTATGAAATACGTGTTTGAGCATAAATATAAGCCGAAGTGAAAAATACATGGTAATTTTTCATCTCCTTATCTCCTTACTTCCATCACCGGCCCGTTTGCTCCAAACGATAAAGAGAACCTTTAAAAAAATAAGATAATTAATTCGTAATGGGAAGTATTTGAACGCTCAGACGACAGAATCGAAATAATTGCTTCCATTTCTTGGTAATGGAAAAGAAAGTGTTTCTCATATTTTATTTCCGGTTATTGTTTACCATTTTCTCTGTTTGAGTCTTTTGTATTGCCTCCTCCCCTTTTACCTCTTTGAAAAATAGGGAACGAGGCGCTCGGCGTGAATGGAATTTTTCCCTATGTCTATAAATACACCGAGCAATTTACGTAAACAAATAATCGGACCTTAAACAAGGAAAAGGAGGGGTGGAGGGAAAGAAAAAAAGAAAATGATTTATTTACACGAAAAGCCGTTATTACGTAACGGATTTATATGATGAAAGTTGGTATTACTCGGAAATGGGAAAGATTACACCAAGCATTCGTTCGATATTAGACAATGTAAAGTATATTACTGTTTTCTATAGAAACGCATCGCAGAAAAGATATTCCAGAAAATCCTCTTATCCTCTTAAATCTTCGTCTTTTCCTCCGTTCTTACATTATTTTGATTAGACTCGCTTTTACAATTTCAATACGGTCCAGTCGGTTTTTTAAATAGGGATGATACGAAATCAGCCCATTTTAAAAATTAAATAAAAAATGATTTGATAAGCAAGATAACGATTTCGAAGAAAAATAATGATTGATAAGAAGATTACAGGGAAGATATAAATTAAAATTAAAAACAGGAGCAATTTTGTCGCTTATTAAACGGCCCCCTCACTTATTGAATAACTAATCGATTTAGAACAAAACAAGGGGGAAAAAGCAGGAAAGCAACACCGAGTTAAAGTAATAAATATAAAGAGGAAGGAAAAAAGAGGAATCTCGATGATGGAAAATCTTGAAAAATCCGACATTGCGAGATGAAGAGGGATGAAAATAAATAGAAAGAACAAAGAGGATTTTGATAAGGCTAAGTGCATGAGCATAAAAAGGAAAATATGAGAGAAACAAAAGCGAGACGATATCGTTAGGCTATGAAGATGAAAACGCATGTAAAATAGCCGACCATTATGTGAGACCATAAAAGATACTGATATTCGGCATTAGGGGAAAAGAGGTGAGGATCATGAAAAATATTTCAGGTAATAATACTTCAGAACTTGATGGAAGTGTACAGTGAAACGGTATAATCTTTATTTAGTTTTTCGAGAGGAAAAGCCCGGGAAGAAATGATGTGGGTAAGTAAGACTGGTTTTTTGGTCTCTTTGCAAAGGGACCTCAGTAAGGGGGTAAGGGTACCTCAGAGGTAAACTGCCACTATGACGTCACAGCCCTCATTTAAAAAGACGATCGACTCCAAATAAAAAACAAACATTGAACCGCCTTCTTAGAGTTCAGCTCTGACGTCATAGTGACAGTTTACCTCTGAGGTACCGCACTTTTGATCTCCTAAAGATCGAAAGGGAGTTTGATGGATTAATAAGTGATATTATTGAAAACAATGCTACACGTGATGAAACGACTCGACCGCCTGCAGATTTGAAGAAGCAATTCAAGAGTTTCACGGATTCAGAGATCGCAATTCGTGCAAAATATTACAGAATCGTCAACGAATATGAAACTGAAAAAAAAAAAAAAAATGCGTTCACACCTACTGGGTGCCCAATGGAAGCTGAATACCCCTAACCTTTGTATTTTTCAATTGCTACCGATTTCACTCACAGCGACTTTTAGGTTTTCCTCTCAGCGACGCAACGCCTTCTCGTTACATAAATCTCTTCCTTTTTTAATCGTAATCTCGAACAAATTATCTTCAAACGATTCAAAAATCTCATTTTAGACCGCCCGTAAAGCCTGAGAAATCCTCAAATCCGTAAAAAAATTTGAAAGAAAATTTTAATGAAGAAACGAAAAATAAAAAGAAAAGAAGATTAAAAGAAGGCAAGTCAAGCTAAAATTGCAAGAGATTATATGTCGAAAAAGGTAAAGACAAAAATAGAAATTATAAATGAAATAAGATATAAAAGAAAATTTCAAGAATATGAACCAAGAAAAGGAATCCGAGAAAAAATGTAATTAGTACTAAGAATTTTCCCTTTTTGCAAAATTGCAAAATTGATTTACATTCATATTTTTATTACGACTGATCCTAAAACCGAAAATTAAGCCCAAATTTACTGATTCATTCACAACAGTTTATTACTTTCTCAGAAAACTCACTTCCTTTGTTTACATTTACGCAATCTAATTAGTTTTATTAATTCCGCTGTTTTCCGGTAAGAATACAAAGATTAAAACGTAGATTTTTAATCTTACTAATGAGAACATTTCCCACACAATGTAAAACTACGTAACTACTCATTAAATTAATAGTTTGATACGATTCTCTAAAACCTTTCAAATCATTGCTTACTCAGGTTTCCCTTAAGTCGAAACAATCAAGAAATTAAGCGGTCGGGTAAGAGTTTTACTTCCTCTTCTCATTTCAATTTTCACCTCTTTGGAAACTTAGGAAATGATTTTCCTTTCCTTCGCTTTAACCAATTAAAACCTTTTGATCGGGAATATTGTTAAATCGTTTTAACCGTCGAGGGCTGATGCGACTTACCTAATTTTAATTTGTTGGAGAATTTTCCGGGAAAGGTTTCATCGGGGTCTTTTACGTCATTCTCCTTGACCAAACGACCCACGTGGGAAAAGATAATTAAATAACCGTCTCGACCCGTTACCCTAAGACGTTATTAAATACATAGAGCTTAAACTTATCTAATGAGTGCAGTCGCTCGTTTCAACGGACAAAAGAAAATTTTAATTTCGAAAGCTGCCGCTGGAAGGCACCACACATCAGACTAAGCTAATCTTTGCCGTCTGTCGTTATTTTTACAAAACTTCCTCGACTGTTTATTTCTGACTCGCCGTTGGGCCGCGAGATGGTGCGAATTTGTCAGTTTTTGTATTTGAAAAATTTTCTAAAATTTTGAGGTCGATGCGATTAATTGTAAAACCGGGAAAAGTTTACGAAAGAACTAACTATTGGAAAATCCATTACACAAGCCTTGGATATGGTTTCATTAAGTTTCCACCGGTTTTTAGAGTTAAATAAAACAACATAAGTTCATAGTTAGTACAGTTGTAGTTGTATTTTCTCGTCTTTGGTAATTATTTCGGCTACGAGTTTGCCTTCCTCCTCTTCCTTCTTTTCTCTTTCGCTCTTTTCCATGATTTTTTTTCGACGTTAGTTTTGTGAAGAAATTTGAAAGCAATCTTGATCCTCTTTTAGCTAATTATTATTTACCTCCTTATTCCTTTTCTTCCGCCATTTTTTTTTTTTTTTGCTTTTGCTCTTTTCTTTTTTAAGAGTTGTATTTTTTAAGCCGGGAAGACAGAAGTGACTACTAGAATTTTTTCGCACTTCCTTTCCTCGTAAATAGTTTGGCGGTATGCGATTACCGAGTGCCGCCTCTTGGTGCCTCTTAAAAATGTTCGGCCAATACGGGGTTCGGTGAGGATGTTGCTGGGAATTCCCTTCGTCCCTTTAGGGGATCTTCGAGATGTTTTCCTTAACATTCGAAATCACCTCCATGCGGACGTTATTTGCCTGTATAACTGTTGACGAGGTGAACGTTAGGGGTAAACGGGCACAAGGCAGGAGAGCTCGCGTGCCTCCGCGATTTCCGCCTTCTATTTGGGATGTGTACGATTTTGTGTTAAATCGCCAGCAGCGTACAAATAATTATGTTGAAGGTTGCCATAACAGGTCCCAACGAAGCATTATGACCTATCATGCCAACTTGTATTGAGTTTTTGCAGAAAGATCATCAGGCCAACCAAGTGCAGATGACGCAGGCAGCAGGGGGCCACCGCAGGATTCGGCATCCTATTAAAAGAGCTTATGTTTGTCCGTGAAATTCCGCCATTAGTCTACTTCGTGGCAAAAACAAATTAATCATTGCTATCTAAGCCTTGGAAACCGAAGAATCAACGAAAGCGATATTGGTAAGCTATCGGCAAGAAAATACATCAAAAAAGTCCAAAGACAACGATACCAACAATTAGAACAATCTCATATTCTTTAATACTTATTTTCAATTTCAAAGCAGCTCTTCAACAACCAAAAAATAATAGACAAAATCAAGGGCAAAACCAAAACTAACATATCGCAATTTAGTTACAGTCCTACAATAATAAAATTCAGTTCAAGGTTATTTCTCTGGATAGCTTTCCATCCAATGCCATAATTTTTATCCCTCAAAAAATATTTTTTGCCCACGCTCTTTGTTCCTTATAAATCTTTACTACAAAAAAACAGACGTCATACGAATTCGATTAGATCAATAAAGTAATCCAGACGTTCCAGAGAATAGCCAAAAAATAATGATAATAATTTATTGGGAAAGCCAATACCCTATATAACCCTGTTCGATTTTATATTTCATCCTTAAGCGATTTTTTCTGAAGAAAAAAAGAAGGAAAAAAAGGGAAAAGGACGACTCGAGGCTGTAGCTCGGTTCTATTTCAATGAAGGATTTTCATACTAAAGAAAGCTCATTTCCTGCGAGATAGTAATCTTTTCTGTCGCCCAAGAAAATACTGACCAAATTTCCCTTATTTTTCTATAAGGCTTTTGTATTTATTTATTGGAAAATTTTTTTATTCGATCCCACCGCAAAAATTTTTCATTCCCGGTTTTCTGTGTTAAATTAATTTTTTTCGAAGGAAAAACAAATAGTGAATATTTTATTTGGCGTGGAACGTTATCTTATCTAAAGACAACTCGTTTGCAAATCGAGGAAAGGGAAAAGAAAAACAAGTTACATTATCAAAAGCGATCGGATCGGACCTCCGGTTTCCTGGATCGTCGCCAATAGTTTTTTCTTTTCTCCTATTTTTTTTTTTTCGTTTTTATATTTCCCGATCTACAGCTGATATACATTACATTTTGAAAGCGGAACAAGATGGAGCCTGTTTTGCATTAACATCGAAGCGGGAACGAAAAAAGTCCCGTACATTTCGAAAAATCAGTTACGCTAGCAGATTTTTATCTTTTATAGGTCAAAAATTTTTTACGTTTACGATCTTCCATAGGCACGCTATAGGAGGATAGCCTAGGCTTAAGGTAAAAGTGTAGGATAGTCGCTTCTGGGAAATCCTTTTTAATTAAATCCGTTGAAGGAACTAATTAATTGATAGGTAAATATCAGTTTCCCGTGGCGCTGAATCGTATCGCTTACGGAAGGTACGGTTTATTAAAATGAACCGAATAAGTTATCTTAATAGATTAGATGAAACAGAATCGGTTTGATGTTTGATATTATTTATTTAATCAAGTTAACGAATCAATTAGTTAAATGGTGCGGTAATGTTTAACCGTTTTACGAAAAGGGAAACATTAATAAACATGAAAAACTGTTGAATTGAGATTGTGAAGAACTAAAAGCGACTTTGTTTGAAAAATGGTACTAAGGGGCAATTTTTCTATTTTAGGTGCCGACTTTGGGTCGGAGATTGGCTGCCATCATAGCTGTGAGTGACGCAGAAGTCCGCGTTCGAGACTTTGAAAAGAAAACCGACGATCGTAGAAAAAACATGTGAAATCTAAGCCAAAGCAGTTTTTTCCATTTTTGAGCCACAAAGTTTTTCTTCAGCTTGGTCTGGGGCTTAAACCTCTAATCTTATCTGTTATCAGTGGCGTAACAACCGGGGCCGCTAGTTCCCTCTTGCGGGGGGGCCCCCGGTATAATTCATTCTTCATGGGGGCCCCCAAGAAATTTTCTAAATCTTTAACGGGGGCCCCACTTATTGAATCTGCGGGGGGGCCCCGAAAATATTGTTACGCTACTGTCTGTTACATTTAGTCCGAGAGGAGGAATTTCTTATTATTTAGCTCGTGGCCAATTTATTGGAGCTTCCGTCACTTGATATCATTGAGCACCACCACCTCCCTGCCCATTCGGTTTCGGTGGTGTACTTGGGTCTCCGCAACGTATGCCCAAGGTACTCCAACTTCCAGCGTTTTACGGTCGCAAGTAGTTTACGGTCCTTGTGCAACCGACGCAAGACCTCCTCGTTGGTCATATGTTGGGTCCAGGATATTCGAAGGATTTTTCTGTTACATCATATCTCGAACGCTTCCAGACGGTAAAAAATTCATCAAAATGGTGAATGTTCACCACAAGGTAGCTACATCTTAGATGCCGTTGCATCTGCTACCGCCTTGAGCTACAAAAATAAATTAAATCTGATTCCATATAGACGCTTTGTGTTTTCTACTTTCTCAATTTACCGGGATCTGAATTCGATTTAATTTCTTCCTCACAGAATTGTGAAATCGAGGAAGATAATTGTCAGTGCATGCGGTGTTTAATATGAACTGGGATCTTTAATACTTTAGGTTAGAGACTAAAACTTAAATCTGTTAATACCAGTACTAGCAGATTAATCCGGAAATTACTCCAAGTCTCCTTGTAATCCCTTAGCATTATAAATGGGAAATGAAATTTTTCCGGTCACATAAGCCAAAGGGGAAATCCCGACAAAAATAAAGCTGCATTATATACGTGAGGTGTAAAAGCTCATTTTCCGTGGAAAGGAAATTTCAAAAATAAAATAAAAAGCTCGGTGCTTGCCCGATGGGTTTTTTACTTGACGCCGACTTTCCCTGAAACTGTAAAAAGTACAATACGGTCGGTCGGTGTTAAGCAGACCGCTGGAATTTTTTTTTCTCTTCTCTCTGAAGAGTCACTCGTAGAGTCGTTGAGAAAATTTTTTAAGTGATCCTCCGGCGGCGATGCCGAAAGCGCAATCGTTTTCAAGGGCTGTTATAAACTTGTCTTCTTTTTTTGTCGTCCGAGTTTCATCAGGAATTTAAGAAAAAAAGGAAACGAAAATAAATAGGAGAGTTAAGGGATTGTCTTAAGAGCAGAAGCCAAACCGACCTTTTCTTAGGAAATAAAATAGGGAAGAAGGACCATATATTTAAATAAAAGTGGAAAACAAGATGTATCACACGTCAGGGAATGGCATAAATAAAAAAGAAGTTGGAATGGAAATGTTTCGGAAGAGAAGTAGAGGAATTGGAGGGAGAGCCAAAATAAAAGACAATACGAATTCTTACGTTTCCTGTTCATCCGATTACATATTTTTTTATTAATATGTCAACGTCCACAAGCCAGCGAAAACCCGATCGCAGGGAGGAACGTAAGGAGGGGAGGGGAGGTACCGTCTTCTGAGGGAGATAAGAGAGAACCGGTTAGGGAATATTAAATTTGTGATTAAAAGTAAACATGAGCACTCAGGAAAAAGGAAGAAATCCTCTCCTCTCCCCCTGTCTTCTCGTTACCTCCCCTTTTCCCCCCTAACCGATTCTTTTTGCCTTTGCGGGTTTTTCGTATTTAAATATCGTTATCGTTCGGTTACAAACATTTCACAAAATAAATTTGAAAACTTTTTCGTTAGTTGCTTTCTCTCTCTTTCTCTCGCTCGCGCTTTAAAAAAAAGAGAGGTGGAGGGAAAAGAGGAGAGAGGCAACGCTTTTTTATCGCCTCTTTCGCCCTCGTTCCCCCCCTTGATTACTTCCCCTCTCGTCTATCATTATCTGACAATTTCAATTTGTTGGATCCGTTTGAAAAATGAATGATTTTTTAAGTTAAACTCGTTTTTGAAGTTATACATCGTCATAACATCCTTTAATTTTTTTTTTAGGCGGGAAATCCTTCTCCTCCGTGATATGAAATCGCATGGGAAATAAAATGAAAAAGTTAAGTAAAAATAAAGAAGCTGCGGGGAGAGAAAGAGGGGAAGGAGGTTTCCGGTATGTCAAAGCTAGGAGTGAAATAATTTTTCCATCTTATTATTATTCTATAGGCTTCTCAACACTGTATACTCTTTACGAGAATGAAACATGAAACTGGGAAAACAAAACCGTTAGAAGCAAATCGGGTTTCCAAGAAGCGACAGTTAATTTTAACTGTACACAACTTTTTGTTTGTTTATCGCTTTTCATGCGATGGAAATCGTGCTTTAAAACATAAAACAACGGGAGGAGAAAAAAGAGCGGTTATGGGGCTGGTTCATTTATCAAAATGTTTATTTGACTGATTAATAAGATAATGATTTTTTAACGATGCGCAAAATCAATTGTATTAATGAGCAAACATGAGCAAAACAAACTGTTTGGCTGAAATCGTTTAGAGATAATTTTAATTAGTCAACGAAAGCCTTATTGGAATTTTTAAAAATGTGTTGCTCATGCCTGTAAGTCATGTGTGAAGCTGGGAAATGAAAGGAGATATTTTAAAGAAATGGATACGAATTAAATGGGCTTTAGAGCAACACTATTTAAAACGAAATAATGAACGTGAAAGTACTTTTGAATATGGCAAGAAAAAGGATCTCATCTATCGGGGCTTTGAAAAGAAAAATGAGTCTTTTTGTTAGAAGACAGAAGATTGAATTCTGTGCTACTTTTATATCTTTATCACGGGTTTGTCGAAGATCACAAAATAACCTTTTAAAAGTGATATCGTTTCAAAGGGACCAAACTTTGCTTTCAAAGAAGGATGATGTATGAACAAAAAGTAGAATATGATTATATAGAAGAAGTAATTAATTTAAAATATGCTTTTATATTCAGATTTTTTTTTGCGTTTTAAACTAATCTTAAATGATGTAAGAGGTTTATACTGGGCAATAGCCTGCGTGATTGGATTAGAAATGAAATTATCAGCCAGGCAGATTCGAGTGATTGTTTTTATGAGGCGCACTGCAGAGTTTTATTGGTAATGGGAATATAAATTATACACTCAAAATGGATATATAATTTATACATTCAAAATATATCCAAAATATAACTTTTTCCCCAGGTACCTTGACCAGAAATTGTACATGTTAAAAGTTTCCTGGTATTTGACACATGAAGCAATATCATCAATTTAAATGAATCCGTTTTAACCAGCAAAAAAAAACTAAGGAGCACGAAAGTAACTACCGTTGAAAGGTACAGTGTCACTGAATTTTTTTCTTAATTTGTACTGCATAAGGAAACTGAATTTCTTACGCATGGTATGGCCTCTTACTGTATGTGAAAGGCAGCAGCGGAAGCCTTGCACACAAGAAAACTGATTTTGGTCTTATGCAAATACTCATAGCGGAAAGATTAAATAAACACAATATAACCGCATCAAAAACAATTCGTCGAAATCAATTTTCTGACGAAGCTTTATACGTCAAGAACTACCGAGTAAATAACCACAAATAAATAAAGCGCACTATTATATAATATTGATTTTCCTTTCTGCAAGTCATTATAAGTGAACCATTGAAAATTAGAGGAGGCGTACATGTTTAATGTTTTGTTCCCCTTCTCAATAAAACATCTGGCAAACCACAAAAAATTCTTAGGCAATAAATTTTTTTGGGCAAATTTCGAATGCATTAAAAAAAATTATAAAACCAAACGGACGCGAATAAATGGTGAAATTAATATGATATAGTTAATTATAAAATAAAAGTTTACTTTTATATGATTTCCGTCCTTGAAAACGTCCTCATATTTCAACTTGAGGCTCAACCAGCAGTACTCGATTTTTATCTCTCGCTTCGAATCACACCAGAGGGGAAAGTATAAATTTTTACGTACAAAAACAAAAGCAGCTTTACCTTATATCGTATAATAGCCCAACACATTTTCCCCGAATTTTCAAAATCGTAAGCAAAAACTTTATTTCAAAACATTCCCGAACAAGGCCTTTCTCTTTTTTTCCACAAGAGGAAAACCCTGAGTTTGCCTTGAAAGATAACAGCCATTTTCACATTTTCCTTTTTCCCACCAGGATGACCTCCCCCAACTCTCATCATTATTATTATTAAATTCGTATAGTGACCAAGGATGAAAAATAAAAGACATGAAATGAAAACCAAACTTTATGGGCTTTTCCTTTTTTTTGTAGCCAGTACCGTGCCCACTGTATTCGTCCGGAGAGCATCTCAATTTTATTCGTTTTTATTCTTTTTTTTTCATTCGTTTCTTTTACTTCTCGAAGAAAGTCGAATCCTAAAGACAAGACCCATTTTTTCGAGGTCTCTCTTAGCTTCCCCATCAATTTTTTAAAATCCATTTTGGAAGGGGTAAACTAGCTACGCACCTGCCACATGACATCACTTCCAATAACCAACAGATGTGGTTCTTATTCTGTTCATTCAACTGGAATTCAAACAAAACCAGATTAGAAAAGTTTTCGCTTCCTTCGAAAACTTGTAATATTATATCTTATTTATGTTAGTCTTAGACTCAAATCAGAAAGTATATTTTATAAAGCATATGGGTTTTTTTACTCGAAAAATTTTCTTTTTCATCGGCGGTAACCCGAGAGAGATTTTTCTAAAATTCCCGTAATTAAAGATTCGACTCTATGGTTTTCCTTTTAGACTGCTTCGCCTTTGAGTTTTAAAAACAATGGCCGTAATGTAAATCTACGATGTTTTTCCCTTCAGCTCTTTTTCTTTGTTTTACTAAAAACTATTATAATTCCTTGATTTAATTTTATTTATAACAAAAGTTTTTTTTTGGGAAAAAAAGAAATGGGGTCGGATGCGTTAAGGTTATAGGGGTATGAGTTTTCGGATTAAAAAGTTTTCTATGCAGTTAAAAAGTTTTTTTTTTCAAGCCTCTGGGTTCTTTTTGTAAACCATGCTCGGTAAATATAGAGGATGAGGAAAAGGTTATCAAATTCGCTTAGTAAATTTAATCTATCGCAATTCGTTCGGCCAGGTTCCGCATAAAAAGCTAATATCTCACAATGTTCCCCAAGGCAGCTATTATTCGGAAAATATTTCAACCTCGATTTCGATCCCCTTTTCCACCGTATCCTCATTCCCCATTTTTAGACTTCCTATCCGATAACGGTTTTCAGATCTTTTGAATATCGAAAAAAACGAGTTTTTATAACGCTTAAAAAGGATCTAAGTCGTATTACGTGTTGGTATCACACGTTTTCAGAAAAAAAAGGAGAAAAGCGTGATCAAGTTGATATTTTTTCCCAAGCCTCACTTAAGCCGGTTGCTCTTTTTTTCCGTTTTTAATGACGGGCACTTATTATGTTTTGACCTTAATTACTTCCGTCGTAGGATTTATATCTTCCTAGTGGGATATACGAATAATGGCCTATGGCTAATTGCATGGTCGAAACCATCCAGCTAATTTATTTTATAATTTAAGGCTTATAATCAACGCTCAAGGAAGATTAGGATATGATATCCGATTCGATTCCGTCGGATGATTTTCACTTTTGGGTGACATTTCTCCGTCTAGTGTCTTTTGAAAAGGTTACAATTAACCGCCGGCATGTCAAGATTCGTCTTGGATCTTGACAAGTTTTCTTTCCATTCATTTTCCAGATTCAAGGGATTGTTAACATTCGGGAATCGGGGGTGTGATGAGATAGAATTTTTAAAGTAATTTCTGGATTTTACGTCTAAAAGCTTCCTAGTGAGTAACACGTTGTTCGTGGTTAGGAGACTCGTTTTACGATCCGAAGAAAGATGACAGCAGCAGCAAAAGATTCATGTAGGGCTGCAATTGTTTGGTCTGCAAGGTCAAGGAGAAGAAAGCAGATAGAAGGCAGGGGGAAGGGAGAACGTTTAATGCCTGGGCGAGGTTGAGAGTACCTCTTTGGAATTAAACACATCCAAGCTCAAAGTCAGTGGCGTAGCAATGTTAGGAGGACCCCCCCCCCCCCCCGCAGAATGTGTCACTCGAGGGCCCTTCCTAAAGTTTTTACAGCTTTTTATCAAGTGCAAACGCAAGAAGCAAGAAGCGTCAGTATGCTACAAAAGAGATGGTACGACGACATTAAGACGGTGGAGGGACTGAAATGGCTGCAAAGAGCGTAAGACAAGGAGGTGTGGCAAAGTTTGAGAGAGACCTTCGCTCAGGAGTGGACGTATATAGGTTGAGAGAAGCAGAAGAAGTAAATTAATATCTTATTCCCCAAATCCGATCATGTTCAAATGAATAGACACTATACCAAGCAAAACAAAAATTTAAAACTTTAAAAACTTATTTACAGAATTTGCTGAATTCCGTTTAAAAAATCAGATGCTGCCACTGGCTTTATTGGAAACCGAACGTCACCTCTTTAAATATTTAAAACGCCAAAGATTCCAGCTCGACATACGCTTCTGACATTTGCTTGTCGTTGAAAAGACCACATTTCAAAAAAGAAAACAAAAGTTTTGCAAATCACTTGAAATTTTTGAACATCCTCTCAACTAGCAGCAAAAACTTTACAAAAGTGAAAAGAAATAAATCTGAAAAGTGAAGATATTACTGGATTAAATCGGTTAAAAACCTAGAATTCTGAGGGAATAAAAAAACTCTGAAAAAGTTATCTCAGAAAACACGTGCCCGAGTAAAACTAGAATAAAAAAAGTCGAAACTTACTGAAAGAACTAAAAAGGAAAGAAAAAGAACTTGTTTCCACGTGCATAAGTGATAAAAGCACAAAGAAACGAAAAGCTATTAATAAAGACAATCTAAAAAAGTCAAGCTGGAAACTCTCGTGAATCGGGAGGGAAAAATTTTAACTTTGACGTATCTCTTAAAATTAACAAAAAAGGAAACATTCCAAAAACTTAGACGGCCATAAAAAAGTTTAAAAAATATGAGGAAGAAAAAACCCCCGACGCTCTGAAAACATCTTGGAACGCAAAACAGGAATTTAGGAATTCAAAAAAAAAAAAAAAAAAAAAAAAAAACAACCCAAAGAGTCGGAAAAGTCCTAAAGTGTTAAAGGAATGCTTGGGGAAACCCCGGAAACTCTAGAGAATATTTGAAAAACAATACAGAAAACATCAAAGGCGGTTGATAAAATGTTCAGAAACACGAGACTAGAAAAACTATCGCTTTCTCTTCTGCGAGTGGACTCGACCATCACCCTTTTGTAAAATTCTTTTCGATCATCGAGCTTCGATTTCAATGAACTGTATTGATTTCAAACCCGAGCATTGGAAAAGATCCTCGTTATATATTCCTATTTTTGAAAAAGAAAAAAAAGCTAAAGAGAACATAAGAAAATCAAGTAAGAGAAGAGTCTATTGATCAAGGCGACTAGGTTAATACATCTAGAGTGTTAAAAACCATTACGTATAGGATTTACGACCCTGTACGATTCACCAGCCTCCAGTACGCTCGTTTTCAATCTCTATAAATAGAAACTTTCCTCGGTTTTATTATTCTATCCCAATTTTAAAGGGTTCTACCTCTCCTGGCACCTTCCCACGCGATCGTCTTTCCCCTCTCTCCCGACAGTCCGAATCTTTTGTCAGAAGGGGTTTTCCTTCGTTTTTCCAGACGAAATTCGAGGTTCAAATTTTCTTCAAGAAACTTATCGCTGCATTTATAATTTAAAACAAGTTTCGTTCAAATGGTTTCCAAAATGTGTCAGAGCAACTTTCCAAAGTTTCTTCCCTCCCGCGAAACTTTATGCTAGTTCAGTTTCGTTATAATCAGCTTTTGAGAATTTGAATGTATTGTACGTCCTGAACACGTGTAATCTTGACTCGAGTCAGTTGTATTTGGAAAACTTTTGCACAGGGTTTCTAGGGGTAAGAGCTTTGAAATTTTTCATCTTTTCATTTTTTTAAGCTTTTCCGTAGATCATTTTTCGCTTATTCGACTCCTGCTTCTTGCTTCTTATACCCGATCACCTCCCTAAATCCCTTCCCTTCTTTGTTATCGGATCTTTTGCGAGATAATTACAATTATAATTAATTAACTTTTTGTTATTCATTATCTATTAGAAACTCATTTGCCGGTTTCTGAGGTTTCTTAATTAAAATGAAAGAAGGATCAAAAATTTTTTTTCTCTTCTTTTCTCTCCATCTTTTTTTTTTTTTTTTTTTTTTTTAATTTTTTTCCCTTTAAAAATCATAAGTATTCAAAAGAAAATGCCGAAAGCTACACGAATTTACACAGCTTTTAATTTTAATTTCAGCGGAAGTGGTTCCAGTAGATTTAAACCTTTAGTAGGTATAATGCATTCGATTTGGCAATTTATTTCTTTGCTAGTGTATCGGACAGATATAAGACAGATATATTTGAGATCGTGATCGTAGTACGGACAGTACAATTTCACAATGTTGACATATAACTAAACACTCGTTCATTTGTTCTCTCATTCTGCTCTTCGCTTCCTGTCCCGTTCCGGAACTAAGTTCCGGTACACTCCGCGCGGAGTGCGTACTACGATCACGATCTCAAATATATCTGTCTTATATCTGTCCGATACAATGGTCCATTGTAACACTCGTTCATTTGTTCTCTCATTCTGCTCTTCGCTTCCTGTCCCGTTCCGGAACTAAGTTCCGGTACACTCCGCGCCGGCGACGAGGGGTATTATTTTGTGGATTGGTCTCCTGAAGATTCCCTTTTTGGTTCTAATAAGTGCTTCTCTGGCTTGCTTTTCTTTTATGACGACTTTTTCAACAACTCCCTTCGGCCATTGTATCGGACAGATATAAGACAGATATATTTGAGATCGTGATCGTAGTACGGACAGTACAATTTCACAATGTTGACATATAACTAAACACTCGTTCATTTGTTCTCTCATTCTGCTCTTCGCTTCCTGTCCCGTTCCGGAACTAAGTTCCGGTACAGCTAGTTTTCCTGATTTTAATTTTAAATTACCTTAGGCTTCGTGTATTTTCTTCAAAAATCGTTTCTTTTACCATTTTACTTTTACAATTTATTTTGCTGCAATGGATCCGGTTATTTTCCTTCAAAAAAATTAACGCAGCATTGTAATTTTAATAGTGCATTTTATCAAGCTTAATTCTTAAAACTTTTTGGTATACAATTTTTAATGCTTTAGTTAAAACTGTCCTGGCACGACTCTTCTATATTTCCAACTTCAAAGAGTTGTAAGCCCAGTCCCGTTTCTTCAACTTCAGAGTGTGGAAGCTTCATTCATCCTTTTTCATGCCACGAGTACTCTGATTTTTGACCTCCAATAATTCTAACTGACGAAAGCTTGGTTGTAATCCCATTTATTTACAGCAGTTGATTAATCTCCGGGAAAAACATTTGGAAAATCAGCTAACTCGGCGAATAAATAAATAAATAACGCAAAGAATCACAATAATGGCTGTTATTGTTATTACAAATGACGATATTTACATGTTTAAGTAATCAGTCAATATTTTGGTAATGCATTCAATTCGCTTTTAGTACAATATACTCTCTTAACAATTTTTTTTTGTTATAGGGTTACATGGAACCATTTTCCACACTCATGATTTTCTTTGTACCGACGATTCCAGTTCAATCTAAAAAATGAAAGCCGTTGAAACTGTAAGAAAATTCTGCGATAAAAATAACTCCGGCTTTTACAGCCTGGGGCTTCAATTCTCTTTACAAGTTTTTTTTCTCCATTTGAAACTGAAAGATTTAGAAAAGATATGAGAAATATCAAAATAGTCACAAAGCTTAATAAATATTTACGGGACTTTTAATGTCTTTACAACGGCAAAAACATTACTCTAGAGAGAAATTTTAATATTGATGCGATATTTTTGCCAAATGTTAAAACAAAATCAATGTGACTGCAATGTTAATCAAACTCGAAATAGCTCTTTGCAGACATGGCTGTTGCCATCTATTTTAAACAACGATTTATCTGCTGTCTTTTTCAAAATTTAGATTTAAGGCTTATTATAATGGACCAGTGCTCTTGATCTTAGTATTTATCTACGACTGACTCTTATTAAAATTAAACAAATATGGTGTCGAAATACAAACAAAGCAATACCTTTAATCAAATCAAATCGCAATGCTTTATTTACCGTTCTCCAAGATGAATTGACTATAAAATCAAATTAATTGAACAACCCTAGCAACCTGGAAATGAGAAACGCCTTCAAATATACGATTAGACTTTTACGGAACTTTAAAAGCGCGTAAATCTAAACGTCATTTCTCAGGCGTTTTCTATTTAATTTACTGTTTTCGTCCTTTTTAACTCTACAGGATGTTCCCTCATTCTCCATTATAAAATGATTTACCGACAATATAAATCTACCGAGTTTCACTTTTCCTCCTCGGCCTTTCGTTGACACGTAACGAATATACAGTCCCCCATAGTATTCAAAATCATTTCTTTTAAGGTGAAAAAAAACTTGGCAGACACGTCTCTCATACACGATCCTCATATCTATTAAAAGAGGAAAAAAATGCGGCTGTTTTATCGTCCGAGGTTGTGTATAACTCTTAGATAAAGCTGTGGAAAGCTCAACAGAATTTCTAAATCAAATTTTTCGTTGATATTTCATAGTTGACCCATGGGAGAGGCGGTCTAGGTAATTCCCTAAGGAAATTACCGAACCAGACGAGATCTTTCGTTGAATATATAAACAACACGTAGGCGATATCTTGGATTACATTAATGAACTTCCTTTTTTTTCGTAAAAAAATCCTCTACTCGGCTTTTTTCCTTTTTTTTAAAAAAAAACTTACGTCATTCATAAGCCACACCATCTTGGGTTTAGTTACAACTCCCCTCGATCCGACTGTTTAAACAATGGTAAGCAACGGAAACACGTAAATTATTTGATTAGTTCTACAAATATCTGCTAATCAAAAATCCGCGAAATTTGCTTTTCTCCTTTTTGATACCGTGCAACGGAGTAGTATCGCATCTTGGTTTTTAAAAAAATTATAACTCGGCATTTCCGTAAACGTCTCGAAATCGTTTAAATGCATTCTTAATGATGGTGTTGATTCCCCTGTCGGAAAAGCGTAAATAATACATCATTACAGTTGATTGTTTACATTTTCCCGCCGTGAGACGCTCGGAGATTCAAAAGATATGCCCCCTATTTCCCCCTTGGCGCCATTTACCATCTCTCTAGTAGGCTTCCTTTTTTTTTCTCTTGATTCATTATCTCGGTTCGAAATCTTGAAATCAAATCTGTTATACATCAAGCGTTTATTAAGAATCCCGAACAGGATGTCGGCTTCGCAGGGTTTATTTATTAACTTTCCGACGGTTTTTACAAAAAGCTTCTTTTTTTTTTTCAAAGGGTTGTTGATATTTTGTAATGAAAAACGTAAAAGAACAGGGTGTTCGAGATCGCAAGCATTTATCGTAAATTTTCTGGTGTTCGTGTCAAATGAAGAGAGGGACTGAGAAAACGTGTGAGAGAGAGAGAGAGAGAAAGAGGAAAACGGAGCTAGTTTCTAATTTTCAAAGTTAAAACACGTCTGAATTACCAAGTTTTAAAATTAAATGTAGCTAAGAGAAAGTTTAAACTTACTGTTTCCGGTTCCGGTTCTAAAATAATTTATCTATTCATCGGCACGTTGTCTGAAGGAACTTGTTCCGATTTCGATGACATCGCATTGGTTATTGGTCAATTTTAGGCGGGAGGGAGGTGAGAGAAAAGAGAAGAGATGAGAAAAAGTTTTTCAACTTGGGCTATCTTTCCAATTTTTGATGGATTTGTTTTTAGTTCAGATATAGTAGGTGATAAGTTTTCTTTTGATATTTTTTTTGTTTTATCAGTTTCCCGAATGAACATGTGGAAATCTTCTTGAGTGTAATTGTCTGAATGGTTTGGCGTTAACTCATTGCCCGTATTTTGTTTGGTAGCCTCGAAAGTGCGCATTGCAATGATGATGGCCAATGAGACGGCACATAAAGGAGAAGATATATACTTACAGGGAAGTTTGATGCAATTTTTTCAGGTCTCGTGATGTAATCCTGAACAGTTCGAGCCCAAAAGCGCAGATGAGATTTGTTGTTCCGGACTATGTTAGGTTAGGTCCTCTTCTTCTTTGAGTGCCCGGGATCCCTTGGGGATCCGACGAGCTTTTTAATTGTTCACGATCGGCGGCCATGCGGAATAACTCCTCTACGGTTAACCCGGTCCGATTCCGGATATTTCGCAGCCAGTATTTGGGTCCCCGCAGCATATGCCCAAGGCACTCCAACTTCCTGCGTTTTACGGTCGCAAGTAGTTCACGGTCCTCAGTAAACATTGATTAAATATCAGTCAGCGACTATGTCTAGTTTCAGAAGACAGGTCTTCTGATTCAGAAGAATTAGAAGACACAATGACCGCAACTGTTGGCGACAACAATCAAATCACTTTAGGAGGTGATGAGTTGTTGTCGCCTTCAGAGAATGGAATAGGTCGAGGAAGGGAAAGGCCCCCAAGGCGAAGGCGTGTTAACCTTGAATCGCAATGTTATGTTTGCAACGTCACCTCATCCATTGGTAGCAACATGGCAAATATAATTACAAACGTATCTTACAACGCTAGAATGTCAGAACAAGAGCTTCAGCAATCTCGAAATGATGCTCGAGAGCGCGACCTAAAGAGATTCAAAATTGCAAAATACAGAAAAGAATTAGGGGGTAGACTAGAGAGGTGACTGTAAAGATGGGACAGAATGGATATTTTTATGGATAATGAGAACGTTACTTGGGGGGTTAGGTGCAAGAAGGGCTTTTTAAATAATTAGCATATGGAGAAAGTGTCCTTCTTGCACCTAACTCCTCATTTTCAACTATTATTTTGTTTGAACTATTCGTAGCTCTCACAATTCCAAGATTATTATCACAAAAATCCTCTTAGAAAGTAAGAAAACTGCTAAAAGAGGATAAGACGTGAACCGGATCCGAGTAAAGAACCCACAGTCATGATTAAGAACTTAACAACTGAATTTCCTGGAAAACCTCACTAAATTTTGAACATATTCTTTTTTCCCAGAACTGTCAGCAGGTGCTAGAATTAAATTGAAACTGAAATGCGAAAAATAGAAAGATACGAGTAAGCTGTGGTCCTCTTACTATATAATAACTGTCACCATGTCTTAAAAACATGTTTACCAGTCGAAAAAAAAAGAAATGCATTTCCCCTCTCTTCCACGTTTTTGCCTCTTTTTCTCGTTACTTCTTTCGTTAATTACTTTCCTTTTGTAGCGGGGCGTATTCCCATCAAAAATGATTTATTACAAACCGGCTCGGGAAATTTATAAAAATTCTTATGTCATTTTTTGATGAAATTTCATTTATCACGGATAATGCTCGTTACAGTAGTTACTCTAATTTTTTTCCTAAAGAGCATTTTTAAAATGACGTAAAAGGCACGATGATTAACGAATACCCGATCACCTTACAGGTAAGTTAAAACGAGATTAAACGATTGAAGCCGATCCGAGCTTAATGAGTTTTAATCTGCTCCGGTGTTTTCTTACGATCCGATTCCTTTACTCGGGCTCTCTTTCCCTATTACAAAAACCATATGGCGCATTATAATTAATGATTTCGTAATGAATTTACATCAATATTCTGTTTATCTTGACGGCTATAAAGTGATGGTGTAAATAATTGATATTAGGGGGATTATTCCTGAAAGAAGGCGTGATCTTTAACGGTTCATTCCTTCAGGATTCGTAAGAAAAATAAGGATCATTACCGATTTCCCTTCAATTTTTCAGAGTACGAGTTGTTTTTTTGCGACGAGTTTCAATGGAATGGGGCAGTTCATCGCAAGAAGCTCTAAAGCAAGTTAAGGCAAGTTAGGCAAATTAAAAAGTCAGGTCATAAACCCAGGCCTAGTTTCAAAGAGCAAAAGATAATTGTAAAAACAAATAGTAAAGGAGTAGATGATAGTGAAGTGGAGTGAAGATAAAAAAAATAATAGTAAGTTCCCAAAAATAACACTACTTCACTAGCCTGAGCTCAATTATGGTACGGAACCGAAAGAAGAAAGAGGTGCCAAGACCCCTAACGAAAAATTAAAAGCTATGTGCAGAAAAACCAAGAATTATTTTTTGGACTGATGAAGATCGAAAATCAGTCGAGTATAATTTATTACCTGCCGCCGTATGATTAACTACAATCATGAAAGTTTCCCAATATTACTTCCGATGTTATTTCTTCTGGAAAAAGGAAGGAAAACACCAGTTTATGGAAAATGATTCGTTGGGCTCAAGGCAACGTAACTCCATTCACCTTTACCAACATCAAATCGTGAGAAAAGAGGATTTTGGCGGAGTTCCAATCCACCTCCACCTGTTGACGGTACCTAGAAAAGCGTATTCAGACATAAATAATATTCAGTAAATCATCTTTCTTCCCAGCCGAAGGCTAATTTTCCGCTTTCGAGCTTAATCAGCACTTGTAAGATCTTTTTTCTCTTTGTCTGATAATTTCCCTCAGAGGCTCTTTCGACCGCCTCAGAAGAAACAAGCTAATACAATACTCGTTGAACGTTTTTCAAGGGTCGAAAAAAGGGTTTTGGCATTTTCAATGTTCGATTCAAGTGTTAAAGTAAACAATTCTCGGTTTTTTTCCTTCTTTTTTTTTCATCCGTGCGTCGTTTTTATATCACTTGAAAAAATCGATGGTGGACAAGAGTTGGCGCGTTATGCTAGACTGACACGTGGAAGTAAGCGAAGCATGTGACAGATTTACTGATAGAAACTTCATGATAAACTGATGGTGCGGGTAATTTACTTGTTAAGAATGATTTAATTAAACTGGGTTTCCGATCTAATCGCGAGTTTCCTTCTGCCCCTCCCCAACTGGGTTATTATTACTCTTCGTACATTTCATGCTCGTTACATATTCTTTTTTCGTAAGTGTGTGTGTGTGTTTTGATGGTTAATGTTCGTGTCGTTATCGTGATATTAACTGATCGTTACGACACAATGCGTTATAGATTATCGGCATTTCACGATTATTACAATAAAGGAATTTTTTTATTTCCTTTATCCTTTCGTAGAAAAAATGTTATAAAACTTCTCTCCCTTTTTCCTGAAATTAATTTCCATACTTAATTAAACTTTTTCATTAATTATTTCGGTTTTCTAGGGCGGGAATGGAGAGAAGCCTTGATAACAAAGGATCGGGATATTATTTCCAAGTAAACAAATCAGTACAAGGGTTCAAATGATTCTTTTTTAAAGTTATTCTCGTGGTGATGGATTTCCGGTTTTGGAAAAAACTGGAAATTACGATTTCTGAGAAACCGAACGATTTTATTGTTTGAATTCGAAGTCTTTCCAAGTAACATCAATTAGGAAGTAAGGCTTCAAGTAATTTAAGAGGTTGATTTAATTTAGCTCCTGGCCTTTGAGAATTTTCATTGTAAAATTTTTGTCGCATAACGTTTTTTTTTTTAAAGAAAGTGAAGCAATCACTTTACAACGAACCGATCTCGAACTAGTAAAACGTCTAACTAAAACCTGCCGTATCATCCTTGACAAGGGCGCAAGCACTAAATTTTTTGGATTATAAGATATACTTATTTTACTCGATCATATAACATTTTGTGTTTCCGTAACCTCTTCTTGTGTACTGGTAATTTCTTCAGTTGTAGTTTCCAGTGGCATTGTGATTGTTGTGATTTCTGTCGTAACATCAATAATTATGTCTTCTATTGTTTTTTCACACCGTCATTTATTCCATTTTTGCACTCACTCTATTGTCACTTATTCCCTTGTCCCATACTCACGCACAGTACACACAGCATACATAATCTGCTGACCAAGTGTTCTCAAGTGAGCCTTTAGATCATCTCATAGGAAATCTTTATACTCCCAATCACTGAATCTCTTTTTGGTCCCGAAATTTTACGCAGAACTTAATTAGCAAGGACAAATTATCTTTCCTGCTGGAGGACTCTTGAATCTCAAAATCCGCAGGTCTTTACTTCAAGCAGTGATCAAATTACCTGCTGGTTTGGGTTTTGCAAAGATTTCAAGAGATAATTTTTTTTCTGGGTAAAATTATTAAAAGAGAAACATTATTAAGCCTACATCAAGAAAAGGAAAACAAGCAAGGATTCGTGTACTTCATCATTTTGCGAATCTTGATCAACGTGTTTTTCGTGGTTCACGTAAATGTTGAAAATTTTCGTAGAAGAAGAGGAGATGGAGGATAGAAGAGAAGAAAGAGGAATAAACGGTTTGCGAAAGCTTGCTTTACGATATCAAAAATTCCTGGAGTAATTAAAAGTTAGCAAGATCAGAAATACCGGAAGATTAGAAGTAAACAGCGGCATTTTGGAATAACAATTTATATCGTTTCCTTCATTTAATTACGTTTTCTAATGTACTATCATTAGATAAGATTAGAAGTTATCTTAGCGCTTTCAATTTTTAATGATATAGCGATAGCTTTACCGTCTTGAGTTTTCCCAAAGCTCTCGTTTTATTTTCCGTCCCCCTCCGTGTTCCTGACTCGATATTTTCGGCCTCACGTTTTGTTGTAAAACAAAAGCAGAGGTGGTTAGCGGTGGGCGTACGTGCATCGATCCAAATTAACTTAGACGGTCCTCGTAAGTTCCGAGAAACCTGCAGGTCTTGATTCCCTGAGGCGTGCTCGGCACGCTGCTCTTTAGAGAAAAACATTCGCGTTTTTACTCCGGTGGAACCCCCGCAAATTGTTTACATTTTTCAGAATTCAACGCAGAAAAGCTCGGGAGAGCCAATAACAAAAAAGCAATAAATAATCATTCCCGGAACAGGCTAATTAAGTCGTTTATCATTTAGCTTTGATGAGGTCGCCAGCAATTAAACTGCTTAATATTCCAAATACCGTTTTCGAAAATGCATTCGATCGATTCGTGACTCTGTCACCGGCTAACATTCTATACCATTTTCCCCCTACCGGACCTTAGATTCTTCCGCAAGCTGATTTCGCCATCCGAAACGTCCGAATAGGATTTCTCTAAAATGATTTATCTTATCTGGATCGGATCTCTTAAACTTTCCCGAACTGATCTCCCTCTTAATATTTCGTTAACTAACTTCCTATCAAACTATTAGTCGGTAAATTACCCGGGGAAGTTTTCGCTTTCGCAGGGATTAAATCTGTTAAAATTAAGGAAGAGAAAAAATAAATATTTTGAAAGTAAAAAATGTAAATAAATATTAGGTTGTGTGCGTGTCAGGCAAGTTTCAGGTTAATTATGTGGAAAAGGTTGATGAAAGGCATCAAGAAGGCAAAGGCAAGAAGCAAATGGTTTTGTGGTGATGACTAGGAATAATTGTGCTTCCCCAAGCATCCTTCCAATGATAATTGTACTCTTTAATGCGGTTGCCATAGGTCTCCAAATTCCATCCTAGTTGATCGTCTTAAGGGGAGTCCGACGTCCTATACCTTCCGATGCTAATTTTCGGTACCAAAAATTCCATCTTAATCCCAAAAAGAAAACGAATACAGATATTTTTTACTTTTTACAGATATTTTTTTATTTTTTACTTTCGAGCGACTAGTGAGAAAGTATTGGCGTGGTCGACGGGCATTTTTGCTGTTTTGCCTTATTGGTTATCCTTATTTTTGCCTTTCGGTTCAGTCACACTTGGCAGGAAAAGTCGGAAAGAGATGTTTCTTACGCCAGAACTCGATTCTTCAATCGGTACCAGTTTAATTTTAGAGAAAAGGGACCTCAAGAGTTTTAAGGATTTAATCGTTAAGTTTGAAGTTTTAAGAGTTAAGTTTTAATCGGTGTGACGTAAATCGCAGTTCTAAATACAAAAATTTCAAACAGACAGCGGAATAGAGACTTGCTTCAGAAGAGGTGGCTCTGGGCCTAAAGACATCGCCCAAAGCACTAAGTGTAATGGACCGCACGGTTCGTGCTATCCGGCCTGGCGATCACCTTAACTATTTCAAACTTACCTGAAATGAGAAAGAAAACAATTGTTAATAAAATTAAATACTTACAAAAATTCTATAACCACAACATAAACAAATAACAAGCAGAAGACCGCCATCTTTGGAAGTCCCGCTACCAACTTTATCGGGACGTGGCAATGAGCAAATGCTTGAACGACCGTGTAACCAAGTAAAGAGATCTACTAAGCAATATCTAAAGCCTTTTTCTTCCTCCAATTTCGATTAAGAACCCCGGATCATTACACTAAGCCATGTCTAATGCTCTCAGCTTCCTCATCTCCTACCCCCAAAGCTCAGCTACATTTATGGCTTCATGCTGCCGAATGTTTCGAAATTTTTTCACTCTACTTTTACACCATTTCACACTCTGTACACGTTTTAAAATGAAATTTTACGATTTACTTTTAAATTTCACTACCGCAGATAATAAAGAAACTATTCTCATAAGTTTCCCCACAATTTATATAAAACATAGGTGTAAAAAGTTTAATCGACCTGAAACCAGCCTTACTGCCGCCTATTAAAAATCGAATTACAAAAAAAAAAAGTTAAATAATTAATTTTTTAATGTATAAACATCCATTAGTCATTAAAAAAATCCTAAATAAAATCATTTTAAAGTGCCTTGGAGGAAATCTTATAAAGTAAATCCCCTACGGATTAACCTATTCTTAATAAAATTTCTCCACTTTATTTTCCTTATCTTTTAAGTTAGGTAGATGGATGCATGCAATTTCAACGTGATGAACCGATTTCCTAGATTTATCCATCGTAAATCCTGATTTTTCAGACTCGAGGATGAAATATTTAATATCTTTTATCACTGTGACGTCATTCATCACATTAAAATAATATAAAGTTGCATAGAGATTCAAAGTACGTTTTAGTCAGTAATTAACGCTTATCAACTGAAAAACGGAATACGACGTCGGCGGTCCAAAAGAGAAAAGAGATTTTTTTTTACTACGTCTTTTGTTTTTTGTTCCTTCCGAAAAAACGTTTTTCGGTTTTTTCCTTTTCACGATGCTCGGTGACGAGAATAGATAATGAAGGAAAAGTCGTAAGCGGAATTCATTCCCTTGTCTCTTTCACTCGTGACTCCAGCAATGCAAAACGGGAAGGGAGAGGAGAAAAAAAAAAAGAAAACTCCGGACAACCCTTCACAAACATGGAAAATTCGTAAGAATAATGGAAAAACGAGAGGAGGAACCCTAAGCAAAAATAAACAAACAGAAAAGGAAAAAAAAAAGGAGTCAGGGAAAAAATTCAATCTTGTAAAACATATGAGAAAATAAGATTACTCGGGGAAAGAAAAAAAGATTTTTCCGAAAATGACAGTCCGGTGAAAATAGTCGCAAGGATTTCGATACGCACAGCTTGAATTATACCGTTTTGTCATTTTTTCCCTCGGTTTTTTTTCTCTCGCTATTTAAGTAAAGTGTTTTGCCACGTTTGCTCCATTTATGTAATAACCTCCCATACGTCTCTTGGGAATTTGCGTCATTCACAACTAACTAAAAAAAACCGATATTATCCGCATTATCCTACATTTTTGATTATTTTTTTTTCACGGCTTCTTGCTTTTTTTTTTACGAATTCCGTAATTAATTAAAAAGAGATAATGCATACGCATTTTACTCAAATATTTTCCCGGATAAAAGCGCAGAGTTTTTATTAAAAAGTTACATTCGCCTAAATGAACTTGAGGTAAGTTGATTGTACTGTACACAACACTTCATCGATTAAATAAATGAGGATGCCATTTGATGTTTGCGTATACGCTTCAAATATTTTTCAATCAGTTAAGTGTAGAAATAATTCACCACCTTTAGGCCGTATAATAACGATATTTTATTTTATTTTACAGCATTCTTTTTCCCATTATTATTCACAACGTGCTCAAATATGAAGAGTGTTCATATTTAATAGCTCAATCGACTGACGTGGCAGTGTAAAATAAAATAAAATAAAATATCGTTATTATACGGCCTAAAGGTGGTGAATTATTTCTACATTTAAAGAGGTCGTAGGCTCTCCGTCAAAAAGTATAATCAGTTAAGTGTTAAGATTCGTTATCCCAGACCATCGATTTAAATAAAAGTCGAGTTTATCTTATTCCAAATCTGTTATTAGCTTTTGACGATCGCACGGAATCGAAAACAAAACCGAGCCCAAATACGGTCCCACTTCGCCAGCAATCCGTAAGTTCATAAGTGAAGACAAAAAATCTTTGCAGTAAATAAAATGATTTAGGCAACGAATTATAAAAAAATCAAACTTCAAATTGCCTAAAAAAATTTAGCAAAGTAAAAAATGGAATATTTTCTTTTACTTTCCTTGGAATTTTTAAGAATCTTTCAACCGCCTGGCTTAAGTTCAGACAACCACGTGAAAAAAAAATTATTTAAAGATTATTTCGCACTTGTTATCAGTCGCGTGTTTAAAACAATTACAACAGTGATTAAAATGATTGACATACGAACTGAATAAAAAAAAGAAAAGCAAAAAACGTTTAAATAATTAATGTTACTCACAAGAGAAATGAGACAACGTTATAGAGGTTGAAAAAAATGAAAGAAATCAACACAAACTTTTACAGGAAAAATATTAATTTAATGCAATAAACTGGCTAAATTTTAATTTCGCAATAGTTTTAATTATTTAAATGAGTTTCCCGCTTTTAAATTATCTCTTACTTTCCTAAATTATTTCAAGCAATTAAATCATTCTTCAACTTGCCTAAAAGATCAGCCGGCATTTATGAGAATCTTTACTTATCTACATTATTTTAGTTAGTTTTTTGGGCTTTAAATAGACAATCATAGATGCCGGCATTCATGATTTCGTTTTTAAATTCTTCAAAATTTTTATTTGCAATTTATATTAAGTGGTATGTATTATTTAATACTATGAATTTGTAAAACTAGTCATGTTTGTGATCGAAACCAGCCTTGAGAATGTTGAAATAAAGCAACGAAACATGTTGGTGAAGACCTGGACTTTGACGGTCCAAGCCCAGGAGCGGCTGCGGTCCTTCGAGAATAAGGTGCTGAGGAGGATTCTAGGACCCAATGTAGATCCTATTACCAGACGCGTGCGTGTACTACAAATGAGGAGATCCGGAAGCTCACCGACCAGTCTTTTATTACAAGCGCGATAAAATCACGAAGACTACGGTAGGCGGGATTCGTAGCACGCGCGCCGCCGCCGACGAGGACTATCAGGCAGGTACTGGATGGTCGCAGAACGAGCCCTAGGCCATTGAGAAGGCCGTGGCTGAGTTGAGAGGTTGCAGCCTCAAGGGATGTAGGTCATGTGGGGGCGACGGACTGGAGGGCGGCAGCCCAGGATAGGTCTAAATGGCGAAAACTCTGTGATGCGGCAATAAGGCTTCAAGCCTTGTAACGCCGGATAAGTAAGTAAGTAAGTGCCTATGACATAGATTTAGAAGAGCAAGTGTAAAAGCATTTGAATTAAAATTTTAAATATGTCTTAAGTTTCCTTTCCTCAAAAATTGTGACATTTCTTTTCCTTTTTTAAAAATACCTCAATACACTCATCTCCCCAGTTCCGCTATATAAAATAATTTTAAAAAATTCATTTTCCTTGACGTCATAAAAACATAATCCTTAAAGTTGCATATAACGAGGTAGAATCTAGTCGAATGCAAAATCAGAACCGTATTACTCACTCATTTAAAAAAAAAAAGGTCGACCTCGAACTTTTATCTCATTTTATATTTTTTTCCTGAATGCAATTTATCGAATAACCATTCATGACGTAACAGACGAGACAACCATAAAAAGTCAATGTAAATGATAATGAAAGATGTTGAAAAAAAGATGACAATTAAGTTTTGCAGCTTACTGCTGATTTGTATACCTAACCACGAGGGGAATCAAGGTCGATGAAAATAATATCACGTTCCCTTTTTCTGATCGGCTCCTTTCTCAGGTTATTTTTTTTTTTTTTTTTTTTTTAACCAAAACACAAGGACCGTAACAAAAAAAAAAAGATTTCACTCCAGATCTGAATAGAGTGTCGGGTCGAGAGGAGCTAAAACAGGGGATGAGAGTAAAACTGGGAGAGGAGAAAGGGGAAGGAGGAACTGAGCTCGCATTGTGACGTCATGAGAGAGCTTGAGCTGTCGACCGCCTGGCTAATATCGACTCGGCAAGAAACCTAAATTTGAAAACTCTAGTGCGTCCGAGAATTTTCCTTATGCGTTTTCTTTTCCCTTTCCTTCCCCAATTTTTTTTCTTCATAAAAGAGAGTTAAAAAAAAACAACCCCCAGGTTGGGGGTGCACTTAAAGGAAAAAAAACAAGATGAATGTACTAAGTTGAAAATCTCGGGGCTCACCCTTTAGCCCCTCGCATAGCCGGCGGGGTCAGCTGCAAATTCTTAAGAAATAATTTCTTTCAAGATATTTTCCTCGATTTAAACTCTCTTGTACAAAAAACTTTTTCCTAAGTTTTTTCTTGTTGTAATTATTTAACAGCAAAAACTACATCCTTTCGTTACTACCACGTGTCTGTATATGAAAAAAAATAAAATAACGGGAAAATCGTGAGGGAAAAGGCGCCGTGATTATACGGAAGAGGTCAAGAAAAATCCCAAGCGTATAGGATTATTTTACTAGATTTCTATCTTCTGTGACCGCCATCTGGGCTTTAGACTTTCCGTTACAAGGGATATCGGATGGATTTCCAATAGCTGGGATTTCATTTCGCAGAGAAAACGTCAAATCGATCTACTTTTCATCTTAACATCCGAGATAGGAGATGAAAAAGGAAAGAGGTCACCTACGAAAAATCTTTTTTTTTATTGCTCATTTCATTGCCTCGAAAACCCGTTAAAAATTTTTCTCTTGGCAAGGTCATGCTAATCAAAATTTAAGTCACATTATCATTTGGGATCCGAGTTTATTTTGGATCCATAAAAAAAGGGGACGATGCCTTCGCGTTTTTTCCCCCCCCCCGAAAAATATCGAGAGAAAGTTTAAATTTCAAGACACTTACCTGGCGAAAGTTTAGTTAAGGAAGTTTTCGAGGAAAATTAAAACGTGATGCGAAATTAAAGAACTCGGGGGAATGTCCGGCAATCAGTTCGAACGATGCTTTGCCTTTCCGTAACTTAACTTCTTTAAGCTCCCCTCCTTTTTTTCCTTTCCTTTTTCACAGCGAAAAGAGAGAAATCTCTGCACTTTCCGCGGGGTTTTCGAAGAATCGTCCTGTAAAAATTAGAAAGGTTTCCGAGTTTTAATTAAGTCAACACCTGCGCTCCCTCTTTTTAATAAGGAAAAATGACCGAAAGAGAATTTGTTTCCCACAAGTTGTATTCAAAACCTTTTTAAGAGCGTTTTCTTTCTGCATTTTCCGTTGCATTCTCCCAAGTATCGTACATAAAAAAAAAAAAAGAATTCCACTGGTGAAATAAAAACTTGGATGTCATTTTCGCTCACAAACCGGATGTATTAAAGAAAATTTTTCAATGTCATAAGATGCGCTTCATTAAGCACGAAAACTTTCCCATTAAATGTTTTATACCTAAACTTTTTACGGTGAAAAATGAAAGCTTGTCATCAATCTCTTTTACCATTTTTCTGTACATAGGGTGTTTCGTTATTAAAATAATAAACCATTTTTTAAAAAAATAAATAAACAAAGTTGTGCAATCGATAAAGGGGAAACCTCATGCGGGAATATAAAAATCACATTAAAATCTTAAATATCCTGTACTTATATCTATATACTGTGAAATAATAAAAAAAAATTGTTGGTTAAACAAGCGAATGTTTCTGTTAAATGTTTACAAGGTTGTTCATACACAATAGACGCAATTATTATCTTTCAACTTTGAGATTTTTCACTAAGGAAAATTGACCGCCACACAGTGTCTTGTATTAATTTCAGTGTTGTTTTAATAAAACGATTTTGGGAAGTAAGTCGCAACCTCAATATTATAAGATTCCATATCCATTTTGGAGGTTAAAATTAAGTTCATATTTGTTGCTTATGGCGAGCCAGGGTCAACCTGTGCAGTGAAGAAAAAAACCTTATTTTACTGAGGTCGCAAATTTTCGGCAATTTCAAACAAAAATTTCGCGATTCCTGTAAATTAACCTGAATTTAGTGATTCATTCAATGAATTTAGTGAGGTAACCCCTCAGCGCCCTCAACAACCGATTGACAAGACTGACAAAATCTGTGACAAAATGTCTGAGCATTTTGTTACATTTGTCCGAAATTATTTCGAAGGTATTCGAAGTTGTTCCCACAGTTTTTTGAGTCACTTTATGACGTCACAAGAGTAATTCTCAAGTGTAGGAAGAATTTCTGAGCCGATCAGTGCTTTCACCGAAAATTTCCGAAGACTTTTGAAGCATTTCGAAGGTAGGTTCGGAGATGTTGGAAGATAATCAAGGAAACATTGTTTCAGCAGCTTTTTGGCAAGCTGTATGACGTCATATAAGTACTGTTCAAGTATAGAAAGCATTTCTAAGCTAACCGATGAAAATATTGTAAAAGTTTGAGCGCGAAGAAAAGCAAAACACAAAAAAGTAGAAACAATGTTAGTAATCGGCCTAGATCAGCTCAGCAATTCTTCCTACACTTGAACATATATGACGTCATTAAGCTTGCCAAAAAGCTGTGGGAACAATGCTATCTTGATTACCTTCCAACATCTTCAAAAATACCTTCGAAAAAATTTCGGACCAATGTAAACCAGGTTTTCGGACCGAAATATTTCGAAGCGTTTCGGTCTGAAATTTCAGCAGCAATTAAAAAGAAATGCGATTTTAAAAAAAATGACTAATTACATTGGCCAAGCGCCTTTAAGATTAAAGGAAAAGAAAAATAATGGGAAGGACGAACTTTCTTTACATTTAATCACCTTGTGATTTTGCAGAGATGCCGCCTTGCCTTTTTTACACCTTTTTTCAATTCCACGAAAAAAAATTTTAAAAACTCAGATCAGCTTTCATATTCTTGGAAAAAAATCGAAATCCGTGACGTTAAAACGTGCAAAAAAAAATTCTCCTTTACAAACTTTTTTTAAAATTACCTTTCAATATTTTTTAAAATTAACCAAGAAGCAGTTATTCATATAATTTTTATCCTCTTTTTTTTTTTTTGTTTTAAAGAGGATGGAGTTAGCTCTCTAAAAGAAATTTTTAATGCGCTTTCGAATTTCTAAGCGAGCTTTTCGACGTCTCATCTTAATAAATGACAATTTATTATGATTTATTAAAGGCCGCTTTTCGAAGCGGAATAGTTTCTAAAAAAATTTTTTTTCCTCTTCTCCTTTATTGATTTTTTTTACGGCAAAAAATTCGAACTCGTTTTCCACTTTTCCGGTTTAAGATTAGTCTCTATATCGTCATTTCCGGTCGGGAAAAAAAAGAAAAATAAAAGAATATTTTGTTGAAAACGAGATTGGATACGTTCGGAGATGCAGTTTGAGTGTGCGTTAGGAGTTGAAGCTTTCTGACCCAGTCCAGAGAGTCTGGTTAGTAGCAAGCTGTGTCTCCGGGAGCACGGTCGTCGCCATGTGACTTTTTACCGTTCTCATAAATCCACATTTTTAAATTTTAAATTTTTTTGGTGTGTGTGTTTTTGTGAAATAATTCATCTGGATACGATATTTTTGAAATCGTTTTTTATTGCCGATAATTTTTGTGTTTAAGTTAAATAAATGATAAATTAGTATAATTATTATTACTTAAAAAAAAAAAGATGTATATTAAAATAATCGAAAAAAATAGTTAAGTGTTGGACCCTTATACAATTTTACTGGACTAAAAAAACAGGTAAAATTATTAATTCTAAAAACTTAATTTGTTTTCATAGCGAACCGAAAATTTTGTTTATATTTTGAAAATTAACATTCTCCCTTTGAAAATAAACAAACCGATTATTTCGGTTAGAGTGTAAGGGTAAAAATCATGCAAGCAAAGAGAAATAGAATAATTGGGCTTTAACCAAACCGCTGCCACAGGAGCGGCAGCATCCTCGTCCTCGTCGCTCTAACTTTTACGTACAAGAACGCATCATAACTTTTTTTTTAGTTAATAAAACATGGAGCCTCCCCATACCTTTAAAAATCAATTTACTAATCATATTTTGATGTTCTCTTAGTGACGGAAATCTTCGTAAATATTTAACGAGTCGGCTTTTGGGTAAATATCAAATACCTGCGTTTAGTTTCCTTAACTTCCCTCCCGAAAACCGCGGCATTTTATCTTGATCCCATCTTGCGTATATTTCAAATTATATTTTAATTTATTTACACCTGATATCAATGTTTCACTTATGATTAATTCCTTGCAAGTTACGTATACGCTGTCGGCAATAAATCATCTCGACGTACGGCGGGCTTGATAGATCAAATAAGCAAAACGTCAGTCAGGGGAAAAAAAAATAATATACACGTTTATTGCACACATGGTTTCGAGAAAAAAAACTTAAAGTTGTTATCAATTGAGTCCTTAATCGGTTAAAAAAATTTTCTAGAGAGTGGAGGCTCGTGCATATGAGGGATATGTTTATGCACACCGTATAAATTTTTAATTATTTGATTAAAGAAAAAGTCACGTTAACAAATTCGATCCAACACGCCTAATGGATAGAACGGCGGTGTCTTAATTCAATTAGTTCAGAAGACGCCATTTTCTTCTGTGAAATATGAAACGAAAGAAATGACATTAAATACAACTCCCAACGTACAACGAAGGGGGTCGTTGGCTGTTCTTTGTTGGCTGTTAAAAATAAAAGCATTTCTTTCAAAAAAAAAAAAAAAAAAAAAGTCCCAGAGAACTTTTATTGATTTTCTATGAGATTTCTTTCTCGTTACCTTTTTTTTTTAAAAAAAAAAACTGACCTTTTAAACGTTTGACAACGTAGCAATTTTTACTCTTCTATTATGGTGAAAGAGAAATTGTAACGGAATGATATTAGTCTCGGTGGGGGGTCCCTTTCCAAAGGTTTTCTAAATGAAGGGGAGCTTATTTAGATGAAGAAAAGAGTTTGACGAGAAGTAAATTAAAAATCGTCCTGGGGAATTTTATGTTAGTGGTCGGGAAAAAAATGGGTATTTTTTATACGACTAGCCATCTCATGTTCAACTACTGCAAGAAAGCTTAAAAATAATTTTGTGAAAATCTTAAATGAAGACAAAAAATGAGAAAAAATAATGAAGTAAATTCGGATGTGAAAATATAAACGCTGTGGGTCTAAAGAAATATAACTAATTTTATGGTCCGAAAATAAGCACCAGCTGACAAGCGGAACAATATTTAGTAAAGATCTTGTTTTAACTTTCTTTTTATTTGTCACGTCCTTTTTCTTTAAAAATTGTTATTATCAAAAGTTAAGATATTCATCAGGTGGTGCATGTGCGTTTTAGTCCTAACACACTTTCATTTAATTTTTTTATCATCTTTTACTGAAATCGTTTTACACCGATACATCACGTAACCAATTTCTGTAAAGTAGTTTGTATCGCTTTACTCAAAACCTGATTTTGTTTAAGGACTTTCAATTTTAAAATAAGCTCTAAAGTGTGTGACATAAAAAAATCGTTTGCCAAAATGAATTTACTTGTTTGTTTAATTTGCAGCGGATCAAAAAATTTTGACAAATAAATAAATAAATTAATTGTTTTTAGGTTAATGCCTAAGAATGGTCGGTAAAACGCTCCTAAATATTTCATAAACTTTCAGCTTCAATTAATTGAGCAAAGCGATAAAATTCTACAAGAAAAAAATTGCACTTTTGAGGATTCTTTAAGTGAATTTATATTAGTGCGAAGCCCTGAAGTGCATAATATAAAAAATAATGTTGTTTTTAAAAATTAATTGCTGCCCATAACCTTCTTCTTCTTCACTGTTTGCTTTATGACTTAATTCCTGTTGCGTTTTATAAGAACTGATAAGGCTTATGATATTTTTTATAAAAAAAAACGAAACTTTTAACAGCCGATTATAGGGTACGGATGTCTATGAATCAACAGGACAAAGACCTTCAGTTAGTAATGCAACAACTCAGTCTTAAAATAATTAAGTTGAAAGAACGATACGCTCTTGCAAAGAATCTATTGAAGATTTTATTGATGGCGAAGATCAAAGAAGCAAGTCGGTGCTCCTGGGAAAATTAAGACTGAAAGTATGAAATAGGATTGTATTCTTTCAGCTGCTTAAATTTGAATGGCCAAATAAAAATCATTGATAGTGCCTAGTAAATTTTTAAAATGAATCTAATTTTTTTAGTAAGTTGTATATGAATGTATGGGAATTATTTAAATTCGCTGATTCGATAAGATCTAGATGGATGAGGCTGAAGCCGTGACGCAGCTGAGGAAGTCAGAGGCTAAGCCCTTAGGTCCTGGCTATTCTTAACGTAAGAGTCTATAGGAGCCAGAAATTATGGCCGTTACACCAAAAGAAAATTGTAAATTTTTTTTAAAACAAAGACAGTACATAATCCATGCATTTCAAAAGCAAAACAAAAACGTTTTACTCAAAACCACCCACCTAATATAATTCATCAAATTGCACACGTGGTCCTTTATGATTTATTTTCCTCAAAAACCTTTATTTATAAATAATATTTCTAAAAACCGTGCAAAAAAGAATGATATAAAACAGAATGAGGAAAATTGCTTAACCTTGAGACCATCACGAGTAGAAAACAGCTTCTCAGTTTGATGGAATACCCTTAAGTTATACTTATAATATCATTTTCCCTTAAAACAATAAAGATAAATCCAGAAAATGAAAAAAAAAAAAAAAGAAATAGATAAAATATAATCTACTGAACTGACAGGAATGTTTCACTGTTAAACATTATTTTCTTTTTTCACCATTTCATAAAATAACAAACTTCAATTTGATAAATGGAGTTTGAGATAAGTTGAAGATGGAATTTTCGGAAACTTATATTGTTAAAGTCAAATCCGAAACGAAATTTAAAAATCCGTGAAATTAGTACCCCAAATCTTTCGACATCAATCAACAAAAAGCGAAAAAAAATTTTCTTCTTCAAAGTCTTCCAAAAAGTATAAATTTTAAAAGCACAATCTCAAAAATAAACTTCTTTCACAAAAAAAAAAAAACTGGAACTCTCTCTTCATTTGTTTCGAACCCTTATCGTCGGAGCAGTAGCCGAGGCACAATTCCTTATCTTACTTTTCCTTTAGTTGAAACGAATAGGATTAGACATTATTAACACCCGGTGGTTTAGATATATTTAACGAATTACTCCTGCGATAACCTATCATGAGCTTTAATCCGATAATGCCAAGTTATTGAATCTTTGAATTTAACTTCGTATTAGTCCCCGATTCCCGACCGGGTCCGTTTCGACTTTTCCTCTTGTTTTTATCCCTTAAATTAAAACGCTCTCATTCTCGTTGGGAATTTTCCTCAGAAATAGAAAATCGAGGTTAGTATGTATGCAGCAGATGACCTTGTCTGATATTGTTGGCAGTTCACCAAGCCACCCTTGACTCAGTCTAGTTGTAACTACCTTCATATATATTAAATGGGCGGAGAGCACGTTTTAATTAAGGCGATGCGTTTTCCGTACGCTTTCGAAAAACGTATCCCGAAAAAAATAAATGTAACAGGGTTAAGGTGAATCTGGATTTTTTACGCTTTCCGATGACCCGGTGGAGATTCCGAGAATCGAAATATTAAACCACAACGAATGTCAAAATATGGGACCGATGATTTATTATTCATAAAAACCGTAATGACTCAAATATATCTATTAAAACGTAAAAGCAACATGTAAACAAAAAATCGGTAGCTCAGAGGTAAACAGTAACTATGACGTCACAGCCCTCGATTAAAAAGACGATCGACTCCATAAAAATAATAAACATTGAACCACCTTCTTAGAATTCAGATCTGACGTCATACGTACTGTTTACCTCTGAGCTACCGAAATTAAAACCGAAAAAAATCCATGTAGGAAGACCGTTTAAAACTCTCTAACGTTCATTAACAACATGTGTTCGAAAATGATCCGTTTAAATGATTTTCAATTTATGAGAATTTTTTAGCGGTAAATCGCGCGATCTAATTTCATCAGCAATGGTCGAATAATTTTACTTTCATTTTTAGAAAAATTAAAATGCATGTCATGAATTTCAAAATTTAGACTCGGCCAACCATTAAATGACCACACTTAAACTGACCGACCTGCAGCACAAAACTTTAGCCATTCTTTTTCGATCGATCTTAGAACTGGGTAACACCAAGCAAAGTCTTTGAGCTGCTTTTCGCCCGATAGCGGCTGCAGTTAATATGTCTGGATTTTGGTAAAAAAAGATGATATCGTATTAATAAATTTTAAAAGTTTTTGGTACCATTTCGTTTTAAATTGCAATTTTCCTCCTAATCCCTTAAACTGAGCTTCAAAAACGATCAATTTTTAATATTCCTAAATCAGATCATACTCTCACTCACACGTCTCTACAGGGCAGTATCTTAACAAATGGCCCACCAGTCGGTGATTCCCAGATGTCCCGCATTCATCGACATTTAGTCTGCAAGCCTTGATCACAGTAGTCATCAGTAAATGTTCAGTGAACCTTCGAATCTCCTCACTAGGGCGCATTGTGCCCGATCATACACATCTACTTCTTCTCTTCTTCTTCTTCAGCCTGTTCGCATCCACTCCTGGAAATAGGCCTCTCCCAAATTTTTCCATGTCTTGCCGTTTTAATGATATCGTCAAGCCACCATCTTTGAGGTCTCCCCCTACTTCTAGATGTTAAGCGCGACCTCCATGGAATTAATGTTACTGCCCACCACTCGTAATCCTGCCTGGCCACTGCCACTTTAACTGTGCAACAAGCCTTACCACGTCTATCACCCGCGTCTGCCTACGGTTCATTTTATTCCTGATTCGATCTCGCAGGCTTATGCCCAAAATGAACCTCTTCATCGCGTGCTGCGCCACGCGGAGTTGATTGACACTCCTTGTAGTTAAAGTCATCGTCGCCAGACCATATGTTAGAACTGGCAGGACACACGCATCATGCACATACTTATTCCTAAATTTGATAATTTCTACAAAGCTCCATCATACGCTTAATTAAAGGGAATAATTCATCGGCAAATATTAGATCAATTAACCCGTTCATTACAACTCGACAAAAAGGGTAGACAAACCAACGAGTCGTTTTTGCTTGTAGGAAATCATCTTGGCACTATTCCCATATTTAGTTCTTGACACAACATTCAGCATGTTAATATTTAAGTATTCTTACTCCAGGGTGTTCCGCATTCAAAATCGGATAAAAGAAAAGTTCCCCTTTCTTTCTTATTTCCGTTTCAAGATATTTCATTTTTTCTTTTTAAATTTTTGGCAACTAAACCAGAGATTCACACTTCTACTCGATTTTCCGGGCCATACGTTGTCATTTGGAGCCAACCGTCTCTGTAAACATTCTCTTTTAGACAAATATAAACGTTCTTCTAATAAAACAAAATGTCTTTTGCAGTTTAAAAGCTGTACCGTCTCCGCAACATTTTTGAGCTTAGTTCAACAATAGATAGCGTCAAGTCAGTCATTTTTCCAATTGTTTGAATTTTCGTATTCAAAATACGTGACTTAAACATCAATATAAACTTTGGGAAGCAATTCTTTAACAAACGTTTTTTCTTGCGTTTCCTTGAGCTGATTTCAACCACAGTCTAGTAGACGGCCAGTTGGCTGACTTCTTCAATTAAGTGATGTAAATCAAGCTGGTACCGATCCACGTTAAAATACAAGCATCGTTCTCGAACACACCGGTGTACACGAGTGTGCCAAGAGTGAATATTTTTGACTCAAGAAAAGTTTTAATTTATCTGCAAAAACTGCAGAAAAATTTCTCAATCAATATTTAAAAAATAACTTAGGATTCTATTCCAAAAATTAAGAGATATTTTAAACATGTTTAATCGGTGAGGTTTGTGAAAATCTTCTCCACTTTAGTTACAGCCGCTACATTTACTTGAAAAAGATTCAGAATAATTTCAGGCGAAAACTACTCAGACCTACAATCGAAAACTTTCTCTTATCTATTTGCATTTCCCTTTTGAAAATATTCCCAGTCATTCTTTTACCTCCCAAAGCTCTCTCCCGATTTATTTTACGTAATCTTGGTTAAATTACATTTATACCTTGGATAAAAAGTTAAAAGAGTTTAATAAACAAGTTGAAACTTGTTTAACCAATTTATACAATCGTAATTATTGTAATATTAATGGAGCAAATTGCATAACATAATTATAACTTTACAGACATCTTAACTTTTCAAAAATTAATATTTGTCACCCAAGGAAAACGGAAAGTTAAAAAAAAATTATGATGATAATAATAATAATCCTTCAAACGGGAAAAAAGGAGGAAATAACATCTGGAAAAAAGCACATTACAAAAGTAGAAAAGCTCATCCTTTTAAAATTCAAAAGGGCAAAGTTGAGAGGTTCTTTCTCATCGAGTGGCCATAAAAATAACCTCATAAAAAAATAAGATTGTTCGAGTAAATAGAGTTTTGGTATTTTTAATATTATGTCAAGTTTTTTTTTTTTTTTAAAATACAAAATGCGCTTATTAATAGCTCGACGAAAAAAAAACGAAATAAAAGAAAAAGTTTAATGCGTAAACGTGGTTTTCGGTGACGTAAACTTTTCCTTTCACCGCCTCCGGGACGATTAAAAAATATACAGCCAGGATGAGACGAGGCCACGCTGGGGAATATCCGGTCAGTCTAGGGAGTCGCGCCACAAATGACGTCACTCTAGAAATAAATTACGTAGGTGAAGTCTTGGGGAAAATGCGATTCTCGAGTCTAATATCCCGAAAACCCCCGTTCGGTGCAATTACGACATAAAACCGTCTAATTGCTCGCGCCGGAAAAATACATAAAGTACATTTTCCCGATATCAAAAAATTTCTTCGCCCGATATTTCTCTTCGTGCCTTTTTTTTTCTTTCTTTCTCCTTATGTCTCTCCTTTCGTTCTTTTGATCTGAAAAGGAAATAAAATCCATTTGTAACCTTCTTTTCTCTCTATTTATGATAATCCAGTTGCATGAAATGTTTAACATTGGTAGAAGAAGAAAAGCTAAAACGAAGACGGTGCTAGAGGGGATGTCAGGGAAAATACGGGGAAAGGATTTCCGTTTCATCTTGGGTGAGTTTTGTTTTACTTCATTCTGTGATGACGTCACTCAGTAAGCACTGTAATGCCTATCTATTATTGTTCCAAGTGTCATATTAACCTGTCTTCCTAGTCGTTTTAATCCATTTATCAGACAGAAAGCTTTATTCCGCAAACGAAAAACAAGAAGAGGAAGAGGAGGAGGTGCAGTTTAAAATTTCTAAAGTTTGAAATTTCATCCTTTGAAAAAATATATCTATCGCACGGGGTAACGTGACTCGACCGGTTTATATCCTTTTCCGTCCCTGGAAAAGGGATAGAGATATAAAAAAAAAAACTACATACATTTTCAATCAGTTTGAAGCTTCGTCGCGAGATATATTTTCCATTACCGTAAGAAATATAATGGCAAAAACAAAAAGGATAAATATTAATCTCGCTACGGTGCCCGGAAGATACGATACCGT
The DNA here is from genome assembly GCA_023512825.1 of Liposcelis brunnea. NCBI lineage: Eukaryota > Metazoa > Arthropoda > Insecta > Psocodea > Liposcelididae > Liposcelis > Liposcelis brunnea. The sequence continues at coordinate 1,940,761 of CM042067.1, read as the reverse complement.
TATCGTAACAATCGACTTTGTTATTCCAGCGATGATACAAAAAGAGGAAAAAAAAAGATGGAAGAAAAAATTTGACTTCGTGTCAGAGGCATTAGGCTCGAACCTTTGTCACCGAACGGTCTCGTTGAACATGCAAGCGATTTTTTTTCTCCATTTTTTACGGAGTCCGTAATCTGCTCGTTTGCCTTTTTCCGCACGATCATCCAGTTCATATTATCATATCAATCGCTGCGAAGGATTGAAATAATCTGAATTACGTTTGACATTTCAATGCTTTTCATCGACTTTTGGTCAGACTTAAGCAAAAAATTTTTTCTCTCTAGAGATAACGCTGACTTTTGATTTCAAGCAACACTAGCGCAGGTTTTTTAAGGAAATTCTTTATCAGAGGCGAAGACGAAAGAATTATTTTTGCAATTAGAGCTTTGGTTTACTTTCAACTTGTTTGGATCACAACAATGTAGCCGCCATTTGACATTTGGTTTTCTACAATGCCCTCGTGACATGGTCCCCCTCTATCTTCTTGGCCAACCCTGCGCTCGAGGAATATTCCCCGTTTTTAGTTAAAGCGTTGCCACAGAAAGTCAAAACGCTTTACTTCTCTTTAAGAATAAAAAAACATTTTTATTTTGTAAAAAAGATGTCTGCGCTTAAGACAGCTCAGCAAAACGATTATTAAAAATAAATTGCCTTGACTTTTTTTATTCTATAGTTACTTTTTCATCTTTCTCTCGTTCGATTACTAAAATTAGAACGATGTCAAATTCCGAGAAGAGAAAGTTATACGCCAGCGAATGAAAAGATATTCAAAATAAGTCCTACGTTTGAAATTTTATTTTCTATTATCTCAAATTTCCCCAAAGCATTATATTTCAACGTAAAGCTTTTCATAAAAAAAAAAAAAAGAAAAATCAACGACAAAACCGCTGAATGTACAAAACATCTTTCCGCTCAAATGCGTCATTCGGAAATAAAATATCAACAAAAACAACCACTTCACAAGTTCAGGTAGATTTTCAAACAAACTTGCAATTAATTCTAAACACTTTTGTATTTTTTGGGAGAAAAAACAATATATAAATTACAATACCTGAGGCTTGAACACAACGGAAATTATAAACGGAATTTTTTTCTCGTCTTTTGCAAAATAAAAATGCATGATCTTTTTATATTACATGTTTTGATATTATTCTTCTGGCAGAGGATTTTTACACTGAGATCACAAAATGTTCAAATATTGCACAGTTGAGCAGATGTTTGCAATTCGAGCAGTAATGGCTCCAAGAAAGATGCAAAAAGACAACATTTTCAAAAACAAACGAAAACCAACAAAAAGCTAAATTGTATTTCCAAATTCTACATGAACAATTCACGTGTCCCTCAAGAGGAACACCAGCCTTCCAGCTTTGCCTATTATTCTTCGTACAGTTTTCACCTTAACTCAAAAGTTTGCTATTCGTCATATTTGTTTGCCTATTCCCAGCGCTACTTATTTTATAAATACTTAAAGCTTACTAAAATCTTCCAATCGTGAAAATTAGGTGTCAGTGTTTTTTATGCTGTGAAATCTTTTCAATGCAAAAACAAACAACTAACTACTCTCTTCATTCTCTAAAGTCCGAAACTCACACCAGATTTTTTTACAAAGGGTAGAATTTCAGTTAACTAACACACGCAACAAAGTTAGTCCAGTATATGAAAATACGTGGGACTGTATAATATTTTACTTCTGTTTAGGGTGGAGTCGCGTTAAATGAGAATGTAATGACTTAATGCAATAATAAACAAAAGCAATTTTTCTTGTTAAATAAAGACATCAGTAACGTTTTTTTTTTTTTTTTTTTTTTGAAAAAGAATTTTCCTATAAAAAGTAATTTTTTACAAAATAAAACGTGCAAGGGCTAAAGGTTAAAAACCAAAAAAAAAAAACAACAATGGCTAAAATATAAATCTGTTTTTGATTTTGGGGTAACTGATTATCTCTGTTTCGATTAAAATCTTACGGTCATTTTTCCCTATCCCTCTAAAAAAAGCTAATATCAACTGAAACGTTATTTACCAATACCGTAATGTGATAGAACGGGTCTCGCAAACAATACACGTAATGATTATGACGTACCGGAGGATGAGGTAAAAAAATTCGACTTTTTTTTCCGTATCGCTTTCTCTTTGCATTATATCCACGATAAAATCGTATTAGCTGAGAAAATGGAGGTAAATCGAATCAGGAGAATCCGAGGTCGGTTCGATCCAACGCAGATAGGAGGATCTCATTGTTTCCAGAAAAGCTTATGGTCTGGGAATTATTTCGAGGCCTATTCGATTCATTCCCGACGTCCGTGTCCATTAGGAATTCATTAGCCTGCTTAAAAGTTAGTTTTCCCTCACCCGAAAAAGGGTCGATATACCGTTTTCCCTCAACGCCATGCGGAGGAGGGGTCAAGTGGAATCGGTTCCTTTTCCCTCCTTTTAGAGAATGATAATTATCCCAAACCGCGCAATTTCTCTAAACTTGACTCAAAAACAACTTACAACATTATTTTGTAAAACTTGTTACGCTCCAAAGCGTTAATCCAAGTTAAGTTGTTAAAACAGTGCATTAAGTTGAGGAAACTGGAAAGGCTGTTGAGAAACCGTAGCACGCAAACTAATATCCTGTGCAACAAGTAGTTTTCTAAAACGCAACTATTTTCTTATAAATGTTAAAAAAAAGAACAATCTTTTTTATCCACGCCTTTTTGAAAAAGAAAAAAAGAAAATCCTATCAGGAAGGCTTATATAGTTTTCGCTTGTGTTTACCTGTTTATTTTTCACTTTACTGGCCCTACCTCCTCGCGTTTTCTCTCTTTGCTTTACGTTACCCCATGTCAATGTTGTTTATCGATTAAAATTAGAGAATTCCCTTTTATAATCTAAAAAAATAAAAATAAAAATTTGCTTCAATGCCAATTTTCGTGTCTAGGTTTATTTCTTTGATTTCCGCATCGTTTTGAAGTTTAAGAGAATTCTTGAGAATTTTTTGAGAAGCTCAAGGTGGGAGCTAAGCCAAAAAGAATACAAAGTTGAGGCTCTCGTAAACAATATGACAGCCCGTGCTTAGATAAAGAATCATTTTTAATGTATTATTGTTCCTAATGGAAAGTTTTCATTCTTTTGAAATAATTTTGGACTTACACTGCAGAAACAAGAACCCGCTGACTTCCGATTTCCTTTTGCCAATATTGTATCCCGAAGCGTTCGGCATGCGCCTCGCATGGTTCGATTACCATTTTCTAGGCCGCCCGATCGGTCACAAATCACACCCTGACGATGACCCGCTAGCGCACCATATGACGTGCCCACTGGATTTGCCTCTATTATAAGACATTAGAAATTCAAGGGGTAGAAAAGTTTCGGACATCACGATTGCTCCACTGACGCGGCTGGCTGAGCTCGGGGTCCCATACTGAGCTTAAAATACACAGCATTTTCAAGCATGAGCAGACGGCTAGAAACTGAACCTGACCTTCTTTATCTTGTGTCCAAAGCTTTAACAGAATTGGTTTTATGGCATCTCTTGTTGAAACTAATTCACCATGCCATTTTGTGGTTATGATTACAGTATTATAGATATCTGTAGAGCTACTCCCCACGCTACTCCAGTTTATCCTAACAGTCAGCTACTACTCCTCTACTTAAATGACCCAGACCTGAAAACAAACTACTCTACTAATGGGAAAAATGACAAATAACCCCAGCTAAAGGTCACCCACTCGTTTCCTGCTTTTTTTTATCAAACAAAACCTATCGACACATTAACACCGACAAAAACAATCTCTTTTTTCCTGGTACACGTCCTTGATATGAAATGTTAGTGAAAATAATAAACTGCGAACAATGTAAGAGTAGATAAAAAAGGGGTGAGGGCGGCGACCAGATAAAATTCAAATATATGCAGACCCATCACGGAGTATGGAACACGTCAATCGATTATGTGAATCGGATTATTTTAATCTCTACCCTATCTCGATGTGTATGTGTGTGGATGTGTGTATGCTTGTGTAGCCACGTTTCCTATATACTTCATGAATGCCTATAAACTCCATCATCAAAAACGATTATTTTTCAATTTTGATTAAAACGAGGGTCGGATTATTTCTTAAGCGCTTGGATATGATTTAAAGCCCTGACCGGAGGACTTATGACGTTTAATAAAAATGAGTAAAGCCTATTTCGAAAATTGTCAAGCAGAGGAAGACATAAAAAAAATTCCCCATTTTCTTTACTACGTAGACGTTCGGCGCCAGTTGAAAGTTTTCCGAAAATCGATATTGTCCAGGAGGGATGAATTTTTTCCCCCGGTTATTTTGAGTTTGGAACTCCATTAGTTATCTACTTATAGATTAAAAAGAAGTTGAAAAATGACTAGAGCAAGAATGCGAAACAGGTTGAAGAAAGTATCAAAGTTTTGATTCTTTCTTTTTTCCTTCCTCGAAAAGTTGGAAGAACGAGGAAGGTGCAGCTAAAAGGAGAAACCCGTCGAGGGGTAAAACCTCAGCTTCCGGAGGATCGAACTCGAGGTATTTTTAAAAGGACCGCACAACAGAACGCAAACGATCTAAGTTTCGACGAAAATTGCGAAAAGGAAAACCGCAAAGGAGTAAAGGTGTAAGGAGTAGGATTCAAGTTACGCTATCTTTCCTATTCTTCTTGCTCAAAGCTTCGCCAGTCATTTTCTAAAGAGTATCCATTCGCACGAGTCAAAGAAAGGAACATTACGAAGAAAACATTCCCAAGAAAGAAAAACAGTTTAATGCACAGTCTTGCAACCTTGTTTGCGTTTCGGAAGTATTCCGGCGCTTTACGCTACACGGCGCGTAAATTTTACCGACAATAAAATTATGATGACAGAGCGGGTTTTTTACCTTTTTATATTTCATTTTAGTTTTTTTTTTCATTATTAAAGGGAACCGACGATTTTGGAAAAGTAAACTTTACTTTTACATATTGCTGACTCGAGAATGGTTTTCGATTGCTTGCACCCGAAAATCGTAATTTAAACAGTTACGAGCGTTTTTTTGAAATTCGAAGTTACTCGAACGTTCTGACATTTTATACATTTTTTCTTTCAAAAATAAAAAAAGGGACAAAATATCATATTCTGATTTGTTGATTGTATGTGTCAGCAATGGCTGATGAGCCATCCATCATTATGACACGAAAAAAAATTCCTAGCTAGATTTTTTCCTATGAAATATTTAAATAAATGGCGACGTACACGTTTAATTTATTATCACGGAATTCTCCAGTGCGGTTTTTAACTGTCTAATCGAATCCGGATTTTAAATCGTTTCCACGTAACATGATAAACGTTAAGTTAACGTCTCCGAATCCTTCATCCGAGATTTCACTTCATACGATGAAAGAGAGAGGGAATAGAGAGAATTCCGTCGTCGGTCGGGAGAATTCCTAAAACGGTAAATTGGAGTTCCTCCGATTCCACTTTCCCGAACGAGAGGGGGATAAATTAAATGACGGAAACCGATGAGTTTCCAAACGGTCTCACAATGCGAGTTTTATAATAATCCTAATTATTGAATTTTTTAAAAAAAAGTACGGAAATTTTTATGAGGCATGATCGGAAAAGATAAATATTAAAGTGATACGGTATAGTTGTCATGAACTGCCCCCGTGTGTCCTCATCCCCTGATTCTCCCCTTGGATGCGAATACACACGAAAAATTAGCCCCGGGTTAATTACGAATCAATATCGGTTATTAATTAGTAAAATTTCAATTTTAAAAAAGCATTTACGGTCGAGAACGCATTTTGCGGCAATGCGACCAGAATTTGGATGGTTTAATAAGTCAACTTTGAGATAACGATTGTTGCGTGCTGTGAGACATTTATAAAAAATGAATAAATAAAATTTTTAATGTCACAAGCATTTTTTAAAGAAATTTATCTTTCAAGTTGTAGTTATCATTATCTGTTTTCAATTGTTATTTGAAATATTTGGCTCAGTAAAATAATTGGGATCAGGAACAATTTAAAAAAAAAAAATCAAACGATCTTTGCCAACAATTTTTGCCGTTTAATTACATTTTCCAGGCTTAAACAATTTTTTTTTTTGAATTGTTCCTGATCCTAATTATTCTACTCGACTAACTTTGTACGGAACAAGAATTGGATAACAAAAAATATTTGGTCTTTAGCTTTTTTAAAAATTCTTGAAACAATTTTTCTACTGAAGAAAAATTAGTAACAGATAGTATATACAGATTTCTGTTCTGTTATAGTAACAGATTTTTTTTTGATTTCAGGTAATTAGACCTAATAAAAGCTGGGACAACGCACCGTAGATTTCGTTTTTCGACACTAAGTAAGAATTCGATATTTTCCAACCGCATTTTATTACTTAATCTCTGCCCAAAGTCAGCTATATCATGTAACCTTAATCAAGGATTTAAAAATACGTATTCTTTTTTATTGAAATATTTTTGGCGTACTTTTCTTTACTTTTTTTTCTCTATATCTCTCCTCCCTTTTCTAATATTATTTGACAACACCCCTTGATTACTCAAGTGAATTCTTTCCTCACAATCTGCCACTCAACCCGTACACTTTCTGACTTACCTTAAAAACATCGCGCAAACACCCCGCAGCCTCATTAATAATTCCCTCGGTAATTTCACCTCGTCTCTCGCTTTTTTATGTTCGAAAAAAATAATAACATAAAAAGACACTTTGTAGGGAGAAAAAAAAATGATGATGACGTCTTGTGAAAAGTGCGTTCATCATCTCTTTACTGAGGATGACTTTTAAGGGTAGATAAAATGACGTCACCATTCTGGACATCTCAATCTTGTTCGGCTTTCTGCATTATTCATGTATTTGGCGAATAATTGGATTAGAATACCAAGTTTCACAGTTGAGAATTAACCGGTGGAAAAGGAAAGGAGAGAAGCTAGCTAAAGGGTAGAAACGGTAGAAGCAAGGGGGCATGTTTCGGTTTTCCGATTCCATGACGTATCGATCCTCCTCCTCTTCCTCTCCTTTCCCTTCGCTTACAAGTATTTCCCATCACCGATATAATGCAGTTATTACATTAAGGATATATAACATGTCATACCGATTTAAACCAGGTATTTGTCGCACGGTGGGAAATGTCTTTTCTCAGCGTTCGCATGCGTAAAGGAATCCAAATAGTTCCAAAACCGTTTAGATTCCGACTAACCGGAATCCGATTCGCGACGATTTTGGGTTTTGCGGGATAGCAAGGAAGGAAACTAGGACATAATTCCAATTAAAACTTTGAAGTGGCTATACGGCAGCTTCCTTCAAAAGGGATATAATTCCCTACAACAGGTAAAGGATCTTGATCAAGGTCATTTCTCCGGGATTTGCCGTTAGCTTTGAAATTAATTAACCTGTTTGTATTCAAGTCTGGGCCGACGATTTCCCGATAAATGACTTCGATCCAATAATAATCAGGAACAACGGAGTAGGTGTAAGAGCAATCGAGAGAAGAGGGATGGAGGCGGCGGAGGAGAGACGGGGCGCTTAGGGAAAACTTGCTTTTGTCAAATGTCAACGTGGATCGACGCAAACCGTCGGTTATAAATAAAACGGAAAGCGTTTTTTCTCAACAATTTCCGGGGAGATGTGAGAAATGGAAAATTAAGTAAAAACTAGGGAGGGAAAAGTGAAGACTTTAAAAAAAAGGCCTGAAAAATTTCACTTTTCCTTGGGTGTCGATTTTGGATTTCTTATTCGGGAATAACGCAAAAACGCTTTTTGCCTTTACGCAAAATGATTTACATAACGGTCTAAATAAAATATTCCTAGTGCTAAACGCGAAGGGGGAATCTTCGCCTTGGGGCACAACTTTCAGAATACCATGTACGTCGTGGTATTTTCCATCTAGGGGCTTAGGATTCTCTTGGTTACGTCAGAAATTTGCATACATTCCCCGATATGAAACTACTACTTCGGTTATAACGCGCTCCTTTTTTCCCGAAACACTGTTTTTAGCTATTTTTACGACAAGCTTTCTTCAAAAAGAGGTCTTAAAATTTTTCATATAATATATAAAATCTTAGAACCTTTCTTAGAATCCTTCCTTCGAAATCAATTATTAAAGAATTTTAAAATTACGTTCTCAAGACAAGAGAAAAAAAAGACATTTAACCCGAGAATTAATTCTAAATTATTAAATATTTACAAAATGTTTTGTCAAGGAAATAATATGACAGCGATAATAAAAATCTTAATTTACCAGCGTTTAATTTGCATGAATAAAAAAGGCATTTTTTTAAAATAAAAAAAAGATGACATTCCACCTAATCCGTATAATAAACGTTGCTATAAAAAAACAGAAAGGACAAAAGAGTGAGAGGGCGGTAAAGAAAAGAATGCAATTTTTCACCGTAATTAAAAGATTATCTCATTCAGATGGGCAGCAATGAAATGAAACTTTTTCCCCAACAGCAGCGAAGAGAGGAAAAGCACTCAAAGAAAATTTTCCAATTAAAAGTCCAAATTACAAAAAAAGGATATCCATTTTAAAAGTAAGTTTTTATAAAAGAGAAATTATGATAAATTCCTTATTTATTTTATTTTTATCTCCCTGAAGACGTTAAAAGTTCTATGTAGATATATATTTAAAAAAAAAAAAAAAAAAAAACCAAGGCCCGCCTTAAATTAAACTTTTTTCCTTCTGTGGAAAGAGGCAAACTTACTATGGAGAAAAAACAAAAAAAGGCGTTTATTTTTTCCCTGAATGAAATATAAGACATCTGGCCATTGCCACAGTGCATCCGACCTCCTTCCCCCATACAAAACGGTATAATAAATGACATTCATCCTTTATACTGAAACTTGTCGGAAATTTTCTTTTTAAACTTCTCTTTTATAATTATAATTACGAAATGTTTTCGGAGGGGAAGAAGCTTATTTCGAGGTGGACCCCTCTCCTAAGCTGCAAAAAGTTACTTTCATCTTTTTAGGGTTGCTTAGCTCTGTGAGAATTTATAAAAAAAAAGGTTTTTTATAAGCTTACAGTACTGACAGAAGTTTTGTGGATTTAAGCGATTAGGAAAAGAAAAAAAAAGGTTCAGTAATCCGAATTTGAATTTTAAAAAATTCTTGTTTTTAGTTGGCATAAATAATGGGATGACCGTTTCGATAATGTCATGATGATTATTATTTATTTATTTCATAAAAAACTGAAAAATTTTTCGTAGACATGATCCGGAAAATTTCATGAACCTTGTTTCATTACAGATTACCCTTTAGTTATATTCCTATTGGATAACGAAGCCAAAGACTGTGACTTAAACATTTTAAGCAACGTGTTAAGCGATCGAACTTGGAGAGGCGCAAATCGAAGCTGCATTCAATACTCCTTGATTTTAATTTTCTAATTAAAAAGAAACGAAAAGGTTTTCCTTTAGGTCGCTTAGAGTTTCCTTTGATTAAGGAGCACTCTGATCAATTTAATTATTACATAAACTTTGCTCTTCAGCACAATTTGTCATTTTGATAATGATCGGGTCCTTTCAATTATTAAAAGTTTCTGCGAAATACCTTTTCGTATTGAAAAAAGAAACTTTTAAGATACGAATTTCCAATGAAACCGATTCGCTTACTATAAAATTTATTTGACTGAAATTCCTGATTAATAAGAGGCCCTCATTGCTTTAAAATCGGTTAATGATTCAAATTAAATCATTTAAAAAGGTTAATTACTGTTAAAAGGTTACCTGATAAATGTTTATGAAAAAATAATGAAAACTAAATAATTAATCAAGTTTCTTTTCTTTTAGCTAACCAATTGTTGTTAAGTTAAAAATTATTTCATACTTTTTATAATTTCTCAAACTTGATCGTCCGCTGCCACCAATTGTTTTTAAAGGAAATAGACAATAATTTCTGGGCAGAAAAAAACTAGAGAAAAAATTTTGGGAGCTCAAGAAAAAATCCTAAAAATTTTTAAATCCAAAAAAGTTCTTGAATTTAAAAAAAAAAATTTTCAAAACATCTGAAGCATACTTCAAAATTATTTCATGACCGCTACATTTTTTTTTGGATTTGTACTGAAAGCCTTAATAGCACGTTAGTGCAAGCTAATCATACATTCATATCCTCCCATTAAAACTAATTAATTAACAAAAGGGTCATCCACTTTTAATCCTACAAAAAAAACATTCCACATAATTCAAATTCTGAAATATTTCCTTGTTCTCGCATAAAATTTCACGGAGCTCCGAACGCTACGTCAATCCCAATATAAAGTTCCCCGGAGCTTCCCTCGAGATCTCGACATTACATTCTTCCTTATGACGTCATTAAACAGTCATAAGGAGAAACGGAGATGAAGGACAGCAAGCAAGCAAAAAAAAAGTAGAAAATGAAAGAAGAACAATCAAATATCACAAAAAATCCCATCGGGTAAACCCAGGGGCATTAAAAAAATCTGACATTTCGTTTCGAGAAAATTCTCAGGGCAACAGCTAAAAAAAATGATGGATTTCCCTCTTATTGTCGCTCAGATTCATTTATCAGAATATCGCCGACTCATAACTCGGGTAAATTTCTTTCCGGGTAGGGAAAAAAAAGCGGGGGAAAAAATGTAAAATCCTAGGTTTAGAGATGTTATATTTCAAAGTCTAGATAAAATGGAAGAAGACAATTCAGTAATATCATCTTCCCACGGGAAAAGATGTAGACTCTGTGGTTTCCCCTTCTCTTTTCATTCCTCTGCCTTTAGCTCCTTCAGATTTCCGGTTTAGGTATTTCGAATCTGCATAACCATGTTATTCGGAGAAGAAAACGTTGCAACGATACTTCCCGCATAAAATAGGATACATGGTATAAAGGGATTTTTAGGTTTTAAACCGTAAACGGCTTAGAAACGGGAGCTATAAGAAAAAGCTCTTAACTCTTATATATAAAATATAAAGGAATTATCTTTTTAAATGAGTTTATAAAACTTCCTTGAATATATATAACTCCTAAAGTAGTTAATTTTAAAATAGGAACATTCTTTGTTCATTAAATAACGCGCTACATCAAGGTTCTGTGTCGGAATCGATTAACATGATAAAATTAATCGCATGTTTGAGGAACATTATCAAAATCAGGCCGGAAGGGGTTATGAAGGAAACGGTTAGTTAGGCGACTTTTCATTGAAAGCGAAATATACGATCTATTATTTAAACATCTGTTTTATTATTTGGGATTACTCAATTTCGATCTCATTTATAATCAAGTATGTGATTTTCATATAGCGAACTTGAAACATATTCAAAGAGGTTTTGTTGGATCTCAAGCGGTTAGTATTCACCTTTAGGGTTTCAGTTTCTTGTACAACGATTATTGGTTATTGATCAGCCAATATTGAGAATGAGTGCATAGAGTCGAATCTAAAGTTTTGTTATAATTTTTGGGCGGATAGCAAACGTCCGATTTGGTGGCACGAATCTGTTTTAAGAGTCATGTAGAGCCCTGCTCTAATGACTCAACGTTACGTAACGCTGCACTCCATTTTGCTTTTGTAAATAGGGTGAGAAAAAAGTGAAAAAAAGTTGGGGGGAAAAGGAAGAAAGAACATGGTAGCTCTTGTTCCACCCTAAACTACGTCAATGTACAAATTTTAAACTCATGATACTCAACGGAGAAATTTCATGCGTGAAATTATATTCAGCCTTCAGCAGTTTATTCAAACGTTTACGCCATTTAGCTTTGGCCCCGCTTACTTTTATCTTTACTCTTATGGCACTTTAAGGCTTCAGCATTGTCGCCACCTCCACTGAGATCTTTCGGCGAGTTAATTCAAGTGAATCAAGCTTGAGCTCAGTACTTACACCGCATCGACAACCGATGCCCTCCTAAAAGATAGGACTTGTGGCAGTCATCTTTACAAGAAGCCAGCTAATTACCTTAAACAGACTGCAATACCTCTAAAAAGACGCAAGAAGAAATTCCTGCCCTCTGACAAAGTTGGTTTGACCTTGGGCTAAGTACAATTTTATTTTAGGGTTGAGCCTTAACCTCTCCAATCTGGTTAAAACTCCCAGCTTCACGAAACTTTAATCCCCCGCCCTAATAAATAATTGCAACTTCAAAAGAAACCATACAACAGTATATATAACACCCAAACTAGGTCGAGACTTTTCTGACTGTAATTGGGTCAAACAAAATAAAGAAGCGAAGAAGATGAAATCATTTATTTATTCTTTAAGATACGTAAAGGGGGAAAAGTGGAGGGAAAAGCTGAGAAAGGATGTAAATCAAACATTCATTAGTTATCATTCCCGAACACCTTTTCCTTTGTACGATACAATCAGAAGGAAAAACGGGAGGAAAGAAAACAAGCCCGAAGTTAAAGGAAAATTAAATCAGGACAATTAAAAACAGGAAAGCAGATGAAGGAAGCAAGTAAACAAAAACACAATAAAACAAACCACGTTCTTTGTATATATTTTGAAAAAAAAAAAAAGATGAAAGGAACTGAGAATGCAAAAACACTGAGGCGAGATGATTAAAAAAAAGAAAGAAATATTTCGCTCGAAGTATAACAGAACATCTTCATTAACGAATATCATTTCACGGTTTTTTTTTCGAAATTGAAGAGATCTCCCTGCGGTAGTCAAGAAATTGGTTTTTCGAAGGGAAAAAAACGATCGTCATGTACAGACTTGAAATCCATCAAAAGATAAGGATCTCATTCGTTAGACGGCAGAAAGAAGACGAAGAAGAAGATGATGGGGGAGAAAAAAAGGCCGAAAGGGTTGATACAGAGGATTTTGATTTATGAACAACCGACCTTGTGACATTATTCCTAAAACGGCAAATCTCATAAATCTGCGTCTAACAAAGGAAACATACGACCTGACATTTTGACACCGTCGAATAAAAAACATATTACAACATGTTTCTTTGCATGTTCATCACAAAGTCAGGATGTTTCAAACCAATAAAAGTACTGATTTTAAGAGAATGGATCATTAATTTAAACGAATCCAAGCTTCCCCCCCCCCCCCCCCAAGCCGTTGCTTTTTAAATTGTTAAATCTGAAGATAACCAAAATCAGAGCGAAAAGGGAAAAAATGAAAAAAAATTCACTTATTTCATTTTGTTTGTATTTTGTGGATATTACAAATCAAAATCTTTAACTGGGTATTAAAGAGAGATCCAGGAAAAAATATAATAAAATAGTAAAACCTTTTTCCTCATGTAAAGCCTAAATCCTTGAACCGAGCCTACTCGTCAGTTTTTTCCCTCGCTCATCCTCCTTTCCATTTCGCATTATTCTTCAATTTAAAAATTCAAAATGGTAGAAGCTACAATAAAAATACCTCGCTTCCGAAACTTTTAAGGAATAAAAAAAAGTTTTAACTGTGATCACATTTACGTGGAAAGGAAAAAGGAAGAAGAGAAAAAAAAATCTCTGAGATAGACGAAGGAACATTGTTTAAATGTATAAACAGGATAACATCGAAAAATCAGTTGAAAAGAAAATATCGAAAAGAAAATAAAAGGTAAAGGGGGGTAGGGGAGAAAAAATCTCTTCACGGGAAAGACAACTTTACGAGACGTGATGGATTTGTTAAAAATGCCATTAGCACGGAAGTACATTTTTTTTTTTCTCGAAAAATGAATTAGGGGCAAAAGTAAATAAAAAGGATTCGCATCATATTTTCTCATTTAAGATTCAATTAGAACTGAAAAAGGGTAATTTATATCTTTTTGTCGTAGATGTATTAACGGAGGCTTTTTTCTTTATTTTTTCCTTAAAGAATTTTAAGAATGAAGTTGTTCATAATAATAAGAAAGATTCATAGGCGTTCCGCGGTTTATCCGCTCATTTGTTTGAATCTAGCTCTCTACTCCAGGTATTAATATAATCATTAATAGTTCAAGTTCGATTTAGAATTGTGTTTTAAGACCTGCACTGAGTTTCTATCTCAAACTGGGCCCCAACCAAGCGAATTCAAACTCGATCTCCTTTGGGTTTAGTGTTATTGAAAACCAGAAGTTGCTGTTGGGTCCAAAACGTTCAGCCCAAGTATTGCAGCCGTATAAAGAATTAGACTTCTTCTTTGGGTGTCATACTCGTTTTCGAGTGTAGGCGACCTCTCTCATATAGCTGGTTTGTGTGTTCCGAGTTGACACAGCTATATGGACCTACAGTTTAATGCCGGTTCCAAATGTCTAAGTACTGGCTGTTCTAAGCAAGTTACCACCTGCTGGTTTGCCATTGTCTTGCAGGGTGGTCGAGACCGAGCGACAACACACACTAATAGCTTTTTCGGAATCCCCAATCCTCGAATTAAGTTCACATGACGCAGATGACATTGGTCAGAGGTGAAATACAATCGGAATAAATCCGAACCGTAGAGTGGAGTCGAACCCATAAACTCCTGAGTGTGAGTCAGGCAAGCTATCCACTGAGCCACGGGGCTGGCTTAGCTTAATTAGATTTAGCTTACACCAAACTCGTAACCAAGCTTAGGCAACCCTTTTGACAATATTTTAAAAACTCTCACAATTGATGGCGACCTCATAGACAATTATTTTACAACTAAACTGATTCGGTATTCATGTCGATGTAAACTTGACGGAATCCGGGTCAGTAATTGACGATGTTCTACTGATTTTCACCTTTCCAATCGAAAATTTCCTGCATTAGGTATCACAACTAAAATAAATTTCTACAGCCTATCCTCCTCTTTCCTTTTCTCTGCCTGATGCTCAAAAGCAGGATGTATTCAACCAACACATCAAGTGTTCGAAGTACTTCACCTTCCAACACTCGGTTTTCGAGACCAAATTGAAGAAAACTATCGTGATACGATTGATGCAAACAAATCCTAACACAGATTCATCTTGAAAAATTAATTCATTTTTCATACGTTAGCCAAACATTGTCGCTTCAGTTGCTTGTTTTCTCCAGCTGCGATTATTTCCAAACTGCCAAAATTCACTTCCTCGATACAGAATTAACGACCTTGTTTATATCCCGTTTTTTTTTTCAAATCCTGGAATCTTTTCTTCAATAAACTCCCGTTAAATTATATTTCCAGCCTGGAAAAGAGTTTAGCCCTTCTATAACGTCAAATAAAAATTCCCTCACTCATTCCTACTTATTATGTCTTGCAATATCTCTTATCCAACTTCATTTCAATGCAGCCATTCGCTCTCAGATATCAAAGGATACGTGAACGCCCCCGTATTTCATCATTTCGAATTCAATTTTTATGAAGTTTTTTTACAGGAATGCTTTTCTCAATATAATTGCATTGCTTCAAACTTATCTTCCTTCCTCTCTGATTCAACGTCACAGTTGTCTGATCATAACTTATTATGGCTTGCCATATCATACTTTTCTTCCCTTCAAATATTCGAAGAATCGGTTGAAAAAAATAGAATATCTGCCTCAGAGTAAAATTGACGCACATCAATCTTCGAGATTTCAAAATTGTTTTCAATAATTAAAAAATAATAAAACAAAACCAGAAAACCTTTCCTCCTGGAAAATCATTTATATTTACAACTGCCACCTAAACTCATTTCACAAAAGCGCTTTTTCTAATATTTTTAAGTTTTAAATGGCTGGTCTCGAGCGCTCATGCAATTCATCATTCATCTCCCAATCGCCATTCCTCTCGATGGTCATCGATACGGCCATAAAAAATTGTATTGAGTAATTATTCGAATCGCTGCCAGGATTCAACAATACATATAAAAAAAAAGCATGAAAAATGTGTTTTCGATAAAGTCTACATTTTGATAAATGATTCAATAGAACTATTCACTAGCTGAGAATGACTTATTTCGACACTTATTATCATGGAAAACGTATCGGAAATCGAATACGGCCTAGATTGGCGTCTAGGAAATCCAACGAAACCATTCTTATCCATTCCCGTTGCTTCCAGGTTTCTTCCTCCTTCTCCCTCTCTCTTTCTCTGTCTCTCTCATCCTTTAAACTCTATCGATTTCTATTTGCTTTGCATTTCGATACAAAAGAATGGGTGTCACGTAATGCACTCCCGAAGAGAGAGAAAACCGAATTACGATTTGAATAGGGGTCGAGGGAACATCAAAATAGCCTACTCAGAAAAAGGATTATTTTATTTTTTCTCTTTAGAAAAAAAATTATACAAAGGGGTCGGCTTTAAAAGCGCTAAATTAGCTCAGGTGTTGGGTCATAACAAAATTACAAATTAAGGATTCCAGGGAATCCGAATAAAAAATTGAAGTCTCGTAAAGTTGGCACGTCTTGAATTATAAGGTTTTCTGGGTGCGACTTATAAACTACAAATCAAATTGATTTTTTTTTTTAAAACCGTAAAATTTCGCTGTAACTGGTGTCACAAATTCGTGACTCGAGATTTAATCAGTCTAAACGATTTAGTCGTGCAATGGATTAATTAGATTAAACCGATTGTAGTATTAACTAGGGAGGAGGTCAGCACGGGGATTATCTTCATACCCGTTTAAATCGTATTAATTAATTCGTAGTTGCGTCATTATTACAAAAACTTGGCAAGAAAAATTAGCTTCCAAGCATTAATGAAATGAAACCTTTTCAGCTTTAAGCTCTACGGTGTGTAGACGATTAACCAAAGCACACGATCTGACTTTGCTTAAGGAACTTTAAAGCAACTGAATTAGTTTCGCTGGAGAAACCAGACTTGTACAGTACGTGACGTTTTACAAATCCTATTGATGAACAATTTCGCAGGATTTCCGGAAGTCAAAGAAAATGACAATGAAAGTTTCTGATATGATCGCATCCGTAATGCTTGTCATTTATCAAGCTGAAATCAGTTGTAGTCGGTAACTGAGCTACTATTTGGTGCTATAATATTTCAATATCTAGAGGCAGCAGATTTTTTGCATGTAGTCTACAATCTCGTGAATGTTCGTCAAGATTTTTTCTAAACTAAAACGGTGGTCACTCTTATGAGTTTTCTGGACGGATGGTCCAGAAAATACGAATACAAGAATATGAGAACCAATATCGCCAGTTGTTACGTCCTTACTATTCTTTTATATGGGCATGAAGGTTGGACGGTAAAAAAAGTGCTGGAAAAGAAGCTGGCACATTGGTCAGAGGTGAAATACGGAATCGAACCCATAAACTCCCGAGTGTGAGTCAGGCTCGTTATCTACTGAGCCACGAGGCAAGCTCACGATAAAACTAAAAAGCGAGAAGGTTTTACTTGTTGTAGTCCTCATCGCAGATTACTTGGAAGTTAAACATTTTTTACCACTCTTAGCTCTGTGCTAATTATTCGGCTAAATTCCGAAAAGGTCTTCATTTTCAAACACAGGCATTTCCGTTTTCTTTCCTTTTCATATCAGCAAACTTGAAAATAAAAAACAAATAAAAAACCCGTCGCGGAAAATTTTTTCTCTCTCTCCAAACACTTATCACATAGAGTACATGCTTCTTATTTTGATTTCTTGCTATTTATAGAATAAAAACGTCCTTCTCGCCACAATTTGCTCATTGATTCCATCGCACACTTCAGTGGATTCAATAACAAACCCTTCTTCTCAACCCCCTTTTTCTTTCTTTCGGGAAAAAAATTCAAGAAAAGATGATTTCGAAGAATGTAAGATCCCGATAATGAAAAAATGTCACCATTCCTGACAGCGTTAAACCCTCTCCTTTAAAGGAGGAAAAAAAATTCAAAAATTAGAACGGGGAAGAAGAACTTGGCTTGGGTTTCTTTCGCTACGATTTCCCTCTCGAAAAACGTGGGGTGAGAAGTTTAGAGGGGCAAAAACCGGTTACAAAAATTTATAACGGCACTAATTTTTAAATATTTGAAATTAAGAGGTAAAAAAAAGGATCGAAGTTTTACTGTTACGACTATCTAGGGTATAAAGTTCGCATTTCTCAGTTTTTCCTTCCGCGTTTTCCTTTCCATCGTCAAATATAAGAAAAGACGCCAGGAATTTTTTTTCTTACATTGTATGTTTGATAACCATTCAATAAAAATTTTAAATCCACAAAAAGTTGAAAAAAAAAAAACTTATTTTTCTTTTCCGTGGAATTGAATGGGAAACCAATACAAGTGAAAAAAGACGAACAAAGTTTTTTTCCTGGAGCAAAGTCATCCTCCTTTTCCTCCTCCCATCCAAAAAAAAAAAATGAACATATTGATGAAATATTACATTAAAAGTTAAAATATCCAAGTTTATATAAAACTTTTTTTTAAAAATCTCGACAAAAATTCGTGATTCTGGTTCTCGATATTGATTTTCGACTGAAAAGTTTTTTGGTGACATCATCGTGCCCTCGAGGTAGAAGCTCCCCATCTTATACGTATATATCTATTTTTTTTTAAGAACAAACTTTTAATTGAAACCATCCAACTTTAAAAAATAAAAAAAAAAATCGCACCCGATTTCTTTTTCTGTATGAATGTTAAATGAGAGGAGGAAAAAAACCGTAGGGGATCGGGGAGAGAAAAAAAGAAATTAATTAGAATTATACAGTTCAATCAATTAATTACTCGAGCAAAGATAAAAATAATTCAATAAGGTTTTAAATGATTAAAAGAAATTTAAACGTTCGAGATGAAAAGCGCATGATCGTACTTGCTAATCTCATAATATACCAAGGGATTGGAGGAGGTGACGGCGATCGTAAAAATAACGTATCCGCTAATATTAATTAAAGATTTAATAAGTTGTCGGATATAAATTTAATTTCTGACCCTCTTATCTAATCGAATTACGATAACGACTTCTTTATTTATTAGCCGGGTCATTTTTTTGTGAATTATTTAGCATCTTTTTATTTCAGTTTAAATTATAAGAGTCGATTAATTTAAAAACAAATCAAAGCTTGTGGGAGAAATAAAGTTTTGGTTTTTTTCACAGTATTATTTGTAAAAGCAAAAAAAAATTATGTTACTTGGGAAATGGGAGTTAAATAGGCATGATTAAGAAGATGACGTGCGCTAGGGAAAATAGTGCGCTTGTTGGGGTAAATTAATGAGTGCGATAATTAATTTTCGTAAGCTTTTAGTCGTATCGAGTATTATTTCGGCTCTAGAAACTGCAAGTTCAGGTATTCGTTACCCTAAAGTCTCGATACACAACTGACACTCCCAGATCTGGAAATCAAAAACTGGAAACTGACTAGGACCCTTTAAAGGTCCGAAAAAAAGGCGAATGAAAACCCAGCTGCTCATCCAAACCAGACATCTCCAATTCTAGTCTGCCCTGGCCCTGGCACTGAACTGAAGTAAACAAAAGCTGAGATTTTTCCTTTAGCTGCTTTAGCGAGAAAATCCGAGTAGTACATTCAAACGCTGCAGCAAATTTTTTTTAGCATGGCCAATAACTTTATTTGCTAAATGAATCGTTACACCGATTACGAAACCAAGAAAAATTAATTTTGCAAATCGAAAATTAATAAAGCATAAAATTTACTTTTAAAAAATTAATTAATTACTCCATTTGATTATTAACAAATTTGAAATAACGACACAACGATAGCGTGAATTAAAGTCGCATTTTTTAAAAATGATTTCCTCAACAATCGCTTAAATAACAAAACCAAACAGACACTATTCTGGCAAAATATCTCAACCACCAACAGCTGCACCGATTCCCCACGACAAATCATCCAATTGGTCTTTCAATCCCAACAGGAAAAAAAAACGTTTCAAGAATGCGAAGCACTTAGACGAATTTCTTAAGTGAGGAGAACTTCCTTTCTCTTTTTATAACTTTTACTTCCATTTGAAGCGGTGATTGATTTAAAACCGCTTCCTCGCATCCTTGACCGATTATTAAAATAAAAATCCACCATGTTTGAAATTAATTTTAATCGAGTTTCGATGAATGATATCTACGCGTAAAAAAAACGCAAATTTTCTCCTCTCTACTTGCTTCATCGTCATTTGTCAAAATTCTATTTTCGAAGGGAAAAAATTTTTTTGGATTCATTTCAAAATCTGTAACGGATTGTTTCTCAGAATAAGCTTTCGCATTATAAAAATAATAATAATGATGATGATTGAATCTATCGCCCCGGTAAAAACAAAAGGGAAGGAGGAAAAAAAAAATATGACAGGGATTCGATCCGACTGACGTTTGTCTTTTGTATTCAACGAAAAACCCACGCTAAAAATTTAAATAAAGACGAATTGTATTAACAAACAGCGCGTTCGAGCGTGTAAAAAAGAAGAAAATATCCATTTTCTCAGACCGTAACTCAATGAATAAAGTCGTTTGGTCCTAATATTATCAAAATAAAGTTTGAAATGAAAACAGTAACTGTACATCCACCCAAGACAATAAATCGTCATCAAGCCTAAGGAAAAGTAATGCATGACTCTGGATTTATCTTAAAGAACGAGAAAAAAAAGGGTTGGCTTAATCTAGAATCTGACACGAGGTGGAAACGAACAATTGATGCTTTTACATTTATAAGAGTAAAAAAAAATCTAGCCGAGATTGTTTTTTATCCTTTTGCAACTTCAAAAGCTTTTTGCAATTTCTGATCTTGAAACCGCATCGTAAAGAGGAAAAATATTCATTTGATGGTGCAGCGCTTGCGTGAAAAGAATAAAAAAAAAATATTCAAAATAACGATGAAAACATAAAAGTCGAGAATAAAATGTTGGATTTTAAAACCGGAAGAGGAGATCGTTAAATATAAGATTGTTAATTACTTTTGGTTTTCTTGAGAGTGTTTCCCGTTTCTCTTTTGCAACATGGTCAAGGGATAAAATTTCTATTGTTTTCTCTCAAGAAATTGGGAAGAGTAGTATTGATTTTTTTGTACAAATCCTCCAATCGTAGAATCTTTCACGCTATTTGTATGATGGAAACATGGGCAAGGGAAGGTGGAGCCTGAATACTACGAGGGGATTTAGGGGATTTCTCAAACTTTCAAAATTGCAGCAGCGCAGGATATTACCAAAAAATTAAGCGCAAGTACCGTATACAATGATTAGTCTCCATAAATCCTACACTCTTCTAGGGCTCTGACTCTAGCTCAAAATTAATTATAAAATTTTTTAAAAAAACTTACCATGTCTGCCGGACAGTGGAAGCCGAAGAATATACCACACCGCCATTCTTAATGTCCTCAATCATTCCTCAGGATCTTTAAAAAAGAAAAACAGTTATTATAGACATTGGCTTTTAAAAAGTCTTTTACAATCTAAATCTATCGTCAAGAAAAAAGCTTAAAATGTTTTCGTTAGCTGCAAATTAACATGGCACGACTTAGTTTTATCTTTTAAATTTGACACCTATGTACAAAATACTTAAAAAATTTCATCAGCATAAACAAAATTAAAGCAAAGAGGCACTCAAGTGTAAAATGGGCTTATAAGTCACATGCAATTTTTTTATTTTGAACAAATGATTTGTAAATTTTCTTGCCTGGCAAATATTTTGATACTTGTTTTTTGTCAAACCAATTTTACAAGATAAAATATTCCGAAAAAATACTTGACCACAAAAATCTGGTCTAATCTTAAGGTCACCATTTAAAAGTATTTCATCTTTATTTTTTCACTCTAGTTCTTCCGATTAAGAAAGTAATGGAACTTTCCCATGATTAAAATACCTAATTTTACAAAAAATACTAAAAACCATTAACAACTAATTATAAAACTCAGCAAACAGTTTTTGAATTTTTAAGACATCTTTTTTCCGACTGAGGGAAAAATCGAGAGTGCAAATATTTAAAAAAACTAAAGGCAGCCTTAATAAATTTCGATATTGCATTTAATATTTCAAAATTTCCACCACTGACATTCCCTTTTAAAATCCAATAAAATTTGACGTTTAAAAATATAAGCACTCTTCAACTTAAACTTTCTTTAAAGTTTTCGGGAAGAGGGAAAAAAAATCAAAACCTAAACTGTCAAATTACATTTCAATAAATCAGGAAAACTTTATATATATTTTTTTAAATTAATTTAATCTCGTATAAACGGCGAAAGACGAAAAGAAAAAAAAAAGAGGAAATAAATTAAAAGGAGGAAGGGAAGGAGAAAAAAAGGAGGGCGAAACATATCTTCGGGAAAATTCTTGGAGACGAAGTTTTGAACCGTGCTTTCATTTCCGCTGAGTTAAACTGACAGTTGACTATCGTCGCAAATAGCAAAATTTCATATGACGTCACCGTTTTTCATTTCTTTTTTTTCTCGCTGATTCCTTGTTTTATAATGTAAGCAGAATGCAAACGGCATACACATAAAGAAAGAGAAATAAAAAAAAAATTCTCGAAATTAGATTTTTTCCGTAAGCTTTTTTTATCAAGATCTCTTTTTCTGTTAAATTATTCGATATCGAATAACGATCGGCATTTGTCACCAACAAGGATGTTATTGATGGAAGGTAATGATCGATGTGATTGATTCAACCGCGAGATGGGTATAAAAAGGAAATGGAACGAAAATTGAATTAAAAAGAAATAATGGAAAAGCATGTAAGCTCCAGCAAAAAACCAACGGGGAAAATATTTACAGGGTGTTGAAATAAATTTAGATTTGCCATGAAAATAAAACGGGTTTAAATTTTTCTTTGAAATATTTTGAGCAGAAAAAAAGTGAAATGGAGATCTTTATTTAGTGTGTAAATTTACTTAAAAATAACTTGAAAAGTCAAGAGATTTTGACAAAGCTCGTTTAAAGAGTTCAAATTTTTTGTTATAAAAATCTAGATTTTACTTTTTAAATACATAAAACGAGATTGGAAAGTCTTAGCTAAAAAATGAATGCTTTAAGAGTAGTTTTCACATTTCCGTGCAATAATTTCAGAAAAAGTCTAAGACTGGCAGCTGATGTTCGTTGCTAGGGATGAGCTTTAGGCTACTGGCAGCGTTGACATGCGGATAGTGGAATGGCTACTAGATAACGGCCATGTGTGATATAAACCCTTCGAAAAAGAAATCACAATAGCTGCAACAACAGGAGGCAGTAATGGCCCGCTGATGGGGCGTCTGGTTCAGGAAATACTGCAGGTTCGTAAGACGTATGCCCACTAGCGACACCAGCGGCTAAGCTTTGCACTTTTCATCCCCATTAACAAAGGTGACTTAAACAAAAAGGGGAAAATTTAACAAAAAGAACCGTATAAAAGTTTTGTTTCACATCATCTTAAAAACGACATCGATTAATAATCTCAAAAAAAAGATTAATAACGTAATTTATCACTCAAACCTTCAGGTCTGAAAATATTTTGATGTCGAAATAATGATGGTTGTCAAAGAATGAAGAATAACATCTAAGAATCGAATATGATAAAAACATGCCATTATTCTCTTTCTCTCCCTTTTTTCATTCTCTTCCCGACAATATAACAAAAAACCGATAGAAGAAAATGATTTAAAGAGTAGGCGAAGAAAAAAGGGAGCAGGAGAAAGAAAGTGAAAGAAGGAATAATGAACCGCAAACACAAAACAGGGAATTATATCCGAAATTTAATATAGAGGAGAAATAACAAAAGGAAACGTAATAAAATCACAAGGAAAAAAAAGAAGGATGAAATCAAAACAAGAACGTCGAAAAAGTCAATTTTCAGGGCCTCAAAAGAAGAGGAAAAAAAATAGAAAAAACATGAGAATCGGATGTTATCCTAAGAGAAAAAAAACATGGTTTAGCTTATCTATGAAACGCTACATGTCTGGATCGAGTCTTCGGTTGCAAAACGCCTAAAGTAATTGTTCTCTGTCAGGCGATCCTTTTCGGCTTCGATTAAAAAAAAAGAATTTCAATGTTCAGGGTGTGGCAACACTGTCGGAATCTATATACTTGACTTTCATTTTTTTAAAAGGAGGAAAATATTGGAATTTCACAGAGGAATCGAACACGCCTTGATAATTAAAAAATATCAGGAGGTGGGAACGAATAAAAGGCACAAATCAAACGAGATAGAATTTTTTTGACAACTAAAATCGATTTTTTAGTTTAAATTCTTTGGTTATGGACTTATTTTTCTGATGCGGACAAATTGATCACCTCAAAAGACAATGTAGCAAAATCATCAATCGCTGGCGGTTACGAGGCTACCATGAACACATTTACTTTTTTTGTCATATTTAAGTCCGCTTGTAAATGACCTCTTTCCCTATAAGTTAGCAAGGTGCACACTGTTAGGTGTTTACGGTTAGCTGCACACTGCATTGAACAAATCAACACGATCCCAGAGATAATTTAGAAAATTAATTTTAAAAATCGTAAAGCACGGTTCATTTTATCAATTAAGAAGTAAGAGAATTCTTTCAAGAGGAAAAAGCTAATTGTTAGAGGCTAAGTTTGCGTTTAAATACCACTAACGTATTCTTCTTCTTCCTCCGAAACTGTCCACATAAACCAGCTCATTCTTATTTAATGTATGACGTCTGAAAACGTAGACGTATCCTTCACCTTCCAATCCTTTTTAATTATGCCTAAATAAACTTCTTGGATTCACTTTTCCAAAGATAACTTTATCATTCTTCTTTCTTCAGCATCGACTTGATATTTGCTGCTTTAATCTGCTTAATCCGGACATTCACCTTCATTACTCCATTCTTGCAAAGTTCTTCACGACCATTTTACCATTTTCAAGCTTATACCTGAAATTTTATAAAACATACATTAGGACTTGTTTTTAGCAAAATAAGAATTACTTTTGAAAGTCTCATTACTTGTAAAATGTACAGGTGTTTATTTGCTTATCAATTTACCAGACCAAGTGAAGAGCAAATAAACACCTGTTTCCTCCTATAATCTCGCTACTAGCTTGAATTATAAATCACACTAGAAACTTCAACTAGTGAACTTAAATATTTTTTTATAATTCATGATTGAGGATTTTGAATACAATTAATAAATATAATTCTTTTTTATTGAGTTGACACTTCGCATCTCAAGGAGGCAACCTAAAAACCGATATTTCCAATCTAAAAACCCTTTCGGGAAAGAAACCTTTAAGCCGTCAATAGCAAACAATCCGAAAACTCCCCTTGCGAAGCTGTTCGTGTGAAAATATACTTTTCCTTCGTAAATTTTTCAACACTTTGTTTTTATTTATTTTTTCTCCTTTTTTTTTTCCTTTTCACCGAGTAAACCTTTTCTCCGGGACCGCTGTCCTTTTTCATCAAGACTTTAATTTGATATAAAGAGGTTAAGTAAGAGAAAGGGAAAAAGAAGAAAAGACAAATCCGAAATATGTTTTACAAATAATATTGAAAAGGAAAAAAGGAACCCAGAGTTGGATTAAAACTCGTTATAAGGTATTTTCGTATTGACGTTTAAAGACGAACCCATCTCACGTCGGTTATGCTTATCTAAATCTTTTGAGCACACTTTCTTCTTCCCTTTACCTATTTAAATCAATTTTCATATAAATCCTGTTTTGATTTTAAAAGAATATCCTAAAAGGATTAGTCTGAAAACATTTTTAAATAAATATCAAGGGAGTTTCTCATACAAACGAATAACTCGCATAATAATTAATTAAGGTTCGGTTACTAAAAACCAAGGAATTCCATTACAAACAACAAATAACGCTTTGGCATCGCAAAAATATTCGAAAATTTCAAAGCAACAAAGATAACCCGGCATGATAAAATTTTCAAACATCTAAACAAATTAAAAAACAGGATTTAAATGCAAATAAGCAAGCTAACGGCAGGTAGTGAAAAAGAAAACCGGGAGAGAAAAAA
Organism: Liposcelis brunnea; assembly: GCA_023512825.1. NCBI lineage: Eukaryota > Metazoa > Arthropoda > Insecta > Psocodea > Liposcelididae > Liposcelis > Liposcelis brunnea. Next base: position 1,915,080 of record CM042067.1, on the reverse strand, counting down.
AAAGAATAAAAACAAAAGAAAAGCGAACATATTATTGCTTTAAGTTTCCTTCTAAGTTTTTTATTTCATTTTATATCCACTTTTTTTATTTCTCCTTACCTTATTGTTTTGAAAACCTCTGACAAGTGCATATGTCGAAGTTTTAAGGGAAAGCATTGTTTATGTGAAGAAAGCGAAAGCTTGTTTTTTTTCTAAAAGCAAACTCGACAAAAGAAGCTTTATTAAAACTTTATTTTTTATCTCGATCTTAAACTTTAAGCTTATTTTTCGTACTGTACGGATATAAAAGCTCAAAATATAAATAAAAGCTTACACTTCATTAAAAAGCAATTTGACGCGGCTCATTTGAATTATTCAGTATTTTTACACTCTTCCAGATCGTCTGCATATTAAGTTTACAAGCAATTAATTAGCTTCGTAAAACGTTTTGTGAAAGTAAAAGAACGAGAGGAGGAGAGAGGTAAAAATTATTTTTGCGGTTGTTTTCTGTAATCGGTATTGTTAGGGCTAAAGGCCCTACCCCGATAAGCTATTTAAAAAAAAGGGTTTGTCTTTCAGATTGTTTGAAAGAAAAAACAAATTTTATTTTCGATTGCAACCAAACTATGTTAGGAAATGGTTCCTAACATGGTTCCATTTCCTAAGAAAATTACCAAAAGCAAAAATTGAGGTCGTTCAGGGCTGATCTCCTCCTACAAAAAAAACCAAACCAATTGTAATTGCTAAGTTTAAAACTAAAGTTGAAAAAATTAAAGACCCAGTTCTTGTAATCATTAAAAGCTTAAGTTAGGCTGACTAGAATCATTGCAGAATGAAAAAAGCTTAAGTCATTAAAGGCTTGAGAGAACTTAGCTAGACATTAGACTCTAATTATATGTTTCAAATTTTTTAGAAACTTAAACAAATCAGTTGAGTCAGTTTAAGACTCAAACTCGAAATGGAACTATTAAAAACTCAAGTCAAGGGAGTTTTAGTAATTAGAGTCTTAATATAATCCAGCTGGGGCCAATAAAGGTTCCAGCTAAGGAAATAAAAATGTTTCACGCAGACCTATGTCGCGTAATGTTTTTACAATTGTAAAATTCTTAAGATTTCTAAAGTTCTTCTTCAAGTGTTTGCTCGCAACTGAGTATAAGCGACCTTCCTGCATATAGCTATTTTATTTATGTCTGTATTTCATCAAGTCGACACAGTTTTGCGATTACAGTTGATGCCACCAGTTCCCCAACGGCTATACAAAGAAGTTGCACTAGATAATCCCGATTGCTAATGAAAGAAAGGGTAGAGAGACCGAGAGACCGAGCAACAGAACACACTTAAATAATAATGCTCTAATCCTTGAATTAAGTTCATATGCTCCACCAGTTAGAGATGAAGTAAAGCGGAAAAACCCCGAGCCGTACACATAACCCAGCTGCTCAACTTCTGTATGTGAATAAGTCGTATTTGTTGAGCTACGAAACTGGCTTATAAAATTTTTGAGAAAATAAATTATTTTCTAAACCTGTTTTTTCATCACAGTCACAAGGCAACAGAAACTTAGGTATTGAAATTGAAAATCATTTTCCAGGACAACGAAATGTAAAAGCAGCTGTTCTAAAATAATTTGGTAAACGGCACTTAAGGACTTGAGAAATTCTACTGATCAGGATTAACCTGATTTACTCTTCCACAAAAGCTAATTGCAGCACACAAGTTACTATGTTCACAAGCTAGGATCTTAAATGCTTCAACAGTCCAGAGCCAGTCACTTTCTTTCTCTTAAGGACTTAATCAACTGAAATCTCTAAATTCTAAAATAACATCTTGCCTATGGAAAAAAAAAGTCGCACAAATACGCAACTCAAGGCTTTTAAAAAAAAACCGAACTACACCTAAGATAACTTTAATTCTGCATTTAATTAAATGTCTTCACGTTCAAATATAAAACCCCGACGAGCCTAACCTCATACGGCAACGGTTTTCCTTTTACTCATAGTTTTCCTGGAATTTCTCAAAAAGAGGTTTCCTTTTAAGTATATTTGCTGCCACTAAAACCCTTAATAACTAAATCTAATTAAAATTTTTAATTCCCTTTTTTCCCTCTTTATAAAAAGTAATAAAAAATGCCTTTCAGGACAAAAATAACTAACATATTTTCTTTCTTTTGTTTCAGGAGTTAACCGGGAAGCTGAAAACGTCGGGGATATCAAAATATAAAACCGGGCGCACAAAGTAAAAGAAGAATACAAGCATAACGATATTCCTTCATTTCCCATTCCTTTTGTTATCTGATATGAGTACCCTTTTCTCCTGCAATTTAATATTTATATCGATTCTTTTTCCTTTCCAATAATAAATAAACAAAAAATTTACAAAATAATATAAAATTCCAACGACAACTACAAGAAAAATTCAGTTTGAAAAATATTTTCCGCGGTTATTTGATAATTTTAATCGAATATAAAAAAGGAAAACTACAAAGAAATAATAAACAAACTTTCTTTATGATTTACGCAAGCGGAAATATCGTTTGTTACATATACGCTTTACGTGTAATAATAACCAACATGGAGATAGGATAATAATCGTTCGTCTCTTTTTTTTCTTTTTTTTCCCTTTTTTTTTCCTTTACTTAAAATTTATTTTAACGATTTGCCTTATATTTATTTTCTTTAAATGTTTATATCAAAATGAAAGACATCACCTGCACATTTTTGGTTAATTCCCGGTTTCGCTCATACAAACTATTTAGACAAGCAATTTAAAATATATTTTAAAGAAAATTAAAAATCCGTTAAAAAAGAAATTTTTGTTAATTTTTTTAATGTAATTGGAAAAAATATAAAATTTTAAAGGAAAAATATTTTTATAGGGGCTAGTCGTGTTGATTTTTACTTTATTTCGTTGTAGACTAGTAAAATTATAAAAAATAAATTTTAAAAAAACTAATAGATTAAATATAGAAGAAATTCGCGCTTCACTTTATTAAATGTATTTTATTACAATGATTCGTTTTTTATTTTAATTAACGATTATTATTATTTTAAAACTTTTTACAAACATCTCGCATGTAACAATCGAGATCCACATCTCGGACTAAACGGGTATTATAACGATTCATTAGTTAAATGTTCAATAAATAAATAAAGTAATAAGAATAATAAATAAAAAAAATTCTATCGATATTTCAAAAAATAAACATAATATTTGTATACAAATTATTTTTGAAAGGCTGATTTAAAAAAAAATTAAAGCGTGAAGAATATGTATAGTTGCAGGTGTTGTATTTTTTCCTCTTTTTTTACAACCCTCAATCCCTTTATTTTTTTAACTAGGTATTTTTTAAATTTTTAATTTTAATAAAAAAATTTAAATAAAGATATTGTGTTAACGAAAGGACAATCAAAATAATATTGTATATAAATAATTTAGATAATCCCGAACAATAAAATTATCCGTTATCAGAAATATCCTTTCCTTACAACACGATAAAAGCGTTTTATGTGTTCCGAATATAATGATGGGAGAAGATTAACAAGAATTCGTTAAATGTTTTTTTTACCTCGTTGGTTATAATTAAAACTAAATTCGACTGAGGATTTTTGTTTACAATAATTTATTCTAGAATAAAGAAATGAAGGTAAGAATCATTCTTCTGCCTTTCTATGATTTTCTTTTCCCGTTTCATTTCACAAAATAAATTAAATTACGATTTATAGCTAAATTAGTTTTATGATTTAGAGCTTTTGATTATTTAAATTATAAACTGGCAATTTTATATAATTGAATTTAAAATTGTAAGATGAGGCGTAAAATTTTTTTAATTTAGGAAAAAGGGAGTTAAATTAAACGTGTTAATTAATAATATTTCGGAAAGAATATGCAGAGTGGAAAATATTTAAAATGAAAATGATTGCTATTATTAAAGTGGAATTCACTTTACAGTTAAAATTCTCAATGATCTTCATAAAATACGACTAACACGATTTTCTGTCTCTCGCTTCAATCTTTGGGCTAAGCTTATTAAACGTTTAAACTATTGAGAGACTGAAAAAAGTAGAAACCGAAACTAATTTTTAAAGTAATTTAAAGACTGAGTTATTAAATAGATATTGTTGGAAAGTCTGAACTAAATCTTATAAAACCATTAGAGATCCAAGCCAGATTTTTCTAGAATTTTAGTTCATACTATGCGAGATAATCAACAACCTCGCTTTAGGAGCTGAGATTTAAAATATTCGTTGCCTAGATTTCTTAGTAAGTAAGCTTATAGTTAATTTAGGCTTTTGAATGAAGTCATCTCGGCTCTAATCTCTTAAAACTGTTTAGAAACCTATTCAGGAGCTGTCCGAGATCTGAGCTCCAAAAGGCCCTTAAAAGCTTCAATTGCTCATAAGGATATCCTATCGAAGTCATTAGGCTGATTTACCCTTGTAGCCAAAGCTAGATGGGCTACAAGCATTACGTGAATCCAGTTCGCAAACAAAACAAGATTATTCCTTAAATTTTTTCAAAAATTTGTTTTTATACCCAAACTAATCTTCTAGCCATGGGACTTAGCTCTTAATAGGGCCCCTAAGCTTTAGTAATTAATAAGGAAGTCCTTGCAATATTCAATTTCATGTTTCGCTTCCAAAAAAATTACATCTTTAATCTTATGAAGCTTATAGCTAAAAACTAATTAAACTATCAATAAAAGCAAAGCGCGACTATTCAAATAACTAACACTTATTTCTTTTTCTTTTCAGGATGTGAAGATCTGAACAGTGTGCCAAACGAAAAATTAAAAAAAAAATAACCGGTTAAAAGTTGAGGGTCCAATAATGAAAAATAAAAGACAGCATAGAACAAAATTAATTAAAAATAAAAAGCAACACACTATATACTTATAATTCTAATGAAATATTCTTCCATTTCAACTTGTGCCTAATCTCTTAGCAAACAAACCACAAAAATTTCTTTTTGTTTCATTTAAATTATTTTCTTTACGGGTTTTTTAATTTTCGAACGGTAATAAAAGCACACACGAGGATAACAAAACCAATGGGAAAGATGAATATATCGGCATAAGAACAAGAAAAGTATGGAGTTGCCCTCGGGGTTGGATGAATTTTACAACGCCTCCAACTTAGACGATGGTTATTTTGATGTAAACGCAATTGTTAATGAGAGCTATGTGAATGATACCAACGCCACATTTGATAATACTTACATTATATACCCGGCTCTTGTATATCCGAGCGGCTACACGCTACCATATATTATTTTAGCGTCAATATTGGTTACGGTGGTTATGATAATCGTCGTCGTCGGGAACATGCTCGTTATAATCGCGATCGCAACAGAGAAATCTTTGAAAAATATTCAGAATTGGTTTATAGCATCGCTTGCTGTGGCGGATTTTTTCCTTGGACTTGTTATAATGCCTTTTAGCCTGGCCAACGAGCTTATGGGCTACTGGATATTCGGGAACATGTGGTGCGATATACATTCCGCTATGGATGTGCTGTTGTCTACAGCCAGCATTATGAATCTCTGCCTTATTTCACTGGATCGGTAAGTTCTTTCTTAATTACGGCATGTTTCCTGTAAAAAAGCACAATACAAATTAGAGCTAGTTTACTCATGAAACAAAGTGAAATCATGCCTTGCATGAAGAACGATTTCCTTTACCAAGAAAAAAGTCAAAAATTTGTTAAAAAAAACTTGAAAAAAATGTTTTCATCAAAGAAAAGTTCTAAACAAAATCTTTGATCAACTGTTTCGCCATGCAAAAGTAATAAAAAATAGAAAATGGCAGGAATAAAATTTTTATCAAAGAAAAAAAAATTCTGGAAAATTTATATCTACAGAAAATAAACAGCATGCCAAGTTTGTAATTGCTTCAGCTTTAATCCACTAAAGCTTTTACTTAAATACTTGTATGGTTTGTATACTGACGAATTCTCCCTTATTTTCCTATATCCCATTTCGATGTTTTTAAAATCAGGCAGAAAATGGTTTAAAAAACTCTTATATTCATGCTTTTGCAAAAAATAAGACAATGAGGGGAACACACTGACCTACTTATAAAAAGTTAGTCTAGCAAAGGAAAATTTGAGGTTAAGTCTCTTCTAACTTTTAAAGCACACACAAAAAAATATTATGATTCAAAATTGCATTTTGTCAATAACAATCCAAGAGTTCATAAAAGGAAAAATTTGTTTCCAATTTATTTTTTCTATCACTTTCAATATTTTCTGAAATGCATTCCTTACCTGCAAACTCATCAAATATTTTAGGACATTCTTTTTAAAATTTTTATTTCACAACACTTGCTTCAAAATTGTTTTTCTCAGTAATTTCTAAAAAATAAGGCAGAACTCCCCTATTAAAAAATCAAGAAATCATCTCAGATTGTCTCTTGCATTTTTTATAAAATTACTCACCCAGCAATGCTCTCTGAAGATTTTCTTCAAATAATGTTCCCTCAGCATAAAAAATCTTATCCAATAATTTTTGCAAAAAACGCTCCCTAATTATATCCAAACTGGCCCTTAATCTTGAGGCTCTTGGTTTGCTTGGTTAATCTTCTAGCAGCAAGACAGGTTGATGTTTACTCAGATTACAACACATAATAACTGCCAATGTATCTGAAATCAGTTGAATTAAATGAACAGCTAATGGTCTAAATAAGGCAAAATTCAACATTTTGAAACCACACTGTACAGTAACTGCATAAACAACTGCCTGTAAAACTCAAAATTCATATTAACATTTACTTTTGATCAATATTCTTGAAAATGTTCAGAAAAACAAAAAAATCAAAACTTACCATAAATTGTGCAACGATATTCCACAAAACGGTATCATGATTGAATTTGTGACTCTTCAAAAAATATTCCAGCTTATCTGCTACATTCCTTTGTTGCTTATCTGCTACATTATTCCCAAACACATAAAAGTAAACGAAGAACATACAAAATGGTTTCACCTATCTCTTTCCATTTCAAGATACAATGTAAATTATTTACGCTTAACCATTAAAAAAATTGAATCAAAATCTCATAATTAGAGTGCCAAATGAGACCAAACCAGTAAAAATAGTTATGCCAAGCATAAAACGAGAGGTCAGTTTAAAACAAAATGAAATGCATTTGGCATCGACAATCTGATTTTTTTTTCTCAAACGCCACGTTAATTTGCAGCAAGTTCACACAAAATCTAACAGTATCAGATTTAATAAAACACTTACAACTACGGCACCGTTTTACAGGATGATCTCCATGAAAAAAATACCGATTATTAATTTTAGCAGGCAATTAATCATAAAATCAAGCCTCTATATTTGTATGATGCAATATTATGGAGGGAAAAAAATGGTTATGGCTGTTTCGAAAGTGCACCTGTACTTACATCATTGTAATCTCCAAACTTAAAATTTGCAAACGAATCAAGTGTCACTCAGCTGCTAGTAGCATGAAACCAACCCGTTCGTTTTAAATTTTCCTTCCTTGTATTCATTCTTGCTCTATAATCTTTTTTCATTCCAAAAAAATCGAATTATCAAAAATCCTTCACTCGCGATGACCGACCGACATACCGGATGTACCGGATACCGGAAACTGGCTGACGTGTGGATGAGGTTTCGTTATTTTTTTCAAACAGTTCGTGGCACCAGTATTATATTGTTCTATTTGCATTTTTTGAAATTTTACAGTAGAGGGATGGCAATTTTTAACCTCTAATATTTCACTACTCGCACATTATACAGCCTCAAACCAAGTTGTTACGTATTGCCCAGATGATAAATAACCCCAATAACCTGATACGTATTATTATTTATTATTTTTAACAACGAAAAACGTAATTATCGAAAAAATTATCGCTCAAACAGAACAATATAACAATAAGAAATTTCAGTTTCTTTCAGTGTTATATTGTCGTATCAGAATAGCGTTTAATTCTTCTAATTCAGCTGAAAAATCAACGAAAAAATTACTGGCGGTTCATTGCAAAGGCTATTATAAATATTTTTAAGATTTTATTTATTTTCTGAAATACTCTAAAATCAGTTTATTAGAATTTTTAAGTAAAAACGTTTCAAATGAAAGACGCTGCATTGACTCGCAAGTTAGATGAACGCCCGCCATCTTTGTTGTTGACAATCAAAATAGCAAATTAAAACGGTTATTACAAATGACGGTTTTTTCTATTTTTTGACTGGTAGGTAAAAAAATAGGGCCATATTTAGGATTTTAATCCATGTTTTCAATTAACAACTGTGTAAAAATGCAAAAAAAGTAAAAATTAACGGGGAATAGAAGGGGGAAAAATTGTCTTATGCAAATAGAACAATCTAATCCTGAAATTTTGAAAGGTAATGCAAATAGGACAATTTTATTTTGCTAATAAAACAGTTCATTTTTTAATTTTCGATATTTTTTTTTCACGAAATGATCAAGGGCGGCAAATAAAATATGACTATGCAAAAAAGTCGATTTTCGATTTTTTTGCAAATAGAACATTATAATACTGGCGCCACGAGTTATTAAAAATGTAATAATTAAAACCCACGGAATAAGTTAATAAGTAATAAATAATTTTTTTTATTTAATTTCGTAATCAATTATGTTTTAAGCCGCGTTTTTAGAAGAAAAATAGTAAAAAAAATTTTAAAAATAAGTCCTTTTTTATCCACCAGACTGAGCTTTGACAAGATTGCCTACCTATGATTTCAAATGTATTTTTGGCGGATTTTTTTTTCATTATAAAATAAATTACTTTGCCTTAATTTGATTTATATATAGGTAGGTATGAATTTTTTTAAAAAAGTTTTTCTTTTCAAGTCCCTTAAGAACTTTCATTAAAATCTGAATCTTTGTTTGGAAAAAAACAAAATTCTGAAAATTTTTTTGAATGCTCAAGCGCTGTGAAGTTAAGAACGAGAAACATTTCGTCATCACATTGCATTGCGCAATAGGTAGTTGCTTCGCGGCGGATGTCGGGTCATCAAACGTAGTGTTTTCCTTTTTTTTTTTCATTCTAGAACCGTTAATTTCGAATAAGTGACAGTGATAAATTTTACATTTACACAGCTTTACAGCAACGTGATAATGTTTTAGGTTAGATATTAAATAAATCTGATATTCTTCCGTTATAGGACCAATGTAACATGTTAGTCAATGTGATTTTTCCCCGGCTTTTAACATTTTCAGACTTGTCGATGAGTGCATCAAAACCTTTAATGATGAGTGTTAAAATATGGCATTTTGATTTTAGGGGCAATCGATTAATTTTCTCGTGATAATACTCTAACTTCTTTATTTTTACTAATCCGAATGCCTTAAACTTCGGCAATTAATTTTTTTTAAAAAGCATAACGTAGATTTTTAAGATGGCGTCCGGTACAGTTAACATTAACTGTCTAAGTTCTTCACCTTTGAAGCGGAGTTTGTTTATAAAGTCTTATTGCAGAATTGTGTTCGGTTTCATTCTCATTTGAACTGTGCAAGGTGTTAACGCATGAAATCATTTTATTTTACAACCTAACCTCTCAAAGGCATTAAAGGACTTGGGAGAAAACCTAAATTGAGAGTAGAAAATCCGATTCACACTAGCTAGCAAAATTTTGAAGACAGGTGTGACAGGAAAATTGAAATGTTGGTGCTCTGTTTATATTTTATTTGGTCATGTATCAAATCTTAAAGAACGAGCCAATAATTTAGCTCAAATTTTGAACTGAGGTCATAGTGCTACAGTGTGAAAACTAGTAGGGAATTTTTTTTGTGTTGCAGAAACATTATCAAAGCTTTTATGTTTTTTATCTTAAAGTGAAGGCAACAGCTAAACAATTCTTTAGTTTGAATTTTTTTCCCAATAGCAATCCTGTTATACGTACTGTGCTAAGTGCAGTCAGTGCAGACCTAAAAAGTAATAATGCTGTATTTCAAAAAAATCTGGGAAATTGGTTAAGAAACCTTATTTGTTTAAATCGAGGCCCGAGGATCAAACTACTATCTGTGGTTCCCAATTGACTGCAGTGTCGCATGTTTAGTTGGTGCAAAACTCAGTTAATTCCTAGATAGTACAGTTTAATCCTCACCTCTTGAAATGTATACTCTGATGAATTATTTAAAAATCCTTTATTTATAGCTTGCCAAGTGACTCGTTTAAAGATTCTGCATGGAAAAACGATTATAAAATCCCATGTTTCATCTTTCATTCCAATATTTAACTTCTCAAATTCTGCATTTTTTTGCGAATTCTTCCTTTGAATATGATACTGGAATCCTGTTTCTGTTTAGGATTAGACAAACAGGTATTCAAAGGGAGTAAGGTTTTTTTAGAAAAAAGGAAATTGTTACAAAACGAAAAACGATATAATTTAGTTAGCAACATGAAAAAGAAGAAAGGAAAAAAGCCGAATCAAAATTACATTTTAATGTTAGATGTATACAAAGGGCAGGATATCCTTTACATTGTAAAAACGGGTTCAGTTCAAATATGCCTCTAAACCCGTGTTGGTTTCACCCATTTTTCATTCCCATGTAGCGATTACGGCTCTTTTCACTGACTTTCTACACTTCCTCTTTTTTCGTTCGTCGCAAATAAACTGGGCTTTTATTAAAAAAAACTTCTTAATCAGATTTTTTTTTCCCCAGGTATTGGTCCATAACTCAAGCCATAGACTATTTGAAAAAGAGAACTCCTGCTAGAGCGGCGATAATGATAGCTTTTGTTTGGATAGCATCAGGATTGATTTGTATACCGCCTTTACTGGGGTGGAAAGTGGAACGGAAAACCGAGCAATATCCTAAATGTCAGGTAAGCTTTCTCTGACCTTCTTTTTTTTTTTTTTTATAAAAAGTTCATTAATTAAGAATTTTAAATTGTGACTTTTCCTCTTTATTGCTTGTCAGTATTAAGCAAATTAAGTTTTTTAATTTGTATCAAAGAAGCCTTCTTCCTTTTTTTAAGAAGCTAAAATGAACGCCTCGGGGATAGGAAGATAAAAAAAGAGAGTAAATCTGGAAAGGTTGAAAGAGGAACATGCTGTATGAATTTTTTTTACAATCTTGTTTGCTTACAAAAATATGAGTTTTCAAGAAATTTTTTTTGCGTTGTAAAGAGATAGAATAGAGGTTAAAAAGTCGATTTGGCAACGTTGCTTAAATCGAAGAAAATAAAATATACTCTCTGAAATTGAATAAAACTTGAAATAACCGACTTCATTTTCCGATGTATTTTCCGGTGGGACCGATACATCGTTGTTACCTGTCCGAAAGTGATATAAGCTCGTCAGTCCCCTGCTGATAGATAAATTTTTTACTTTTTATCATTTTCCCCCATAACGTTTTCAACATTTCTATGGAGTTTCTTTCAAAACGTACGAGCAACAAAAGTTAGCCTTTTCTCATGCTTATTTATAACTATTGAAGAAGAGTAATAGGGTTCCGTGAGTAGGGAATTCTTTATTATTCGCTCCAATCGAATGGGATGGGATTTCAGAGACGTAAACTAGATAGTGAATCAGCCTTGAAATCAATCTGTACCTAGAAGTAAATTAAACTTTGGTGGTTAGTTCAGGATATGAAAAAGTTAAGAGCTCTGAGCGTATGAGGAGAGGGAATGGGCAAATATTCAGAGGGATTGTGAGGTAGCAGAAAAAAAATGTTAGCCCAAGAAGCTTGAATGGAATCTTTACATAATTAAATTAAAGAAATGAGTACAGTAAACACTCGTTATAACGACTCTTCAGGGGACCGGAAAAATAATCTTCGCGAGAATCGTAATAATCCCGAGAATAATTATCGAGAATAATTATCGCGAGAATCGTAATACCCGGTATAACGATTTTAGTCGTCTTAACCAATAATACGATTTTAGTCGTCTTAACCGATAATACAATTTTAGTCGTCTTAACCGATAATACGATTTTAGTCGTCTTGAACAACAAAGCCCAAAATTGAAAACTTACCATAGTTAATCCTCTATAAAGTAATCTGTTAAGAGCCCTTGGCGCATATTGGCAGTCGTGTTCATCAGAATAAATTTTTCGATAGAAGTGGCAGCTAATAAAGCTTCTGCTGAATTTTTCCGTTGTTGTAAAAACGTTTTTATATTTTTAAGAGCGTCCAAAGCTGCAAATTTTGATAATTCTTGTGTTTCTGCTTGTTCGCCATCAGAATCGGAATCCGATTGATTTTCATTATCTTTGTTTTCCTTGTAATCATTTATCATTTCTTCTAAACTTTGTTCCTCACTTGTTACAACAAAGTCATCCACAGTTACATAATCTTCACTCATCACATCATTCTCTTCATAATCTTCACCCTCAATTCATCTTCACCCGCAATTTCTTTTTCATCTGTGGATTTCTGAAAAATTTGAAATATCTCCGAAAAATTCTTTCCGAACCTTTGTTAAATCACCAAAAAACCTTCCGAAAAACAAACTTCTTTTGAAATGTCGTATGTTTTTGAAGTAAGTCATATTATTCAAAATTCGTTCATCTTCCATTGGACACCCAGGAGGTGTGAACGCTGTCCATCATTAGAGTTTTTTTAGGGAACCCTTCCCCCTTCAACGAAAATGATCGATGAAGAGGCATATCCAAACCCGTCATTTCTTAAGTAGACAAACGTCATACAGCAAAATTTTAAATTTGAGCGATTTAAAGTCTTTACAACGGACTTACTCACTAACAGAAGAACATTTAACATGAAGTTCTTTCCTTATATCTTTGTTTGAAAGCCACGATACCCCCACGACTAACCTGAAAAATATTACTAACAGCAGCATGAAACCTGAAAGGCCAAAATAACACACAGAGCCAGATCCCCAGCTTTGTTGACGTCATTTCGAGACACGCCTAAGGACGGTCCCCCGGGTTAGGGAGGTGCTCCGGAACTGTGCCATTAAGCACCCGTAACGCCCAAATTAGGTTCACTGACTCAAAAACGTGTATTTCGCTACAGAATTTCAACTGACAGTTAAAATATTTTCCGAACCTATCTTATTTAATGACTACTGCTTTAAAGTTCGGAATTTCACCCCACTTCCGTACATTTTAAAATCTAAGCTATACAATTACTTATCATTTAAAAAATTATACACCAACATTTTAAACGAACTGGAGTCTCCCCAACGGGCTTACTCCCTAACCAAAAGAGTTGTACATCAAAATATATTTAAAACGACCTGGAGTCTCCCCAACGGGCTTACTCCCTACTAAAAAATTTTACATCAAAATAATTTGTAGTTAAATAATACACGACTAACGATACGAAGCACATACTTATAAATACCTTAAATAATACATAAACAACCTTAGGTTTAAAATTAAACAATACATTTCATATAGAAAATTTAATTCAACCGACCTGGAGTCTCCCCAACGGGCTTACTCCCTATCAGAAAAAGTATTTTCCTTGAACTTGTTTATTTGTATCTTTGTTTGAAAGCCACGATATCCCCACGACTAACCTGAAAAATATTAACAGCAGCATGAAAACTGAAAGGCCAAAATAACACTCAGAGTCAGATCCCCAGCTTTGTTGACGTCATTTCGAGACACGCCTAAGGACGGTCCCCCGGGTTAGGGAGGTGCTCCGGAACTGTGCCATTAAGCACCCGTAACGCCCAAATTAGGTTCACTGACTCAAAAACGTGTATTTCGCTACAGAATTTCAACTGACAGTTAAAATATTTTTCGAACCTATCTTATTTAATGACTACTGCTTTAAAGTTCGGAATTTCACCCCACTTCCTTACACTTTAAAATCTAAGCTATACAATTAATTATCATTTAAAAAATTATACATCAAAATTTTAAACGACCTGGAGTCTCCCCGACGGGCTTACTCCCTAACCAAAAGAGTTGTACATCAAAATGTATTTGAAACGACCTGGAGTTTCTACAACGGGCTTACTCCCTACTAAAAAATTGTACATAAAAATAATTTAAGTAATACACAACAAAAAATAAAAAACACTCTTATAAATAACTTAAATAAATAAATAATACAGAAGCAATCTTAGAGTTATATGTTAAGAATATTAAATAACACATTTCATATAGAAAATTTAATTTAACCGACCTGGAGTCTCCCCAACGGGCTTACTCCCTACCAGAAAAAATTATTTTACATGAAGTTCTTTCTTTATATGTGTTCGAAAGCCACGATATCCCCACGACTAACCAGAAAAATATTAACAGCAGCATGAAAACTGAAAGGCCAAAATAACACTTAGAGCCAGATCCCCAGCTTTGTTGACGTCATTTCGAGACACGCCTAAGGACGGTCCCCCGGGTTAGGGAGGTGCTCCGGAACTGTGCCATTAAGCACCCGTAACGCTCAAATTAGGTTCACTGACTCAAAAACGTGTATTTCGCTACAGAATTTCAACTGACAGTTTACATATTTTTCAAACCTATCTTATTTGAATGCTTAAAAGTTCGACCCCCACCCCTTACATTTTAAAATCTAACTTGCGTTTATAGTTTTCTAAAAATCTTACTATAGTTTTGAACGAATTTTAAATTATGGAAATTCTAGAGTTTTGAATATCTTAAATCTCTTGACCTATGTAGAGCAATTCAATAGTTTACAATTGTGTAGCCAAATGATGATAATCCATTTCACTTCACTTCACTTCACTTCACTTATGATTCACAATCCACAAAACTTTTTAAATACCGGCACTTACACGGTAAAGATAAGTTTTTTAAAGAATACCGTGATGCACTGTTACAAAAATTAATCGAAAGGCTATGGTTCACCCGGTTTTGGCTTGGTCCCGGCGTTCGCGACAAATAATTAAAGAGGATTTAATTTTCTTTAAAATTTAAATCCATTGATTGAATGTAAAATAAAATAGAAGTCATTATGCTTTGATTTGTTGCTTAGTGTTAGTAGTTATGATGATGATGATTGATGAGGATGAGGTTATGATTTTGGTGTTAGTATTATTAGTGGTGATACTTATTTACTAACCTAACTTAAATTACTATGGCCTGAACTTAATACTAATATGTAAAAGAAGGAAAAGTAGGAAAGTGAAAGCCAAGAAGAAGTAAGTAACTTAAAACTATTGTCCTAGTTAATATTAATGAACAAATCTCACCATAATGACTTCATATTATATTCTTAAAGAAATTATTTAAAATCCTATTAAGATTTTCTTGAAGCAATTTACCGTAATTATATTCCGCACTCAAATGTTAAAAAAAAAAAAATTAAAAATCTTTTAAAATTAAGTAAAATATTGTTTAACCAACTTTACACGATGTTCACTCTTCGAAAGCCGGAGCTTGACTGAACTAACGGCGCTAGTGTTGCGTAGTTGTTTACAAGATGGCGCTGGTGTAGGGGAGGGGGAATCTCTTAGTGTAAAAAAGGAATATGTCTACAGAAACGAGTGCATAAGTGCCTTTTTGCATTTTCTCTTTCAAAATTAATGAAATAATTGTTTTTAGGACTATTAGTCATGAATATTTATACTCAATACTAGAAATTTTAATTAAAAAAATTAACAAATAAAATTTTTTAATCTTGAAAAACAAACCATACGATGTTCACTCTTCGATAGACGGAGCTCGACTGAACTAACGGCGCTAGTGTTGCGTAGTCGTTTACAAGATGGCGCTGGTGTAGGGGGAGGGGGAATCTCTTAGTGTAAAAAAGGAATATGTCTACAGAAAACGAGTGCATAAGTGCCTTTTTGCATTTTCTCTTTCAAAATTAATGAAATAATTGTTATTAGGACTATAGTAATTCACACGATTGCAAAATTTTTTAAATGGAAATAAAAAATAAATTAAATAAGTTAATTAAAAAAACATTTAAAAGTTAAAAATTCAGCGAACACGCGCGAAACTGGATTCCGACTAAAGTTTGACGATTTATTTTCTACCATTAATAAATAAATTCGAGATTTACCTTGCAACAAAGTATTTTTGCATTGTTGTTTCATTGTAATGGTCAATCAGGAGCGTATTAACGAGTGATTTTTTTTTCAAGGGACCGAAAAAAAGGATCGTTAAAACGGAAGAATCGTTAAATCGAAAATCGTTTTAAGCGGAGATTTTTACATTATGCTCTTATGGGAGTGTGCAGGGACCAAAAAAAAATCGTATTACCGCGAAAATCGTTTTAAGCGGGGGTCGCTATAGCGAGTTTTCACTGTATTTAATTAATGCTAGCTACTGTGGTTAGCTGGTGTTGTTCTGGAACTTGTTACCGGCTAGAAAACCGGGTCACGTCTCTTTGAGTCTTTTAAACTTGCCTGATGGAGCCTATCGGATCGGATTTTTTTAAAAATGGGGCTTCAAACCTTTTGTAGGCATTTTAGATGCCTCATTTGGGGCTGATACTACTCAGGCATGGGCAAACGACAAAAGGTAAGAAATTGTACCAAATATATCTTAATTCTGGTCAAATCCTCATAAATCTCTTAAAATAACGTATCCCAAATATAATATCAATAGCGGATTTCAAAATTGAAAATTTTTATACCGTTTGATCCGGCAAACATAGAGAAAACGAAGAGAGAAGCAAAAACGGGACGGGGGAGGAAATTGAAGAGAAGGTTTCCCATAACCCATTTATAATACCTTATGTTGATAGCCTCCATATTTCACGAAATTATCATTGTCACGATCGCCAGATGCTTTATTCAAATGAGGCTATCTATTTATGGGAAGGCACAACACGATACGAAAACCTTGCAATTGACAACTTGTGACGTGAATCAATGAACCAATTTAATCTTAACCATAGAAATTTTTTTAAACGCTTTGAAAATTCTATTTGGGAGAATTATAGCAGAGGAAACAAAAATTAAGGAACATAAATACTTGTTACAGGCAATTAGTTAGGGAAAAAAATTCTTGGCACTGGATTTGCGTAAGATGCGAAGTAAATAACCAAGCTGAGATCTTAAGGGCCATTGCGAATCCTCGTTGACGACTTTTTATTATAATAACAAAGAAGAATGCGTGTAATAAAAATGATATAATTTAGAAAAAGAGAAACGGGGGAGGATAACGAAAAAATTTTAATCCCAGGATTAAAATTTTTGATCGATAAAGTTTAAAACGTAGCTACTTTTGTTTACCAATTCCCAAACCGGTACTTCCGTGAACTTTATCAATTTCAAAACTAATTACGGGAAAACGGTGTTTGCCAGTATCCCTTTGATAAGTCCGCAGAGACATTAAGTTTTCAAAAAACGCGAAATTAATAATATAAATCTCTCGGTTCTCGAAAGCACCTTTAATCTTTTTAAAAGTTGCGCAGAGATGATTTTAAACTCTCTTCATAGAAGGATGTTCATGAACGGAATAATAAATAAAATAGGTCGTAATATTTTTAACCTGATTTGGTTGAGATGGCTCTTTTTAAAAGGCTCGTTTTGGGAAAGGTATTCAGGAAAATCAAAAGAGATCAAGTTGTGTTGTAAGGGTGATTTAAAATATTAAAAGTGGTCATGAATAATATTTAAATGTGTGAAAACGTATTCAATCGAAATAATAAGGAAAGCAAGGGACGAGCTTTCAGAGAAAAAAGTTATTGGAATGGGAAATAAAGGTGTAAAAGCTTTAAACAACTTTGTAAAGAGCTTTTTATAAGTAGATTCGGAATGATTAATATTATAAGACCAAATGAGGGTAATTAGGAAATTCAAGAGACTCCTTCGGCTCTCTAACATGGCCAGATAGAGCATGTGAAAAGTGGTCTTAAGAATTTTTTAATCATTTAATAAACTATTTAAAATATTTCTCGTTGTTAAAAAGTTAAAAGACATCTTTCAAGATCTTAATAGAATGACAGAAGAATTAGACTTTTGAAGACTTGTCAAAGGAATCTCTCTTGTATTTTCTTGCTCTTTCTTTATTCTTTACTTAGACAAATAGTTCAATCTTGCTCTTAATTTACATTCCAATTTCAAACTATAATAATAAACAGGATTTAACGCTTTGAAAGAAAGAGAAATAAAATTGCATTTGTATTGTCAAACTTCAGAAGCGCTGTAAGCAGGAAAAACAGTAATTAGCCACGGTGGGTGGAAGTTCTGGCGATTTACTTGTCTCAGAAGAAGAATTTGGTTATGTTGAGTCTTGAGTAGGTCAGAAAAAGGAATGAGGGAAACTTAATTCACTTTTTAGAGGATACTAAGCTTACAAAAGCCAGTTGAAAGGGCGAGTTGTGCTTATTGGGATCTTTTAGTTACTGAAAGAAAACCATCATCAGACATTGCTTTAGCTAGAGTCCCTAGAAATTTAAATTGTAAGTGATTTTTGTTTTCCAATTTACGTCAGATTTTTTCCCAGTTATGTAGTTTATCAGAATTCAGGCCAAAAACCCTAATCGATTGTATGTACACCAGTAGATTTATTTTGAGTGATTTTGCTTTATCGTAAAAACCGATTCTGATATTTCCCCTCTTCTCCATTCCTGAGGTAAAAGCGAAAAAAAATAATAATAAGCACCTGTCATGTGACAGGGTAATCATTTTCGCAAAAAATTAAAAAAGTTCTCTCTCTCTCTCTGTGCACATTACTTCAAAATCTGCCATAAACCGCCGCTTTTCATTTTTCAAAAAAGAAAATCGAGGAAAGCGTATATAAAATGCAGTAAAAGCTGCATGAATATGCAGGTTAATATACAAAAAGCGTCGAAGCCATTGTCATTTTTTTTTAACATCGTCATTTCCCGTGAGATTTCCCTTGTTGAAAGCCTATTCCGAGTATTTTGCGAAGCGGTTTTTTCCAAACCCGGTGAACCGAACCGTGAAAATGGGAGAATTCAAACAGTCCGAAAATAAAATCACAAAGTGTAGGAAATATGTTAGGGTTTATTCTCAGTGAGTAAACAAAGAGTAAGGTTAATAGAATACAAAACCCCGAAAGAGGACTTTGAATTCAATCCGGGAGTGGAAAAACTCCTCTTATATATTTTAAACGGTTAGATTTTAGTGCATATTTCCTAGAGCCTTTTTACCGAGTTTAGTCTAACAGAATTTACAACGGGAGTTTTAGATCTAGTCCACTTGCTCCTATACAAACATCTCGTTTTATCGCTCTTTTCCCCTGTCACCGAAAACAATGACTCGTAAACGTGCAATTAGTTCTTTTCATCCGCACCCCTTTAGGATTCTCTTTTATTTATTATTAGGATTTTCAAGGGTTTGAAACTGCTTGGTGTTGCTGTCTCCCTGTAAATGGGAATTATTTAAACGTAATACGGATTTAAGTATCGGATGAATATTTAATCAAACGAAATCGTTAATGCGCTGTTTGAGAGAATTATGTACGCAGCGCATGATGCTTAGCGGTTTCGCGTTCTTCTTTTAAAACGAAGAAAATTTTAAAGAGAAAAATTTTCTATTCCGTATCGGTTTTCTTTTCGGCAAAATACAATCCACTTTGTATTATTTAAAATCCGAATTAAGGAGATTTGGAATGCGCCCAAACTTGTTATTGCAAGTATCTAATTTGTTTCTTTGTTCTTTCGTTAATTTATTTAAGCGCTAGAAGTAATGAGGCGCCGAAGATTAAGCGTTTTTTTCCCTATTCTCGTTAGTGGTGGCTCTAATAAACAGACCGGTCTTGTTTAATTCCACCCATGCAAAAAGCTCTGAAAAAAAATTGAGCTGTAAGAAATAAGAAGAAAAATGAATGCTTCCACTTAACACTGTCAGCAACGTAGCCGGCAGTTCAACCCTTTTTTTTTCGAGCTATTAAGTGCATAATCGTCGGCCATCTTTTATTAGCCTTTCTTTCTTTTTATAATGACGGATTTTTCGCTTTTAAAAACCTGATAAATGGTTTCGCCTTTTCCCCCCGCTTTCGATATAATAAAATATCTTTTTATGTACATACGGTACTCTTTTTTCTTTCTTTCATTCTTTGAAATATTGCCTCGGCAGTACGGTTCGCTGGATTTAAGTAATAGCTCGGGTAAACGTCAATATTTTGTAAGGAAAATCTCAGCCGAGATGACATGACTTATAAAGTATAAAACGAATGTGAAATAAATAAGGAGGAAGAAAATACATTCCCTTCGCCCTTTTTGGCAGGTCCAGGAAAAGGACCGGAGATGTTTTCTTCCTTGAAAAAATTCCTTCATTTTCTCGCGTTTTCACCTTTATTCTTTTATTTATGTGACTATCTCTTTTCATTTGTTTGAGTTATCACACCGTGTACTATACCCTTTTTATTTTCTTCATCGATGCCTTGAGCGATAATTTTTCTTGAATCCACATAATGTGTTTTAAAATTTTAAATTGTAATCGAATCGAGGAATACGTGATGAGAACGAATGACATTCTAAATAAATTAAATTTTTAAAGTCATAATAGCTGGAATACGATCTTGCCAGCGTGAACGGAATAAGTAATGCTTATGGTTTGCAGTTAAGTGTTGGAAAACGAAATTTATAGTTTTTATCCAGTATATCATGTGGAAAAGTGGCGATTTTAAGACTTAGTGGTTTGTCATTGCAACTAGCCAAAGAATTTTGGGGCGGGCTGTAGTCTACTGGATAGGACCTAGGACCTCCTGGCGTCCGATAAATTCCATGTTTAGTGAAACAAAAAGTACAGTTAAGTTTTTGTTTATCACCAAAAATCAAAACTAACAACACAACTTTTTATAATATTATTATATTAAGCCTGAAATTATTTGGATCATTTTTTAAAAATGTTAAAAAGATAAAATATAAAATGAAATACAATAAGCAAACCACTAAGCAGCCTTCAACAAGTTGACCCGACTCTCAGCGGCTAAAAGGTCATCAAAATCCACAAAGTCTCTCGCAAACGAAATTAAACTATATAACCAAACCCGAGGAAATGAAATCATGAGAAAAGAGGTAAAAAAAAAAATATCAAGGATTCATTACGGTAAATCATAATAATGTCCCCACAAAAAAAAACCGAAAGAATTTTTTTTAATATTATACAAAGGAAAATGTAATACACCATTTCGGAAGAAAGAAAGAAAAGAAATAATATTAAAAGACATAAATAAAAAGAAAATTCATAAAGGTTGTCTCTCGGACTCGTCTGACATTTTTGAAATACGAGATAAATGTCAAAATACTAAGCTAAAGATGTAGCCATTAGTCCTTTTTCTCTCAACCTACACTATTTCACTACTTGTAGCTAAAAAATATTATTAATTTGAAACAAGGAAGTTCTTTTGATTAAAAAAAAGAAAATGGGAAATGTCTGGGAATTCAGGATTCGCAAAAGCTCTGCACTATTCACTTTCACAGTCTAGACTCGAGTTTAATTAAGTCAGCATATTGATTAACCGCAGCCGAATTACTCTGATCATCTAATGGTTATTTGCGTTTCGCCTTCGGGTTCACGCTCTTACCTATTGATAATATTTTCGAAAGTGAGGAAAGTATAACGAACTACACAAAAAGGCTGTGCATTTTTACCCGCGATTGAACTAATATTAAAATCTGAACTTTTTTTTCTCTCCGTGTTTTTTGAAAGGGGAGTACGGCGTTTTGAAATAGCTAGAGGCCACCCAACTTTATTTAAAAACTTTTTTTTTGTCGCTTTGTGCACTGCGTTTTTCATCGATACAGTTTAATTTAAAATATTAAATTGTGTTCGGGGAGAAAAAAAAGGTTTTTTTAAAGAGCGTAAACGTCGTTGTGCTAGGTATTCAATCGGATTTAATCAAAAGCGTGTTGAGTGAATAAATGTGGTCGTTTGTTTAGATATAACTCAATAGGAAAATGCTTTGTAAACTGAAAAAATTTACAAATTGTTTCAGACAAAGATGAGTATACGAGAGTAATTATACTTGCTAATAAGATTGCAAACATTGTTTTAATTGATCTTGCTCTTCGTTAAGAGGCATGTTAAGGCGGTGATCGAAAGTAACGAATGAAAACATGTTAATGACGTAAATCCTGCCTTAACTATCAATTCATTTGTTGTATAATTTTACTGAAATGGCGACTTGGTTGATCTCTGGCTGGTGGTCGACTTAGCAAACATTCGCAAAAAACAGCACTAGTTGTCAAAGCTCAGATTCCACCGATTAAAATCTTATCTTAAACTGGAAAAAGTTTAGTAGCATTTTATTTGTAGGACTTTAACGAGGAGGTTAGCACCTCGGTATTCCTCACTCTCGGTCCTCAGAGGTGCTAACTCGAATGGGCAAGGAGATGGAGGTGATCTTTGAGGTTAAGTCAATAGTTAAGGTTAAGCTTCCGAAGCTCCAATATTTCGGCCATGTGTTGCGCAATGAAAAATACCGGCTCCTGCACCTAATCATGAAAGGGAAGACCGAGGGACAGCGCAGACCAGGCAGACGGAATCCTTGGGGCTCAGGAATTTCAGGGTCTGGTATGGAGTAGATTCCACGTATTTTTTTTCCACTATTTGCCCTCTACCTGCATTTATATGGTAATTTTCTCTTAAATAGAATCCTTTCCCCATACTCATTAAACAATGAAAAAGAGAAAACGAAGATTAATTAACAGGAAAACAAAAAAGTAGTTCATTAACACTCGAAACTAATAGAAAACAGTTGGAATTGTTTATTCCTTAACGTAAACTTTGAAAACAGGGAACCACATAACCTCAACGCCTGCAACGTGTTTATATTTTTTTTAATCTCTCGTCGAATATTAAAAAATATCGCAAAATTTCGTTTGATAGATATCTATCAAATGAACCACAATATTACAAAAAAAGTTTTTGAACGTTAAAATTTTAATGCTTCGGTCAAAATGAAATGTTTAAGCCGATAGCCCGACCTTATTTCCGGGTATTATTAATCGGATTGATAATCTCATTAAAGATGGGAAAGCAAAAAGGAAATTTGGCTTAAATTCAACCTAAAAAGGGATAAAATGTCGAAATGTGCTTGGCGAAGCAAAGAAAAATAAAAACATAAGCCAGCCTTACGGACACAGTCAGCGATCTAGAAAACGAATACGGATTCGATTTAGTTTTAAAAGCTCTTCGAAAAACCGGAAATACGTCACGTTTCTTTGGATTCGAGAAATCGCAATGAGCTGTCTGTCCAGGGTGGATATCGCATAATATTTTTTTTTTCGAATAAAAATCCTAATTTTAGAATAAAAAAAAGCGTAAATGCAGAGGAGTAGAATATTTTAATCATATTACGCAAGTAAGTTTCCCTGGCAAAGAGCCCAATTAAAGTGTATAGAGAATATGCTGAGAAGGAGAAACTTACGGGAAGAGAAAAAGAGAAAGAGAGAGGAAAACGTCACTCTTTTGCTAACTGCCAAATTGACCGTTGTAATTATCAGAGAATAGTTAACGATAATCGTTCAGCCATTGTAAACATCGCACAAAAAGTAATCGTGATGTATTTTTATGCTTCTTTGTTTTTTTCTAACTTTCTCAAATATATTTGCTTTTTTTGGACGTGTTTTTTATTTTATAACGACACAAGGCTATTACAACGAAAAGATACAGCGGAATCTTGGTATGTTTTCGGCTTTATGTCTGGAATTAGACTTGCAAAAAAATCGGCCTTGGTTGTTAGAAATTTAGGCTTGAGTTTTTTGCCAAGATCAGGTCGGGCTTAGTCAAGTTTAGTCCTGGTCCGGGGCCTTGGTGTTATCTCTCAAAAGGAAATCCAAACTAAAAACGAGTTATTAGACAAACTCTAGAACGCTGGCAGCATAGTTTGCAGGAAAGACCTCGAATAATATGTGAGCTTTTCGAAATTTTGGCAGACAAATATTTATAATTTTTTTTCTTCTCGCTGCCACCAGTCTGACTGAAATTTTTCAGAAGATGGACTAAGCCAGGACTCTAATTAATATCCATTCTTTGATTTCTATGATAGAAAAAATTTTAGTTTATTCGCAAAGATCATGTAAACTTTAAATTTTTTCGTGGAATATTGAAAGCTCGCCCCGCGGCCATTATTCCCTCCAGAGCACCCGAAAGTCTAGTCTCCTCTGAATTATCCTAATGCATTTTTTCCCCCGAAATTTCAATTGTTTAATTCTACCCGCACGTTAATTTCTGTAATACTTCCTCCTCGCAAATCAAAAAATCAGCAAAAGCAGGAAAAACAAACACCAGATCGAATGCAGCGATGCAGTATCCATTCATTCGAAAAAGAGAAAGCACATTTTAAAAATATGACAATGAGGCACGACACTACCAACTGTTGCACTTATTATTACTGCGTCATTTTTAATTTCCCCCCCTTCGAAATGAAATTCGCCTGAAAGAAATAACCGATCCCGATATTTTTACGGTTTAATTCGATAAAAAATATTTTAAAGCTGCTGCTTTTTGTCGCGGTGGTAAAGTTTGAAGAAAAATAAAATAAATTAAGAGAAAAAAATAAGGAAGATTCCTTTAGAGATAACCAAATAGCATTTTACCATTACACGCCACGCAGGAAATGAATAAGCAAAAGTTCTCAATCATTATGAATTATGGAAAGCATTAAGAAAGTTGGAAAAAAGGAAGGAGTATCGGATATAATTAAGGTAACAAAAACTTTTTAAAGACGACGTGCAGCAAATATGCGCTCAGTTTAAAAATTTAAAAAAAAGGAAATGTTTCCTTTTATTTTTTTTCAAAAATACATTTAAAAGGAAATAAAGGTTTTTTTGCGATTGCCCATGTAGATTACACTTTCGGATCATATTTTTATTATACTAATTAAGACTATCGTTAAAAGTCGCTGTAATTAGTATTTGTCCTGATTTTATTTTTATTTTTAAAAAGAGCACAATTTAGCTGCGACTGAAACAAGCTAGATTTGAGGGTTTTCCTACTAGTCTCTTAGTAAATGGATTAAACTCTTCTTATTAGCATTTCTCGTTCTCATCTGTTTCCAATTTAATTTACCAAAGTTTTAATTATAATTTATTTAAATACATTAAATTTGCGTTAGAGCTGTCCATACTTTTTGGGTTGACTAATATGAAATATATGTAGCAAGTTGTAATGAGATACTGCGGTTATTAATTAAGTTTAGAGTGAGGATGCTTGTGAGAAATATAATAAGTAGGCACTCATGAAGCTGGAAGCTCATCACAAATGCTAGAGAAGGAAGAGAAAAGTAACTCTGAGGTAACTCAAGAAGAGACAAAACCGAATAATTTTCTTATGGCAGTAGCTATGATACTTAATATCGCGTTCAATTTTTGTAATAGCTGACAATTTGCCAGTCTCTGTTAATTTAAAGTCTCTAATCTCTATGGGAGCGTGGCTGACTGAGACGATCGATCCGGATCAAGAAGTCCGAACCCGCATCAAAGTTGCTCGAGCGGCTTTTACCCGATTCAGAAATGTCCTGTGCTGTCGCTTATTGAAAATTCCCATTCGTCTAGACGCCTTGAGATGTTACATTTGGTCAAGTCTTCTTTATGGCTGCGAAACTTGGACGCTCAAAGTTGCCATGATAAATCGTCTGGAAGCGTTCGAGATGTGTGTTACAGAAAACTCCTTCGAATATCCTGGATCCAACATATGACCAACGAGGAGGTCTTGCGTCGGTTGCACATGGACCGTGAACTACTTGCGACCGTAAAACGCAGGAAGTTGGAGTACCTTGGGTATACGTTGCGGAGACCCAACTAAAGACTGCTGCAGACTATCATGCAGGGCAAGGTCGAGGGTAAAAGAAGACTTGGTTGTAAGAATCTCTCCTAGTTGCGGAATATCCGGAATTGGACCGGGTTAACTGTAGAGGAGCTATTCCGCATGGCCGCCGATCGTGAAAGATTTAAGGAGCTCGTCGGATCGATCGCCTAAGTTCGTGTGCGAGCAGAACAGTTGTCTGTACTCAGATTCGAAAACAGAACTTGAAGATATTTCACCAAAATCTAAGTTTAAGAGTTAAGCTTTAAATTTCCATCACTCTTCTTGTTTTATTGAAAATAATGCATCTTTTGTTCATCCCCAGCTTCATGAGGTAATTGTTTGACATCGGCATTAGAATTTGTTCTTGCAATTTTGGTACAGCGGGAATTTGAAGAACTAGCACGGGTAAAAATGAAACGCCTTGTTGAAAAGCATTGCGGCATGAAAGGACTGAACCGATTCAATATACTCTTCACTGAACTGAGTAATATAAAAATGTATTTGAACAGGCCTTCATACATAGGATGGACGTTTGGACTTGAATCCATCCCAACACTTGTCACTCTTTATTTTCAACATGGCTGATTCACTATATCGCGATGCATTCAAAACAGTTCGTTTGGAAAATTGATGTACGGATACCGTTTTGTCATAGAGAACGTTATTCATCTCGCTTTTTCTTTTTTTTTCGGTGGGACGGGAGGGGCGGAGAAGGGGAATAAAAATATGCATTGCCTATTTTTTGATAACATCGGAATTTGATTTCGATACCGGAAAAATGATTGCATTTTTTTTGACGGTTTATGGAAACGGAAATGAATCATTCGAGAACAAAAAAAAAATGCGGCGACGGAAATAAAACTGAAATATTAGATCTCGCTGACCACGATTTTTTTTGTTTTCAGGTAAGAGTGAAGGATTTCCTCAATCATCGGGAGATAAAACGGATTCTCACGTGGGATTTTTTGAGGGGGAGGAGCAGTGATTTATAATTCCGTTTTAGATTTCCGCAAAACCCTCAAAATATTTTCGCTTCATTGTGTACGTCTTCAGAATAATTTTTCATAGAAAATGTCGCCGGGAAAAAAGAGGGTAAAGAGTTAAATCTATCGATATTAATATTTTTTTACTTGAATCCACTTCTTTGACAAATCAGCGATGACAGGTCCCGTCCATTATTGAAAGTGCTTTTCGTTCTCCCGTAAAATAAAAAAAGCGCGAAAGGAATTTTTTCCAGGGGCGGGTTTAAAAGGAGAAATTAAAAGAAATCATCATGGCTACATTTTACCCTCGAAGTGTTTACCGGCCTCGAAGGTCCGATCGTTTCGGAAAAAGGTCTCCCGGGAATATACAGGAAAACGCGACCTCCTAGTTTTTTTACACGCCCTTATGAAATTACATAACTTCAGTAAAAAAAACCTTGATCTCGTTTAAAAAGGTTCTTTTGACTGGAAACGGTTTTCGTACCCTTTGAATAAATACGCAAGTTGAATAATACACGCACTAAAATATTTCAAATTAAATCATCCGAGCCCTTTTTAGTTATATTTGTTTTATTACGTGAAAGAGAAGGGAAAAAACATTTCCGTTCATAAGCTAGGCCTTAGTCAAGAACGAATGCAGACAATTAGGTCAGTAAGCTTTTTTTTACGATCTTTCTTTTTTTACGATCCCAAATTTAATTCACTTCTTTCGTCCTTTGCGCTTGCTTATCCTTTACGTAATCGTTATTTTTTGCTTCATAAGACCGATATTGGTAGAAATAGGATTTGATTTTTGAAGCTGGATTGAATCCAAACGGGCAGAGAAAGCTAAAGTTTAAATTTTAGGTTTTGAGAAAATGCTTAAACAGCCTGAATGATTGTTTTGAAAAAAATAAGTGAAGCTGGATTGTAGGGGCTATTGCCCTACCTGCCCATCAGCAGGCCCCCTCCGCAGTCTGCAGCAGACAGACTCTCGAGTCTGCCGGCGGTCCTCTTCACTTTTGATCCAATCTCACAGTCTTATGCCCTTAAAAGATCTCTCTGTTGAGCTAATTGGTGCTCTTTATCGTTCAAATCGTCGTTTCTAGACCATAAGTGAGAACTGGCATAAGAACTGGCCAATCTGGAAGTCTTACTTTGAAACAAAGATTGTCATAGTTCATTAACAGTTATAACGTCGGAAGAAATAATCTTGTAAAAACGTTCTTACGACGGTCCTGTTTTTAAGGGGAAAAAATAGGATACTAATTATAGTAAAATCTAATGGGAAAATGGGAAGCGTGAAATGAATGAATAGAAACGTGCAAAACCCAAACCTAGAGTAATAATACACTCCGGATATAATATTTAGTAAATGACCTATTGAGCACGTTTTCGATTTGCAATTCGAAAGCGATCGCCGGTTTACCCCTTTCCATTTCCCCTTTTTCCCCATCCGTTTTCTATTCTACGTCGCGTTACCCTTCTCTCGGCCGAATGGTTTACGAGATCTCTCCCACGGGACCTAAATGCAAATATCACCGAAATATCGGAAAGGTAATCAATCTAAGGGCCATATATACTACCCCAAGTCCATGGAAAACAGTTTCTGTGTTCTGACCTTTGACCTCCCGGCCGTAGTGTATCCATTATTGTCGATCCCTACTTATGTTTAAAAAAAACGATATTTTTAGATTTTATCACGGACCTTTTTTCACACTCGAGGAAAAGGTATTCCTTTATTCATGGATTGAGAGAAACGACAAGTTCGAGAAGAGAAGAAATGAGGTAGAGAGAAAAGAATGAAGAAAGGAGAGTATCAAAGTAGCGTTTGACGAGAAAGAAAAAAAGTGGAGTGTGAGGGAAACGGGAAGGAATGGGTAAGAAAGGACGAAGGGCAATGATGAAGAAAATAGTTTGCGAGAGCTTTAGCTATTGAAACTAGAAAGTTTTTATTAAATTATTCCGGTTTTTAAGGCCTACTATAGGCAAGTTGGCTTTCTGCAGTTAGGCTCTTCTGTATTCTCAAAATTTTCAAACACCTGTTTTTTCACACCTGTAATTTTCAGTTCAAACACCTGAAATTTCTTCAAGGTTTGTAATCGTGGACTCAACCTACTAATCTTTATTTATTGTGGCTGCTCTTTTTTTTAAAGGGTGACTTAACACCTGCTGGACCCGAAAATCCCTGCTGGTGGCCAAGTAAGACACTAACTAAGGATCCTATATTTAGTCTTATGCCAAGTTGCTCTTCTCTTTATTTTCTTTTTTTCCTTTACTTCATCTCATACAAACTTTCCACTGTTTTCATTATTTTTTTTCATCCTGCTCAAGATTTTCCCCCGCTTTGCATATAAATATCCTTCATGCATTTCCTCTTTATTACTGTTTATTCTTAAAGCGCACAAAACGAAAAATTAAAGATGCCATTCCGCTAGATAGATCCATCAACCTCATCTCGGGTAAAAAAAAAAAAAGTGTAGGAAGATGAGTCGCTTTTACTAGTGTCTCGAAAGAATCTGAGTCTATATATACTGATTGAATTACTTCACAAACGGGTTTTGTATTTAAATGACCTTATTTGAATTCATTGATATGAGACACCATTTTCTCATGCACTATAAGCTTTCGCAAAATCAAGTATGATTTAAAGCTTCAGGAACGGAAACGGGTCAATTTGCGCGAAAGATTGTTTTTTTTTCTCTCTTCTCTTCGCCGCAAAAGAAAAGGTGAAGGTCGAAGATCATACAAAAGTAGTTTTTTTATAATATAAAAAAAAAGAAAATAGAAAACCTTTCTCGGCTGCGTGCAAAGCCCTAATTACTCTTTTATTAGAAAGTTGCGAAGCTTCTCGTGAAACTACGTCATACGGTCGCTTACTACATTACCGAGCTTTGCGACGTGACGAAATTGAAAAAA
The DNA here is from genome assembly GCA_023512825.1 of Liposcelis brunnea. Classification (NCBI taxonomy): domain Eukaryota; kingdom Metazoa; phylum Arthropoda; class Insecta; order Psocodea; family Liposcelididae; genus Liposcelis; species Liposcelis brunnea. The sequence goes on along the minus strand of CM042067.1, from coordinate 1,885,624 downwards.
AAAAAGAACTTTTTTTTATTTTACTGGTCCGAGGTAAAATGGTCTTTTGTTTCAGACAAAAAAAAACAGGAAAGATAATCCCGAAATTGTCAATCCCGGATGAGAAGTATGCCACGATGTTGGGCAAATGAAAAAAATAAAAGAAAAATAACGAAAATTGAATTTTGAAAAAAACGGGCAAGAAAAGAGGTTGATGGTTACATTTTTAAATAGGGAAAATTTGCGATGTCATATTTAGATGCTGTCACTAGCAACTTTATCTCATCATAAAGAATTCGTTTAGAAACTCTTCTCGTGGAAAATTTTAAAGAAAGAGATTTTCTTTTGTATTTTCTAAGTTAATGTCCATTATATTTTTTGACTTAAATTTTTCTTCTTTTTCTTTCGTCACACTAAATCTAGTCATATGATTTGAAGAGTTCTTAAAATTTTTCTTTTTAAAAAGAATGATTGTTTTTTAAATTTGATGGTTGGAGAACTTCTTACAGTAGTTTTCCAGCGACAGGAACAATTTAAACAAAAAAGCTTTCAAATAGAATATTTATAAAATATTAGGTTACACAGCGCTTAAATTGTAAATGAAATTAAGCATTAAATGTTATTTATACAAGTTTTATGTAAAGTCTTATTTGAGGTAAGATTGAGTAGATGACAGGATGTCTTAATGATTAATATTTATAGGTTAAGTCACTTATTGGACAGGTAGTTAGAAAGAGGTGCCTTTATATATTCATCCGCCCGCTTTAATCATTTCAAGATAAAGTTTAACGGAAATTGAGGAAAAAATGGGTGCTCTTTTGCATTTGTTTCGTCCTTCTTGTATCTTAAGCGAGGGTCTTTGGCCCAGCGATTTTCTAGTGCTTCGCAATTTTCGGCTTTTAAGAATAGGAAGCCGCTTCACAAATATCGGGATAGATGACTCTATCTCGGTCAATGGCTCGTCTTTCTCCGATTAACAAACCTTTGACTGCCTCTTTTGTTCAAAGCAACTGCTCACCCATTGGAGAACTGACTGTCGCAATCTGCAACCTACTTTTCGTTGTGTAAACAACCGTAAGCCTTTTTTGTGTCCTCGTAGCCAATAGTGTTCAGAAGAATCATCTTTCTAAAAATGAAAAAAATAGTTAAAGACTTTGTAAAAAGGATTTTAAAAAACAATGCCTTTTCAAATTCCAATATTTTATATTTAACTCCGTCAGGATCCAAAACTTCTGCTTGATTAAGTTTCGGAGCTTCAGTTTTCCTCGATTTGAATTTCAAAATGAGAAAAGGGTTATTCCGTCATTGTTTCTCTCCTCTCTCTTGCCTGTCATGTGACCACAACTCGATTAAACTTGACCATAATTTATGGACCCTTTTCTTGGAACCAATATCTACTTACTTTCTAAACACAAATAAGATTTACTCCGAGAGTTTGAAATTCTGTTGAAAAACTCAGCGAAAATTTATCCCCTCCCCTCCCTTCTTTCTTCGCTTCTTCCCTCATCCTATACATCTTTCATCCCGTAACCGCGTCAAAGGATAAATAAAACCGAGATTCCTCCCTCCCTCTTTTCTCTAGCTTTCGCATTTTTCGGTTTTCTACGAACTGCTTAGCTTACTATTTTCATCTGTAGCTGAAACAATAAAATCCGTCAATGTCAAATGCTGTTTTCTTCTCCTTTTGTGTCCTTTTATCCGAGATGCCATCTTTCTTCAGCCGGGTTTTTATTCCATTTCCGGGGTTGAATCTTATTCTTAGCTTATTTTAAGCCGTTGCATTAACACTTGAAATTCTTTTCAATTACAGAGAATGGCAATCCCAAAGAGAGAAAAAGTATCACTTTGATTAAGAGACACGTTTCGAATTCCGCAAATCATTTTTTATCTTTATTTTTTTTTTTTTTCAAAATCCAGAACTAATTTTATTTTCAAAAGAAAGGAGTCCTTTGAGATGAGTTAAAGAGCAGTCGATCGGAAACCATATTTTTAAAAAGCTAGAAGAAAATTTTTTTCCCTGGGTCGGTATTAGGTTAATACGATTCGTATGCATCGATATGAAATATCAGAAAAGAGAATTTTTTTTTCTTCGATATATTTATGGGGAAACGAAACTCAGCCTTCGATATTTTTTTTTCATTCTCTTGTTCTTTGGTTTATTTATACAATGTAAAAGCAAAGATTTACAGGGGTAAAATTGTGTAAATACGAGCGATTGTTTGAGCGGTCTCTCGCAAGAGACGACGGTCTTCTGACGTCATCTAGCTGATTATGAATTTCCAAAAGCATCCTAATGAAAGAGAGTTACAAAATTACTTTAGATTAGGAGGAAAATTCAGCCTTTTGAAGTATATTTTCTAAGAATTTCCCTCTTTCCGATTTTGGCGATAGAATTCGACACGTCGAAATTTTCATTTTCGGATGTTTTGTCGGGAAAATAAAGCAAAGAAATTAAATTTTTTAAATCAGAAATTAGGTTTGTTGGGTTGAGGAAAACCGCAGAGGAAAATTTGCATCCTATTACTGGTTGCTGGATATAAGACCGTAAGCGAAATTCCTTCCGTTCGTGTTATTGATCCCTCTTTTGTCAAGCCGCACGGTGTGAGGAAATGTTGAGATATTTCGTAGAACCGAGGGAATGATATTGACATTCTCGAGGGTTAGAGCACTTGTAGGTTTGGTGTCTTTTCGTATGGTAAACGGTCCGACATAAACCCAAGGGCAAAAGCCTGACTTTAAAATGGTCTACGTGGGGATTTTGACATTCGCAAAGCATCATCTATAGGAAAAGTCATTATACTAACAAGATGTTTGGCAGATACTCTTAGAGACCTAGAGTAAAACAGTCGTTACATTTCATAGAGTATCGGTCACTGAGCCTTCAATGTGATGCGGGCGGCTAGGGAGCCTAATAAGGAGTGGACAATTTAATGAGTCATCTCCTACATACGGGATTGTCATTTGCCATTCTAGAATCTGCCATTTTCTGAATCATATGGATACGCCGAGATCTCGAACTGGAAGTCGCCATGATGGCTAATACCTACTTAGCTTACGAAGCAAACATGGGAGTTCAAGAACATGGTAGCTTCCAGAATTGCAAATCCTGATTTTGAATGTAGCAGACGACTCCTTGAAGTGTACACTTTCTAATAGGCTCCCTACTCACGGCGGTGAATGCTATGCGATTGATGAGGCGGATAAGAAATGGTGGTCAGACAATGTGAGGGAGGATGCTCGACACTTAGGAGTAGGAGATCGGCTGAGGGTGGATCTCTGGCGCGTCCAGTGTAGACGGCATTAGCTGTGGCAGTTGAATTTTGAGTTCTGGAGAACCAGCATAGTAAAGAAAAAATCAGCACACTATGGAGTTTTCTACAGGCTTTTGTTTATTTTATTCCCACGATTCGACCTAGCAAAGTACGTCAGCTTAATGTGTACGCACATTTTATTACTTCTTCTTCTTTGGGTGCCCTGCTCGCACACGAGCTTAGGCGATCGATCCGACGAGCTCCTTAAATCTTTCACGATTTAAGATGCGGAATAGCTCCTCTATGGTTAACCCGGTCAAATTCCGGATATTCCGCAATCAGGAGAGATTCTTACGACCAAGTCTTCTTTTACCCTCTACTTTGCCCTGCTTTATTACTTAACCAACCCCAAATCGCTTTTTTATCATCTCTCTTATCACCCTGATAGAAGATGATATTTCATCTTCTTTCCTTCCCCCTTTAAAATATTCTCTTACAAACTTTTCCGGTGGGTTTTAAAAGAAAATCCCATTTTGATTTACCGGAAAAAAATTAAATAAAAAACTGAAGGATATTATTATAATCCAACAAAGTAAGAGTAAAAAAAAACGTAATGGGGAAAGTAAAATAAAAAAAAAAAAAAAAAAAAGATAAATTACAAACCGTAGTAAAAGTTTCCCCAAACTTTGTCACCCGCCGATTTGAAAATCATTTTCATAAAATGCATTTTAAAGTTTCCACCGGAAAAACTTTTCTCTCCTATGATATTAGTGCGTTAGTTCGCGGCAACTTTTAACGTTAAAAGACAAATCGTCGAGTTATGACGATAAAAGGGAGGGAAAGGTAAAGGGGAAAGAAGGAGGAAATTTAAACCTTCGCAGCATCTGTTCGGCTCAATTCATCACTATTTTCCCGAGTGAAATTTATAATTTCATCGTCAGGTATTGAATGTGAAGCGGATAAATATCGGCCTCGTACATAAATCAAATCAAGGATGCAAGTAAAAAGGGGGGGAAAGTCCGTTTTTTAAGATATATGAGCTTAAATGCTGCGGAAAGCCGAAACAAATAATTCAACCTTCCTCTCCCCCTTCTGCCGACGTTCTTTTTTTTTCATTGTTTGTAAGAACGAAATTAGCATTTGAAAAATATTTAAATAAGTGTCACTTTTTATTACTTCTTTTTCGAATAAACTTTTTTTTTCGTTGAAGTCCTTTCCCCTTTCCCCTTTTCAGCAATTTCTGTTCCTCTACTCTCCGTTTCGACTTTTAATTTACTGCTCGTCTTTTCATTTGAATTTTTTTTTAGAAACTAACAGATTCAACAAAAGAGTTTTTTTCGCTAATAATGAATAAGAAACAATTCGAAAAAATTCAACCATGATTTTATTGATAATTTATGGGGTTTTAATCGTGGTGGAGGATTTTAGTCGCGAATATTTTAACGGGAAAACTTCCTTCCTGAAAATCCTTCAATAACCACCTGAAGGTGTAGAAGAATCCGATGAGGGAAAATCAAGAAAAGGAAAGAAGAGGAAAACGGTGGAGCGAGATTACAATTTAAAAAGAAAGGAAAACCCCGGGATTTACAAACTCGCAACCACTTCATTTTACGTAATAAAGTGGTTACGGGAACAAAATCCGGAAAAACATTATTTATATTGTTCAAGTTAATGCACCTTTATATTTTTCTTACAGCTTTTTCCACCCTAGAAAATATGTTGTCTTCAATTTCGTTGTAAAATCGAAATTAAACTTGAAAAATATTAAGTAATTCGGCTTCTTTTTTTTCTTTCGCTGCCGTTGATGTTATCGGTCTTCTTTTTTTATTCTATTATGCTATTGGCCGGCTATTACTCCGATAAGTAAAAAATTCTTTAGGGGACCGGGCTTATTCTTCATAATAAATTCACTTTCCCAAAAGTATGTTTCTTCCTTTTTGATTTCCCTTTCGTTTACCTTGATTAATACTCGAAACTAGCGGTGCAGATCGTTATAAATGTTAGGTTTGTTCTGAGAATGATAAATTCACGAAATTCGGAAACCCCGAAACCTTTAAGGCTAAGCTTTGTATGAATTCGTATCTGTACAAACTTTCCATGTTTCAACATTCTAAATTTGAGGTTTTCTTGTTCTTCAACCCCCTTCGGCGTCATTCTCTGACTACTTATTATAGCTATTTCTCTTCGATTTTCTCTCTTTGCTTTGGTTTTCCTTTATTCTTGTGTAATCTGTTCCTGAAGGAAAAAATACTTTATAGAGGGAAAAGAAGTTTTCGGGAGATCAAAACAGTGTTCGACTGTATTTTAAATAAGCCTCTAGTTATAGAATTTTGTGCTTATATTCGAAATTCTCGTTGACTTTAGGTTGTAGATTCGTGGAAACAAAGTTTTACAAATGTTAAAACAATATTTTTATAAATGTGCTTTACAGAATGAAATATCCTGTAAACGTTGCTAACACGGTTGCTAATATTTTCGCCGAAATGCTAACATGTTAGTAATTCCTCCCGTGCAATTTCCAGCCACAAAAGAGATGGTACGACGACATTAAAAAGGTGGCAGAACTAAAATGGTTGCAAAGAGCCCAAGATAAGGAAGTGGGGCAAAGTTTGGGAGAGAGACCTTCGTTCAGGAGTGGACGGATATAGGTTTAGAGAAGAAGAAGAAGAAGAAGAAGAAGAAGACTGTAACCAGAAATTCCTAACCGTTTTAATCAGGTCAGGAATCGCTTTTGATTATCATAATCCATGGTTTTCGGTCTACGCAACTTTTTTTAGTTATCGAGTTGGCCATGGTAGCGCTAGTGGAATTAGGGAACTCTCATTGGTCGATTTTCCAGACAGTCAATGAAAGTCGACGGGACAATAGGATCACCTATTTATGAGCAAAGAGGAAACTACATAAGAAATCTTCGTCTCTCCAAAATTGCGGGGCCCTCATCGACCAAATCAGCAAATAAAAGTTGACAATTTAACAATTTATAACATACTTATTTTATAAGGCTAATTACTTAATAGCCGAATCGGTTCTGGTTCTCAATCAATAAATGATATTTCATTAATTGAGTTTTAAAAAATCATGTCTGAACAATTATCAAAAGCCACTGAACCCCCCCGCGCCATTTGAATTGTTTCCCAACGAAATTTTTTCAAGGGATTTTGACAGTCCTCTCGATAAGAGCCATTAACGTTTCTCGGATTAAATATTTACCAGCACTTAGTGCGTATCAAAAAAGTAAACAATAGTCCCTTTTTTTTAAAACCCTTACTCCCTTTTCCCTTTCGGTACTAACTCGCACTCCCCGCCCACTAATGTTTCATGTAGATTTATTTAAAATCGCATAAACACGATTCACCCATTTTTCTTTTTGTTCGCGTATAAAATGTTATTATCGATCGCTTAATACTCGGCGGAAAGGGTTTTTGACAGATTACCTTATTGTATATCATAATTGATTGACCATTGACAAAAAAGAAGCCATCGCGATTGGATTTACAAAAAATAATAAATAATCTCGATTCTATATTTCATACGGGCTTTATTGCTCCGGCGAGGGAATAAAATCGGTACTTTTAAAAAAAAAAACTACCGACTTAGGAAAAAAACGTGATGGATGAGTGAATTATAAGCAATAAACCGCTGAAATTACAACAAATCCTCAGCATTAAATGCTTGCAAGAGATGGAAAATCCTCGACAATTAAAATGGTTGTTAAAGCTTTCGATAGATTAAGTGAGGCTTATGCAATCCAAATCGATATTATGCTAGCTAATCTTGAAGAGCTTTTATTTATTTCTTGAAATGTAAGCGAAAGCGATTAAAATCGTAGCATTCTCTTCTTTTTTGACAGCGGGAATAATAAAAGGAAAAAAGAAATGAAAAATGACGCCGTTTCCGTCACCGGTGTGATATTTTTTCGCACCATTTCTAGAATTTTAGTGGGTTGATTTTTTGACGGCAAGAGACATAAAGCCTGTCCCCGTCAGGCACGTCATTTGTAATATTAAACGTTTTTGAATATTCAAAAACGTTGAATGATTCTTCTATTATAAATTCAAGCTTATGTGTGTTTTTCCTCCTTGTTTTCTTTTGCTGCTCTTCGTCGAGGAGCTTTACCGTCAGTTTTACGTTGTTTGTGCTATGAAAAAGGGAGAAATTAAACTGGGGACAAAGAGAAAATATAATTTAAAAGGAAGCATTCTCGCATATGCTCTTAAACAAGGTTTCGTTATTTTAAAATTGTTAATTATGGGTTTGTAGTAAAACAACGGAAATGTTTAAATATGGCGGATTAAGGGAATTCGGTTTTCATAATTATTATTTTTTGGTTTGTTGCTAATTGTCTGGTTTAGGGCCTTTGATTGTAGACATCATAGGAATAAAATGCGCTTCAAAATCATGTAGACATTAGACTGTATGGTCATAGGATTATTTGCTCGATTTGTAATTTCAAACGATTGTAAAATGAAAAATTTTTTTTCTGCCTGAAATTATGTGAACAAATGGCAGTAACTGCTTATGGATTTCGTTTATATAGTTGAGGGGCGTTAGTGGGAGTAGTGATGACGTGAATAATTACTGTGACAAGAGGCATGGGACGACGAGACTAGCTTTTCGCAAAAAGGGCATATGTGAGTATGAAATTATTAGTTGATGCGGCTTTTTTACGTAGATTGATTAAAGTAAAAATAGTAAAAATATTTTAGGCTTTTATTTTCGAGCTATTTAATAGTGTACGTCATGTACTTGACTCAAAATACCAAACGCCGATCATTTTTTTGAGGAATCAGGAGAACACAACATTTTTAAATTATTTAGAAATTCATACAATCTTGCTAAGCAGGGTTCGATTCTCCTTTAAATTTAACCTACGCCCATTATACAGCTTTAACAGCAAAATTCAAAAAAAAAAAAGAAATATTCTTCCCGGATATAAAAAATAAATCCTTTATCTTGTTTACTCAACCATTTATTTATTTGAATTTCCAAAAACTTTTTTTAAATATATTTCAAATCGATTGTTTAGCCTACCGGAAATACAAAAAAATAATTATTTTCTAGACATTGAGCAGGTTTTGCCTGAGTGAACAAAAGATTGCCCCAAAAAATGACATACTTTTTGCTATATAACAGGGGAAAATAAAGAAAACAAAATTTCCTATTGGCTACTTTCCGCTTGGACCAAAGAAAAAAAAAGAAAAGGATTTTTCCGGTCAGTTGAATTCGCATTTAAATGAACCGCTTGGAACCACTCCATTGGTTCCATATTAAAAATATCTTTCCTGAAAGGTTTACATAAAGGAGAAAGGTTACTTTTTACTGATCCTTTTCACTCCTGACAAAAGTCCTAAAATAACATATTTCAAGATCGGTTGTTGAAAAATAACAGAAACTCGTCTGAAGGATTCCCATTTCGATTTTACCCGTAAGATAAACAAGAGAGATATGTTTTTTCAGCGTTAACAATCCCAAATGTCAGAGGGAATCTCTCAAAAGGGTTTTGGATTTTTATTGCAAAACGAAAAAGGAATATTAATTTAAAACGATGCCGGAGAACAAAAACAAAAACAGTTCAAATGAAAATAAATATTAGTGTAGAGCACGCCATTGCAAAAAAAGACGAGGACGACGACGGCGATGATGTCGACGATAACGCTGGAAAAACTCCGGAAATTGCTTTTAAAATTCTTTCGGAACAAGACAATGACGGATAACACACCTGACAATCAACCGTTTGCATGTTTGTTTGTGCCATTCGGTTAATTCGTTCTGCCCTAATTAGCGGATTGAAAATGGTAAATAATCACTCTTCAGCACGTCATAATCAAATAAAATTTTTGATGCACCCCGTGATTAATCAAACAAGAGGAACGGATGATATTTGTTTGATTTTTGCTGGAAATTAAAAAAATATATACAGAAAGAACGGCTCGGTGTCAATGAAAGAGACTGAAATGTTGAAATTTTTTTTTTGATTTAATTCTCTTATGCGAAAATGTTGGATGTTGTGATCAAATGAAATCTAAGGATGCAGGAAGATGCTAGAATGAAAAAAAGGTCATTGAATTTGCGAAGATGAAGGCTTTATCACAAGGCAAAGATGATTGAGAATTTTAAAAAACGTATTATAGTAATATTTTATTTAGAAAATAAAAGATAAAAAGAAAGGATGAAATGAAATTTTGAATGATAATGAGAATATGATACCAATAATGCTCGAAATCCATTTTAAATGTAATACTTTAGGAGTATTGAAAGGAAATTTTAAGGAGGAATAGAAGCGAAAGTTGAAGTATCATTTTAAAAAACTACTGTACATCTAATCAAGTTACAGCTCGAGGTACTAATTGCTTGCTGGCAGCTTAGTTGTATTCTAGTGAGGACCAACGCAATCATTGAGTATTCGGGTAGATGTCCTTCTTGATACCACTAAAATCGCAATTTTGGCATCCAGGTCTCCAGAAGTGAACAACAATTAGATTCATAATGATGCATTGTTTCTGCTGTGCGAAGTTCCAGCTAGAAAAATTGTATTTTAGAAAAATAATTTTAGTGAAAGGGAAAGTGATCTCAGCTAAAAGCCTCTTATCATGTAAAAATTTGTCTCTGATTCTTAGGATAAACATCTCATCGAAAACCTTCTCGAGTGGATCAGAAATTTTGAATTTCTGAGAATAAAAATAGGTTTTTAAGAAACTGCTCAGATAAATCGTATTCTTCTTTTCTATTTCGGCTTCTTACTTTTTTATTCTTTACTTCATTTACTGGAATAGCTAGTAAATCTGATGCGGTTTGTGAGAATAACCTCGGACTTTGTTTCTTTGCTGCAATTATTTAACGATTTGCGCGGCCCTAAAACTTTAGCCCCCGTATTCTTAGTAAAATCGTATCTTTAAGCTGAAAACTTTTACTTCGTTCTCCCAATTTTTTTAAAAATTTAAAATCTCACTATCCGCATGCATTAACAATGAAAAAAGAAGATAAACCGAGGTACCATTAGCTTGAAAATATAATAAAAAAAGTCCATTAAAAAATGAAAAGAAGGAAAAGCGCATACACTTCACATATTAAGATGAACACAAAAAGTTAATAAAAATAATATTGTCTTTTTGAATAACGAGTTTTGAAACTACGTAAATAAGGAGCGCGAGACGCCTGTTGTATCCTCGTTTGGTGAAAAGAATCTTATAAATAATCAGAAAAACATCACCTTCATCCCTATGGTGAGTTTTACCTGCATATGCATCATAGATTAGAACATTGTCACTTTGACGATTGCCTTCACTTTCCATTTCGGTTTTACCTAAATTGGCGATTAAATGTGGTAAGATCCGGTTCCGTTTTGCATTATTCCGCTTAGTGGGCTCCCGCTATCCCCAAAATCGGTTTTTCGAATTTATCATGGTGATGAACTACCAGGAATAAACAAAAATTTGCTCCTCGTGTAATGAACATTCCAACAGGGATCGAGTCAAAGGAGTAGGGGTTTCGAAATATTAAATTTATTGCGGATAGGCTCTGAAAAATGACGCGAGATTCTCGACCATAAACTCCGAGCCATTTAACTTCTTTTGTAAAATGTTCTTAATGTTATTTCTTGCTTCATCGGTTATATTTTCTCATCCTCTTGGTACTTGCCTTCGGGCATATTTCAAATGCCTCGTTTCTGCTGTTTCTGCTGTTTTTGTACTTTTTAATAACAAAATATGTTTGATTTATATCCAGTGGCGAAACTAAGGTTTGGTGAGCCCGCCCGCAGAATTGATTTTTTTTGGACCCACTATGTCTGCAAAAATCATCCAGTCCTTTTTTTAAAAGCCACATTTTTTGGTTGGTGGGCCCTCCCGCGTCGTGCCTGCAAGCCTGTTAGTTACGCCACTGTTTATATCTGAGTTTGGATCGGGTTGCGATTTTGAAGCTCTTTCCAGGATTTATCTTATGTTTTCCCCTGGAAAATCTGACTAATGCTAGAGTATTATAAGTGCTGCCCGTCACTTTTAGTGAAAAGTATTAGAGATTTGCTTTAGATCTTCCTTATACTTCTATCAATTACAGTAAGATGCTTTGGAGCGAGCAAAGCAATATTTAGTCACCAGAAGTTATACTTCACAAAATAATGTTATACTTACACCCCAAGCATTTTTTTTCGTAACTAAAATTTATGCATATCCTATGCACTCACTAAGCAATATTATTTGTGTATTTTTTTTTTTTTTTTTTTTTTTTACAAAACTTGCATCTGAAGACCGTATGGAACGTAGTTCTATTTATAAGAGCGGTGGTGGCGCTGGTGTCGATTGCGTTTGTGCCGAAGGAGGGAGGAGATTAGCTTTTTACTATTCGAGTGACATTTCAACTGACATCACGAACTAAAAGAGCGATTCCTTTGAAAGCTGCAATAACACTTTAACCATATCATCAGTTTGCACCTTTCTAAAGTCATCGACGAGTGATTCAAGCCGATTTTTAAAAAAAAATGAGCACAATGAAAATTACATCGAGCCATTAACTTATTTAGCTTGTGAAATAACATTTGTCGCTTGAAAATTCTTTATTGCACCCATTTATTTCCTCTATCACGACGAAACAAATTAGATCGATATTAATCGCCTGAAGCAACTAGTCTGTGATTGAAACTTACTATCGTCCTAATCAATACAATACTGTACATATACAATGGCGAGTAATTTTCATCATAATCCAGAAGAAAAAATAAAATTCTGAATCAATCTTTCTCTGCGAGGATTTTCTATAATACCTACATGTTCTCTCTTCTTTTTTTTCCTTTTCTTTTTTCTGTGAATCAACACAAAAAAATATTGTTTTCCATTGTGATTTTCATTACGCAGATAGATTTCAAAAGATCATTTCGGATTTTGCTTTTTCTTTCATTTCCTTTCCCTCCGCCTTTCTTTCTTGTAATATCGATGCGCATTTTCTGGGAAGATAATAACAATTGTAAAGGTGATGGTAAATATTAAGCTCGGCTCCGAACTGATCTGTCGTGAAAACCATGAAATGGCGGAAGAATTAGTAGTTTTGAAATTCTAATTCTCTCCTTTTGCCTTTTGTGCTACGACTCGTTCCTCTTTTCCCTAAACACGATAGGAAGAGAAACGAGACCTTTAATTTTAGTTTATTACAATCGTGATTTGTACTCCGCCATAGAATCCAATTTCGAATCTGGGATAATATATGTTTCAAAATGTAAATGATTACTATCCTACCCTCCGTCGTTATGATTTACAATACTGCCGTATTGGGAATCGAAAACTCGGGTTATCAAATCGTTTTCGATACCTCCTCTGTAAGGGGAATTGATTTTTTTTTATATACAGTATATTTTATGGCCGAAACTGGAAAGAGAAATTCCTCAAGGCGTTGCCCTCTTTTTTTAAAAGCGATTTTTCTCTCGTAAAAGACGAGCCAGACGAAGATCAGACGGTTTGAAATATCAAAAGATCATCTTTATATTCGTTTTTTCCCTGCGTTTTTTAAAATTCTACTTTCGATTCCGTTTGGTGCACTTTAAAAATCTTCAATTAAGTTATTTGATTACGTAGATGTGAATATTTTGAATACTGCATGGAATATATCTATTTTTATTACACCGCTATCTTTTTTTTTTTTTTTTTTTTTTTTTTTTTTTTATTCTTTTGTAGAAAGTGGAGAGGAATTTAAAAATCTTTTTACGATCATTCCCCAGCTACGATGAATAGAACGAGAGAAACATGTGAATCGGTCGCGGTATTGGAAATATGATAAATGACCGTATCCAGTAGCACGTTTCTCGCATTCTATTGCATCGGTATTGATTCCTGTTTAAAATTTAATTAATATCACGAAAGATTTTAAATGATGTATTTTTTTTGTAGGTAAGTGGTGAAAGGGGAATCTGGCGCTAGAGGCACAAAAGAAATGGGGTGAAAAAGCATCACAAACAAACTGAAATGAATTTAACAAAAAATTTCAATCAAGCTTTGATCTGATTGTAAATGTGAGGTAAGAGCTTGACGTAATTTTTAAAAGCTGAAAAATGATTCTATTCCGATTCATCCCATTCTGTATAGGGCTCTATAGATTCCAAAGCGCTACGCTTTAAAAGTGTAAGGCCAGAGTGGAAACCGTTGCCTTCAAGCCCTTGGCCATCTCTTCCGCAGCAAGTCCCTATCCCGCCGTTCCAAATTAATTATTTACAACTCCGTCCTACGCCCCGCTGTTCTGTACGGTTGCGAGACCTGGACTTTAACGGTCCCAGCCCAGGAGCGGCTGCGGTCCTTTGAGAATAAGGTGCTGAGGAGGATTCTGTCCCAAGGAGGACCCAATGTAGATCCTATTACCGGACGCGTGCGAGTTAAGACTAATGAGGAGATCCGGAGGCTTGCCGACCAGCCTTTTATTACAGGGCGGGACATGTATCACGCACGCCGCTGACGAGGACTATCAGGAAGGTGCTGGATGGTCGTCCAACGAGCCCTAGGCCGTTTGGTAAGGCCGCGGCTGAAATGGGAGGATACAGTCGCACGGGATGCAGGTCGTGTGGGGGCGCCGGATTGGAGAGCGGCCGTCCAGGATAGGTTTGAAAGGCGGAAACTCTCTGATGCGGTAATAAGACTTCAAGCCTTGTAAAGCCGTATAAGTGGCAAGTGGCATTTTAAATAACAAAAAAACACATAGTTAAATTTATAAATGAGACAATCTCCCGTTTTTGTAAACACTTTCTTCCCTTCCGTAAAACCATTTTCATCTTTAAAAAGGTGTAAAAGCCACGCGATGTGTTATGTTTGATATTTTATCCCAAACTGTCTCTCGCTTTCTCCTTGTAGAAAGTTTTTGTCGTCAGAAGTCGGATAGCTTGCTTCTTCATTCTGCTCACGCTTTATGTAATAATGCTTAAGACAATAAAACGGCACGCTGGAAATGATTCCAATTAAACATCGATGCTCTCGCTCGACTGTGTGCCGTTATTTTTCATTTCGAATTTTTTACAGTTTAATTATTTAAAACAAAGGCACGCCAAGTTAAATAAAATGTAAAGCAATGGGATTTTTAACCGTGCCGGCTTTTTATCGAATACGTCTGTGGCGGCGTTCAACAGAGGCGCCGAACAGTTTCGGCGTCATAAGATCGGTAACTCTCTTATTCCTTTTCCCTCTTTCCGAACAAATTGTTACCTCTCCATGTTTGAAATAGTAAATCGTCTTATGCGAGAGAAATAGTGAAATAGTGGGAGCAATTTTTTTGATTTGGGAAAATTAAAACGGGGGGGGAGACATTCTTATGCGATCTATTTGAAATGATCGTAAATAAACGGTTATGCATACAAGTAAGACACTGGCAACCATATTGGGTAACATCTGTCCTACATCAAATATATCGACAAAACGCTTTAAAAATTTTTTATTCCTTAGAACTTAAAAAACGGTTTTTTTATTTTGCTTTATCGGGAAAAATTTTTAAATTCAACTTCGGCATTATTCTAATAGTTTTTTTTCTTTTCTCCGGAAATGGTGATATTTCCGCTTTTTATTTCTTTACCGTGTAACGTTTTAAAAGTTCCGCCATTTTGAAAATCACTCGGGAATTTCCGCATACGTTTTCATTATAAATGATAAGCTGAGAGTAACGAATAGAAAGCAAGAGGAGAATCCTCTTTATTGTCCTCCCCTCTTTTCTACCTTTCTACTCTTGTGAGAAATCCAAGATGGCTTTTGTAATTGAAAGAGAATGGCAGACGTGTTTCCTACGGTGAACCTACAAACTATTATCGCTTTTCCCGTACCGCAGACGTGCCACATGCTCAGTTTCTTTGTAACTAGTCTCATATTAATCAAAAACCTCGGCAAACTTTCACGTCGTAACGTCACATCTTCTCGTTTAAGGATTTTACCCCTTATATCTTCTCTTGTTTGTCTCATCCTCTTCGTTTACAATAAATTTTATTTCTCACGTGGTTATTTATTGATTCAGTTAGGATAATCAAAAGTGCATTTTTTAAACGCTTTGCGAATTTTCCATTATTTGAAAGAGATAGGTGTCTTGGTTTTTAAGGATGTTTTTAGATAACAAAGCCATAGTTAGTGCATGTATGCAGCGCCGAATTCAGGCTTGTCGGCAGTGAGCCAAAGGTATAAGCTGTTATGCTGGCCGATGGGTTAGCAATGACAAGGTCAGGCAGGTGTTTTTCTGGTTTTGTTATCCACAGCAAGAAGGACAACCTCCTGCAATTGGCAATGGAAAGGAGGATCGAAGGTCGAAAGAAGACCTTATGGCTTATGCCTTATGGCTATACCTGCGAGATAGTTCGTCCGTTTCGTATGTCTACCTGTAGAGGTTGCGTTTAAAGATTGGCCAGAAGTTAACAGATGTTTAAAGACAAAATAACTTCGAAAGGTCCCCTAATCATTCAATCCTGAATCTGATTTTGATTCCTTTTTTTTATTTTATCAGTCATTCATTCTGGGTCGAATGTTCCCCGTACTTCTACAGATTGGTTCTTACCCTTGGCTACAAATAATCGTTTCGTTGTCCCCTTTACAAATCGACAGCGGTTCCCTGGGGCTTCTTTTTTGAAGAGCGTACATGACTGTTACACATTTGAGAAATATCTTTTGGGAGTGCTTGAACCACATATTATGCCTTTGGGAGCCGAGTCATGGGATCATTGATCATAAATGTGAAGCTGTCTTCTTTCTCAGTTTTAAATCTCTAAGTCTACTCTGCTGAGTGCAGCTAAACGTTCCTCGCAGTACTGTGAATGCGACGGCCCTTTCCTTTTTAACTAAATACAGTGTGTGAACAGGTTCAGTTTTGATACCTTACCCAAAGAAATTACCTAGTCTCAGAAGATTGACATTATTTCTTTAAATTTCTTTCCCGTTCGGCTTTATGTTTTAAAAACTGCAGTGTATAGAAAATAAAAAATGAAGTAAAAAGTTGTCGACTCCCTTTTTTCCCAACTCTTTTTCCTGAGATTGGAATTCAATCAGATTTGACGTTTCCACCACATGGCCTGACAACTGGACATGACAACATTGACTTGATAAATGCGAACTCTCGTCCTCCTCGTTCTCTCATTCCTCTTCTCTTCCCTTTAAAAAAAAAAACTTTTTAATACCATTTCTTCCTCCGGGGGATTTTTTTATTTTGCCCCCTCCCCACTTCGTCCCTTGTAGTTTGTTCGGTTTTCCGCTTGTACGGTCTGATATTCCGCTCTGATAAATCCATAGACAGAAAGTCGATACATAATAACTATTAAACCGGTAAAAAGACAAAGGCAACACATTTAACTTTACTTTTCGATACTTTGTTACCGTTTCGATTGTTTTTCGATGCGGTAATTTTTTTTTTTGAAAAGAAATGTCAAAGCAGAATTGATGAAATAAAAAAACCGATATTATGGCACTTAAGAGGCCTAAGTATCTGATACTAGGAATGTAGAATTGATGTTCGTTCAATATAAGGTTACTTTTGGCGAATATTTTTAAGAATGTCATACAGAGAATGTACAAATGACATCCAAGAGATAGGGAGTGGACACGTCTATGAGTCTTCTGCTACACACGGGGAGTGCCATGATCTAGTAGACGTCGCCATGTTGCCTTATAAGCTTTCTATTTTGTACCATCGTGGCGACCCCCCGATTCGAGAGCAAGGCACCCCCGTGTGAGCAGACGACTCATTGAATTGTCCACTCCCTATTTGGCTTCCTACCAAGAGATGTCCACGGCAGGGGTTTTTGGAAGGCAGGCATTTGGATGTCCACTATTGTCCAATGAACTTGATATGTGGAAAAATTAAAAATCGGGAGAATCCGGCCGCGCGACGGAAGTAAAGAAAGAAACCCTGGGTCAGCGAAAATGCTAGTCGCGAATGCATAATGCATCTCGCGCACGCTTCTCTGACTCGGGAACCGATACCTAGGCAGGGCGTAGACCTGTCAGAAAGGAATTGGGATCTGAAGTCGTAAAAAATATACAGTATATTTTTTAATAGTTATTATTAGCAAGTATTATTTTAACTCGCCCGGACAATCAACCCAACCCCTATTAAACTGTCCTTAGAAATTTCATGGGCCGTGTTGGAAATCCTATAAATATCCCATGAACCGTAAACACCGGATGTCTTTAGGGTGTTTTCCACAGTTTTTTCGACTGATTTTGCCTTAGGGTGCTTAAAGCTCTTAAAAGAAAGGTGGCAAGTCCCCCTTGCTTACAATATAGGTTTTCGCCATCTGGACAGCATTTGCTCCAGATTAATTTCGCCATATCAACTTTGGCCGAAACAATAATAAGCTATCTTCAGTTTATTGGGTTACTCATTTTACAATACAAAATTTTCACCTATTGATATCCCACGATGACATGTTGCGAGAGCTAAACATGGAAAAGGGACATTTTATTAATCGCTGAAATTAAACTCCCAAACAGAGAAAGCTATTTAAATTTCCTTGCTTGTCTTCTCAAAACCCCAACTATAAAGGTATTATTAAATAAACGGTAGAATTATGTGTAAATATTCGGGAGACAAGTAAAACCAAACTTTCCTATTGTAAAGCGACATCATCTTTTGTTAAAGAATTACGCGCATTTAACAATTCATATTTTCCTTTTCTTCATTCAATTATTGCGTATAACATTTCCCATCTTTTTTCTCGGAATTTTAATCCATGAATTCTTCAGGTCTTGACCGTAAGACCTTTCTAGGAAATCGATACGGAGGGAAAATTATATTAATGATGAGGAATTTTAGTATTGAAAAGAAAATACGAAATAAAACAAAATCAGGGAATATGTAGATTTTGTTGAAAGCATTCCATGAATTTGCTTGATCGTTGTTCGATAAATGTTTCTTTTTCTTTTTTTCTCTCTCTTTGCTTTTCTTATTTTCTTAGTTGCACAATTTGATTCTCTTTTCTTCTTTAACTTTGTTTTTTTCACTCTTTATTATAATAATCTAGAATCAAAAAAGAAAGTGTTTTAAAATAGGATTTTTCGACTCGGTAATGTTGTTAAAGGGGAAAGCGAGTGCATGATATAAAATGTAAAAAGCAAAGTAAAGAAGTTGTAATCAGATCCTCAATATAGCTAATTACGAAATCAAAAGGTTGAAGTTGTATTGAAAGAGAGCAAACGTAAATGAATAAAAAGAAAGTCGGAATAGCAGAAAGAAAAGAAGCCTATATCAGACTTAAAAATTAAAGAATTACGGTACAAATCTGTCGTTAAGATGTTGGTGGCCAACGTTGATTTCTGAATTCTCAAGGTGTTGTTCGTTTGTCTTAAGAAGCTAGAGCTGCCACATGCACAAGAGTACGATAATTATTACCTTAATGGTGTTAAAGGAAAATTAATAATCTAGTTTTGAATTCTGAAAATGTGGTCAGTCAAAGACCGGAAGGATTGATTTCCCTTTTCCTGACAGGTTTCCAGGAGCGCTGTTAACTGAACCTGTTGAAACTTGGAATCTTTTGCAAGCCTTCTGACCATTCATACTCCTAACTTTCCACGTTTTGTGTGCTCTTCGTCTTATACTAATAAAAGATCTTCGCGGCATCTTCTCTACATAAAATTGAAGAGAAATTATTTATTTAGAGCCTTGATGTTTAAATAAAATTCCTATACATATATTTGCTGTCAAAGTATTATCGAAGGATAAAATCTTTTTCTTCACGAACGATTAGAAAAGAAATCATTAGACTTAAAATTTATTTCAGTCAGTTTTTCTTAAAAAGAAAAAAGATGGAACATTACAAGAAAAATTTTCGCTACATTATACGGAAAAAACTTCGAAAATCATTTATTTACTTTAAAAATCAGTCAAGCGAGATTTTACTTTTTTGAAGAAATATTGAGAAAGCATTAAAAATATATATTCCGTAGCCTTTTTCCCTTAATTTATTTGAAAACAAACTTTTCCTCGAAAAGGGTTTTTATTTCTCTTTACTTCGTATCCTTTTCATGGAAACTGCTAGATTACGTTGCAGTGCAATATTTTTCGTCGGTGCAACAAGGAAGAAGAAAGGAAAAAAGTCGTTTTGAAAAAAAAACGACTCTACACTGGAATGCATCAAATAAAAGTGGCATCTTTACACTTTAATGCACCTTGCGGCTAAGAATCTGTTGCTCTTTCCCTCGTGGCATTTATAATAAGTTAAGGGAATCAAAATTTTAAAACACGAAATGGTTAAAAAAGGGAACTCGCCGAGGGGCGGAAAGATGTGTAGGATGCAATAAACGAGGAAACCGGATAAGGAAACGGCTTAGACGGAATCTACTGTAGGTGAAAACAAATTAAAAACAAACGACGCGGGAACGAAAAATATTTTATATTTATTTTGCGACTTCGCTATAACTGTACAAATAACAGGAGGAGACAAAAAACAACGAAAGAAAAATAGTTTTTGTAAGCAATGGCTGATCCAATTAAAGTAGAAAAATCATCAAATGTCTGATCAACAAAAAAAGATAAAAAAAAAGGGGAAGTATAAAAAAAAAGAAAAAAGACGAAAGAAAACTGAGGTTTCATTTCGCGCTCGTGTTTTTCAAACGTAGCATTTCCTCCAAAAGTTTCAAACGGACGAAGCCTTCTTCTTATAATGAGAAGTTTAAAAAAAAAAAAAAGGCAACAGGTCGCCTATTCTTTATTCTCTGAAACCGAAAAAGAAAAAAAAAGGTAAGATTAACTGTAGGCAAGTTTCGTAAAGGGGGAAAAGGATTTCAGTCTCTTTTAATGTAAAAAATCTCTTTTGAATCCATTTCGAATTTCTTTTTTGCGGTCCTGGTACTTAAAAACACATTAATGCCAATTTTATAAGAATAATAATTTATTCATTGCGTTTCTTGATTCGAAAGAATCCTTTTTTTTTTACAAAGGAAAAAGAAACAGTTGTGAAATGCTGAGTTAAAAGGACTGACCTTGGGAGACGAGTCTAGACAGTGCGGTCTACCAATCCCGGGACGTCACACTGAGTATCGATCTCAAGGCCGACAATGCCACACGGAGGGAGAAAGTACTCTAACCTTGAAGAAAGATTTAGTCTTTTTTCTGTTTAAATTATTGACAGTTTTCTCTAATTGTTAATGTTTTTTATTCATTTTAAAAGCTTTTAAGGCGAATTTAGTTTCACTTCTTTGAGAAAACAATGCACATGTTCCTTGTAACTTTTATCTTCAGCAGTTTTTTAATCCTAGTCAGACTGTTTTCTGCATTCTGAGGATTACTCAGAGAGGAAAATTTTAGAATCTAAAGTAAAGTTTACCTAAATCGTTTTTAGCATTATTCAGAAATTTTAACTGGGGGCATTTTGAAGAAAGGCTAGCAACCTATTTGTATGACGTAAAAATGTAATCATGGCTTTTTGGCACTGGCTCAAAGTATCAGAATAAAATTCTGCAAAAACAATCTGTAAAGGGGAAATTAGAAATGTATTTTTCCACGATTGGGTAGGACGTGATTGTATGTAGGCTCTCTCTCTCCGATGTTAAAACTCAGTCAACCCACGCTGTTTGCATCGTATGTACTGTTAAGGCTTTAAGGAGGCATATGTAAGGGTGTGTAAATTTCGATAGACTTCTAGCTAACACTACTACCACAAAAAACCGTGCTAAGTAAATAAAAATCAAACCAACGAACAGGAGTCATTCCGCTGAAATTTATTTTTTTTAATATTTATTCAAGTTATACGAAACCGTGATTCGTTTTTCTTGAACATCACACGATGCGATATCAACTCGCACCCCCTTTTCGAAACTTGACTTTGAATTATAAACGATGATCGAACGATTCTTTGATCTTGACTTAAAATTCAAGGTCGTCCCTAAAACAGCATCAAACCACAAAAACATTTCGTTTTTTTTTTTTTTTTAAAGTTACCCCTTTTCCCTTAATAAATCATTATTTATCAAAAGAAGAAACCGGAAAATAATAATTTCCGATCTTTTTCACAACGTATAATCACGTTAAACAAGGTTCAATCGTTATTGTTGAACAGTTTCTTTTGTGAAATAAGCCACATTAATCGATCATCCTCAGTTCCCTGAGTTTATTAGAATAATTTTCAAACCTTCCGGACTAAGCAAACGAATAGGAAAATTTCTGGAGCAATTTTACACAAGCTTTTGACGTTTACTGACCTTCTGCAAATACATTTTGATTCGTTATCGCTCGTTTGTCTAATAAAGTCAAACATTCACCCCCGTTTTGAAACGTCGCTTGTATTAGTTTTAAGTCTCCCTTAAAATCCTCTTAGGCGTCTGCATGTACCGTTTATCTTTTTCGTTTACAATGCCGGACACGAGAGAATTCAGGCGACACGCCTACGTACAAATTTTCGGGAAGGTGGGAACAATAAGAACTCTTATGTTTCCCCTTTTAGCCCCCTTCTTTTCTATTCTCTTAAATGAATAGGATTTTAATAATGCATAATAACGGAACATTATTAAAACATTCATGCTCTTTTAATAAGGAAGTTTCCTAAACTAGTTTTAGTCGAACTTCTTAGAACAAAAACCTCCAGGCGGAGTAAGGAAAAATGTGTGCGGGCGACAAGTAAAATTTTCGAATATCAAAATTAATTGCTGGGAAATTTTAACCGTAGGAAAAAGTTTTGCATTTTCGGTTAAAAAGATTCTCCAAGTCTTCAGACGTGACCTAGATCGGAAAATGCGGACGCGTACAGCGCTCTTTTTTTTTCTTTTTTTCTCCCCCTTCCCCCTTCCGAGCTATCTCCGATTTTCTTTTCTCTTTTTTATCTTTTTCTTCCTTCTAAAGAAAATGTGCTATCATTAATGTACCATTTTTACACTTTTTTTCCTGTAAGGGTGGCTGGGGTCTTAGAAGATAACCCGTCTTTGTAATAATAACCCGAGTTTTATCTAACTTCGATCCAAGTTAATCCAAATCAGTGGCGTGCCGGCCTTGCGCTTCCAGATCTTTAAGCCAGCAAAAGTTTTATTTTCTTCTGACGAGGTCCACTTATCAGACTTAGGGGGTCAGCGCATTGAGATCTTAACAGAGATATGCTATGAGCTGTATCCACTTCCTCTTTCGCTTTTTCTTATGAAGTAAAAATTAGTAAAAAAAAAAAAAAAAAGCGGAAACAGTTACAACAGGAACCGCAGTAATTTTTTCTGTGGCTCGTGGCTCTAGGGTCGAGTGAACCTTCCATTAAAACCACGGCCTGCCTTGACGCCTGGGACTTGTAGGTCTTTCGTCTAGGACCCTATATACCTCGTCCCCCGGAAAGGGAATCAAAAGCTGTGGCTTTTCGAGTTTGATTTCCGAGAAGAACTTACATTTCAGAATGAAAAAGTAAGCTCACCTGAGTTATGTTATTAAGAGCAAACAGAATGATTTTTTCTCTTGGAACATGTTAGCATCAATGTTTGCTTAAAAATTTTCACTCCGAAAAGTGAGCCAATATTTGTTTGCTCAGAAAAGCTTTGAAACTTTATTTTAGTAATTAAGTCAACGTACTTTAGGGTTTTGGTTAATTGGACTTCACGTCAAAAAAAAATTATTTATTCCATTGTAAAGGCGAATTAATGGAAGAACAATACTCAATTGGATTATAATTATTTTAATAATAAAAAAAAGAGGGAAACGAAAACAAGTAGAAGCCATGCTTTTGACGTACAAACGCTAACAAAGCTGACATATCCACTTGAGTTTGAACCAAAACTCAACTTTACCCCTCCTTTCCTTTGCCCCCTTCCCCCTTTTCTGGGGTATTCAATATTAAAACACTTTAGTTGGGAAGTCGTGTCTAATACAGTAAATGTATATATTTGTGCTACGTAATCGTCTTCTCATCTTTAAGTACCCTTATCTTCATCTTTATCATTTCCTCTAAGGATGACAAAATCTAATGCTGCTTTCCGATTCACTGTAAGTATAAACGTGGTTTCATCCCTCCAGTGAAATAGAACAAAAAACGGTTTTTATCTCAAGGGATGAAATAAAGTTTCGTGGGGTGGTGAAGAAGCGACCTAGAAAACGAGAAGAAACCGTAGACAGCGGACTATTTTCTAGGAATTTCGGGGTTAACTGCATGGGGAGATCGATTTACAAAGGGAATGTAAAAGTATATCTTGCTGAAGATAGTTTGTTTCATATGCTTGGTAGGAATTAGATGTTGAAGTCTTGAAAGTATGATGACAAGCGTTGATAATTCTGCTAAGCTATTCCTATAGGAAATTATTTAAACGAATATTACTCTGAATAGATTTTCCCTTGTTAGTTTCGATTAGATCTCACGTCTACGTTTCGTATTTTACCTTTGCCTTGTATTATCTTCACAGTCAGAGATAAACTTTGCGGCATGAAAGAGATTGTTTGTCTATTGCAACAAAAAAGAGTTTAGTGGCGTGGCAATGTTAGGAGAGCTCCCCCTCGCAGAAAGTTTACTCGAGGTCCCTTCCTCAATTGTTTACTGCTTTTTATGTAGTGCAAAATTAATTTCCTGCTGCGGGGTTCCTGCTTGCCGCTGGAATAATTGTTCCGCCACCGATTGATAGAAATAGAAGGGGGAGTCAAACGCATACTACATAGATTTTTTTCTTTAATGAAAATAAATGAGTTCCTGGAAATTGCCGAGGCCGCCACTCCAGTACTTTACTGCTCTCTATTGCGGCTGTAGAACTTTTTTTGCAGAATAATCAAAAGCCTCAAGCAAGGGTGCACCTTAAAAATTGTAGCAATATACCGGTTTTTTTCCTTTAAAATTTGACATGTAATATTTGCAAATTTATGAAATGTCTAGACATGCAATTTACTTTTTACGAAGCCATAGACAAAGTCACATAAACATTGCTGTAATATTCTTTCTTAAGAAAACGTTTCTCTTGCCTGCAAGATAGTAAAGAAATCGGGTCTTACTTTAAAAAATAAAAATCTCCCGGGACAATGTAAAAAACCTTTTTCCTTTCACAAAATAGAAAATGTAAATTCACAGACAAATATCTATAAATAAATCATTTATCTTCAAATTTTATTACATTAAAAGAAATTTAAAATCACTTTCCTTCAAATGTAAATGATTGAAGAAAAAAAAATTGAAAGCGCGAGGATCGCATTTGGATTGATGAAATAACATTTAAAAGTCTGAAAATAAAAAGAATTGTGTGTCCCATGATAAAATATGAAAATGAGAAAGAGAGAGAATGAGAGAAAAATGAAGTTAAAAGAAAATTCAATTTTAAAGAAATCTGTCAGGATTGAGAAGATCGATTAAGTTCCACATTGATCGATTGATTTATCTCCTGACACTTTCCACGTTTTACTAGCTCCACTTGTTCGCATTCCGAAAATAAGGAAAAAATGAAAAAATAAGAAAGGAATTCCCTATAAATTCTCGAGCCGGATTCGAAGAGGGCTCGGGAGGGAAAAGGATCGACTATTCCCATTACATATGTCTTTCCCTAACCTACGCACTTCCTAATGTTCATTCTCATCCCACAGTTATAATCTCAATTTCGATCGCAATTAAAAACAACTTTAGGAATCGACTTTATTCCTTATATTCTCCTTCTTATAAGAAATCTTTTAAAAAACCTTATTAAAGATAACGTGAGCGTCCGAGAGGAAAAAAAGCGGGAAAAAAAGGGAAGAAACTTAAGTCGGGACGTATTGTTAAATCCGATCCAAGAAAAATACAAAAGTAACAAGAGGGGGGAGAAAGAGAAGAGGAGAAAGCGGGTCGGAGGGAAATTGGGAACCCTTTCCCCCAATTGTACAAAGAGAAGATAACGGAATAAAAATAAAAAGAAAAACGAATTTTCACGGTGCGAATCGGGTTTTCTTTTTATGTTTTCTGACCGAACATTTATCTTTTTCTTGTTTCAAACAAAGTTGAGCAGAAAAGTATTTTTCTGAGTATTTTTTTTTTTTTTTTGTAAAACGCGGAATCATTTTTCACATTTAAACAAAAGCTCGTCTTATTATTTTTTTAAATCCACGTTTTGGTAATGTTGCGGAAAGTCGGATAGCTATTTCGAGGATGAAAGAATAAAGATCAACAGGCAAGAGAAGCGTAGAAAACGCAACCTGCCTTTTTTATTTTTGAAGCCGGCACCAAGCATTTATTCTCGTTAGCTCATCTCCTTCGGAATATTTAGTACTTCTCGAGACGTTTAATCTTAAAATGGTTAGTTTGTCTTATATTTATCGGATTATTTTACTTTCTCTTTCTTCTACGGGTCTGCAGTCTCCATTTTTAACTATCCTCAAACTAAAAGTAGTTTTTTTTAAAAAAATTTATGTGCTACTTTTTCTTGTTTAAAGAGGGAACTTTTATGCTGTCGAAATATAAAAATTAAATCAGGTTTATGAAATTTTAGGTGTTTGTCAGGTATAGCGTAAGGTGTCTGAGTGTCACGTCACTCGTCAGACAGGTTCCACTTGTTCTAGGTCTTTTCACGGTTTGTAGAGATATTTGTTCAGAAGTTTGAGATTTTTCAAATAAATAAATTACCTTCTGATCAAGGTTTTTAAATACTCACTGATTTATTTATTTGAAAAATCTCAAGTTGCCGATTAAGTAGGTCAATGGGGCGCAAAAAGGGCATAAGTGAATAAGAACTGAGAGGCATATGCGCCTTTTTTGCTGGAATTCTTATTTTGTTTCATTTAAAAACTAATTATGTAGTTGAATAATGAATGAATTGTTGTGGAGAGCCTACGACCTCTTGTATAAATAAATAGTTGAATAGTTTATTTATAGTTGAATAATCATTGATTATTGATTGCCAAATTCTTCATGTTCACAGTGGAAAGTGAGAACGAATTTTACTTAGCTAAGAAAATTTTAAACTTTGGTTTTTCATTCTTTGCCGTCGCTTTAAGGAACACAAATCGTATTTGACGAGAAAAACTTTTCGGAATTTTGTGGCAAATTTTCATTTGTGAAAAATGAAATTAGCCAATTATCATGGCAATGAAAGATGCCATTAAGTCGATCACATGATTGAATCGTTTGAAGATGTCTTATTGGTGGAGGACCTATCTAATCTTCATTATGAATGTGTATCAGAAAATACATTCCATTCGAAAGTTTTAAATAGGAAATCGCAAAACGCTGTGAAATATCGAAAATTTAAGAGTCAGTCATGTGTGCTAAGACTTTAAGTTCCTTGATTTCAAAACTCGTCTTTCAAAAGTTATCGTATTAGTCAAAATAATTATTGTAGCAGATCGAAAATGTCTGACTGACTTACGGGAATTTATATCGATGATGGGAAAACTTTTCAATTTTAATCGAAAATGATAAAATATCAAAAGCGCGGGAAATTCCGCGAGTTTTGGGAATCCTATTGTTTTTCCATAGAAGCTCAACCTAGAGGAACGATTAAAATAAACTAGTTTGTAAATCGTGTTCATTCCAACGATTAATCGAAGACTATGTTATCAATGTGCCTGCATAATTTCAAACGAGAAACGGTTAAACGTGATAAAAATTCAAAAAAGACTACGAACCCGTGTCGAAAAGGGAAAGGAAACGAGCGGAGACGTCGAACGAGATGCTGGTGTGACCGCATTATAAGAGGAAAAGGAAACAGTAAGAATTTCAACCGGTAGCAACTTCCTGTGTTCGCCAAGGCTCGAGATTAGCATTTAAAGACCCTTATTCTGCTACTGCGCTGTAATAATATACAATCTAAAGGAATACTTGTATCAAAACTAAGTTTTCCTTTCAACTTGTATTCTTGTAAAGGAAGCCGTAAAGATAAGAAGGAAAAATATGATTTTCTCAAAGAACGTGGTTTATAAATTTAACGATGTACTATATAAAATAACTTTTCACGAAAGCTCTCATCATTTTTTTTTTGCATGAGCCTATTTCCGAGCCCCCGCGATAAGGAAAGCCCAGCGCTCTAGCTAAGCCCCGCATTTAGGAGTAATGTTGATTGCAAATGAATGAAGCTAACGATGTGAAATTTTCATTCTTCCCCCGCTCTCTTTGTCTACCGGCATCAAAATGGTGTTAAAAAGGAGGAAAACACAGACGCAGCTGACACTGAAATGACGCCTGCAGGCATGGCATATTTAAAACTGTTAAATTTCGAACAGATAATTTGAACACGCGGTTGTTGAATAAATTTTTTGACAAATGCATTTCTCTTGTATTTTGCTGCTAGTCCTACTCTCCCGTCCTCGCCTCGCCGACTCGTCAACCCGTCTCTGACCTTTTCCTCGTCCTCTCTAAAACGTATACCCTTTATTGTTATTAATACGTCTTGTCGAACGGAACAGATTACAATTTTTTTTTTTAAATCCACGCACAATTTTTTTAACCGAACAATGTTTTATTAACTCGAGGGGAAATCAAACAAAGTAACGTTTTATTTCCCGAAAATCGATATGCGTTGTGCTAACGTATTGTTCTTGAAAGTCAGTAAATCGAGCCTGAGCTTTCCTTCCTCATTCCGTTAATTCAGAGAAACTTCTCCAAAATAACCGATTCCATTTATCTTCCCTGGCATTTGCCAACAAGCGTTTTAGACAGGATGACCACAGACTTATGGAAACAGATGAAAGTGGGAAAATCATTCGTCTTAAAGGAGATCTGGGGGGGAAAGACGGAAGGATGGAGCTTTGACAGCGATCCTGTCAAATTTGCAGAACACTGTTTCTAGTCTCGACGCGGTGAATCCTTTTGTCCTGGCATCATTAACGCGGATTAGTCCCCGTTTTTCCAAGAATTCTCTAAAAGCGGAGATAAAAAAAAATTATAAACTTAAAAAGGGTTTAATAAACTTTGAATGAGGATATTTAACTTCAGGGGGAACGACAAAAAAGAAAACGGTGACTAGCAAAAAATTTTCGGATTTAAAGAAAACATTGCTACGGACAGATATACTTCATTAACCTGAAACAAAAAGAAAACGGTCGAGAGGAGAGACGGGAGGGATTTTAAAAAAAAGGTTCTAGAAATTAAATTTCTATCGATTTTCTTTAGTCAATTAATCTGTGGTCACAACATTTCTGATCAAGAGATTCTCTCCTTAATTTTTTATCTTCCTTTTTTCCTTTATTTTCCCTGTTTTTAAATTCGAAAATGTTTATTAAGAGTCTCATCGTTTTCAATTTATAAAAAAGGCGGAAAACTTAAAACTTTTTTACCCTGTTGACTTTTATATTTTTCAAGGAAAGTTTTGTTTGAAGGAAAATGAGCATTTAAGAGGTCACGAATAATTAGAGTAATATAAAAAAATGATGACAAAGAAGGTTGCGCGTGATGATGATATTTGCAACTGAAATTGCATTACTTGCAATATCTGTTTTCCAATCGGCTGCCTTTGCTCAGATTAATATTGGAGAATCTTTCATAAAGTTGTGTGCTATTAAAGATTTTTTGAGAGATTGAAAATAATCTTTCAGGGGTTCAAAGCCATCTCTGCTACTTTCTTGCCGTGGGGCTGTAGACTTTGCTTTTTAAGGTGAATGATTTCAAAATAGTTCATTTTATTTAATTCATACCGTGTGCAGGAATCAAAAGTTAAACGGTGAAAACGATCTCCCCATTTGAAAAGAAATTGAGTTCAAATTTAAAAATCGTGCCCAGAATTTTAATTCCAGACTGTATACATGTTATAAAAAGTGATCGTGAACGTTATAATTATATTCCAGTAAGTTTTTACAACATTTTTAATATCGATGCAATTTTCCTATTTTGTTTGCGTCGTCTGGGTTCAAAGTAAATATTAATTTTTTTAAAGATGGGCTATAAATATGAAGTATATGATTTTCCGCTTCTTATTAAAAAAATCAAGAGGCGATTATTTCCTTGCGAACGATTCCTACGGAAGCCCTGAAGGTTTTTTTTTAATTGCGTTTTTGTTCTTTTTTTTAAATTGTCTATTTGATGTAGGCAGTAAACACTTTTATTGTAAATTGTCTACTTCATGTAGGCAAAAAACGATTTTTTTTAAAATTGTCTATTTGATCTAGGCAATAAACGACTTTTTTTTAAATTGTCTATTTGATATAGGCAATAAACTAATTAAGTGCCTACTTGAAGCAGGCAATAAACTAATTACGTGCGTACTTGAAATAGGCAATTAAGTCCGCTACTTTTGTGCCTATTTCATATAGGCACTAAACATTTCTACATTTATTGCGTACTTCAAATAAGCACGAAAGTTTTATTGCCTATTTCAAATAAGCAAGTAATTAGTTTATTGCCTATTTCAAATAAGCACGTAATTAGTTTATTGCCTGTTTAAAGTAGGCACTTAATTAAAGTAGGCACTTAATTAAAAAAATTTATTGCCTACTTTAAACAGGCAATAAACTAATTACGTGCTTATTTGAAATAGGCAATAAACTAATTACTTGCTTATTTGAAATAGGCAATAAAACTTTCGTGCTTATTTGAAGTACGCAATAAATGTAGAAATGTTTAGTGCCTATATGAAATAGGCACAAAAGTAGCGGACTTAATTGCCTATTTCAAGTACGCACGTAATTAGTTTATTGCCTGCTTCAAGTAGGCACTTAATTAGTTTATTGCCTATATCAAATAGACAATTTAAAAAAAAAGTCGTTTATTGCCTAGATCAAATAGACAATTTAAAAAAAAGTCGTTTATTGCCTAGATCAAATAGACAATTTTAAAAAAAATCGTTTTTTGCCTACATGAAGTAGACAATTTACAATAAAAGTGTTTACTGCCTACATCAAATAGACAATTTAAAAAAAAGAACAAAAACGCAATTAAAAAAAAACCTTCAGGGCTTCCGTAGATTCCTCTTAAAAAACAAGCGGCGGCTCAGAAATGTTTTCATGCCTTTTATAAATTCGGCAGTGGAAATAAAGAGAAATATCCTTTTTCGAAAAGGGATAAAAGAGTTAACAAGACGGAAAGAGATCGCCAAAAGGAAGAAAAGCTCTTATAACTCATTTAAATTTTGAATTAAATTAATGGAAACAGAATGAAAGGATGCAAATTATTGATCAGAATAATTTGCTTAATTTAAGTATTTGTGCCTTGAAGCATTGATGCGATAATAATAAACAAAACTGGATATTTAAAAACAATAAACGGTTTTCGATCCCTTTTTAAAAACCCCACAGGAGCGGCGCGAGATTATTTTATACTGTACTGTACTTTATAAACTCAGGCACTGTGTATAAGCGAATGAAGTGCTCAACTGAAATTCAAGAGATTGAATATGGATTTATTAAACAGTGCGAATATTTTTAAACGGATATTACTTCCAGGCGATGTCGTACGAATCGTGTGTTCCATTGCAACGTACTCGGCTTTTAACAAGCAGTAAGTCTGACTCATACGGCTTCTTCTTTTTGATGTACAGAGTCGCTGTTGATTCAAAGATCAGCAATGAACTGGGAGAGTGCAAATGCAAAGTCATTGATTTTCTTCTTTCTTCTTCATCTTCTTTAGCTGATAGTCATCCTCATAGGCAGCTCTTTTAAGTTTTCCCATGTTAAACTGGACTGACAGTGAGCCAGCTTCTGCTAAGTCCAATCGGCGATACATTTGTCATGTAGCCATCTTCTCTGGTGTTAAAACCCAGAGCCCCAGCGCCTTGCTGTTCTTGGGCCCAGTTGTCTTTCTTGCTTTGGCTCTGGTTCGTCTTTAAAGCTGGAGCGCCGTCTTATTTCTTCATTTCGTTTCTTATCTAGAATACTTCGGTCGATAACAATTCACATCGTCTTTAGGCAATTTGCCCTCTTCCTTGTCAGTGCCATGATCTCAAATCCACACTTTGCTACTGGGAGGATGCAAGCATGGATATGATAGTTGCAAGAAAAATAAATACAGTACTTGCAACCAACAAATTAAATAAGGAACGGAAAGAATGAAAAATCAAAGGATGAATATAAAGCGGAATTGCGGAGGCTGTAAATAACGATGGAAGCAAAGGGACTACCAAAAGAACAATAGAAAAGGAAAGAGGCTTGGACTTATAAGCTTTAAAAGAATAAAGAAAAGAAAGCTTTTCTTAAAATACAAAAAAAAAAATGTTTTTCCCAGATAATTTAACCTCGTTACGCCTCTGGTTGAACCCGATGTTTTGGACATAATATCCGAATTTTCCGATTCCAATTTTGCGTTTTTACCGGTATAGGACATAAAGAGCAACAAATAATTGCCAAAGGGAATTAATAGGTAAAAAGGAAAAATCAAAATCCGGGTTTTTATTGCAAATTATTTACTCATTCAAAACAATAAAGAGTGCTTCCGGTTGATAAAAGACCCTTTCACCCGATGGTTTTCTTTACGCAAAAAAGGTTGATTTTTAATCGCGTAATCGACAATATAACTGTCTTTTTTTAGGAGGTGTAAAGCATCAATGGCCCCGAGCCAATTCTTTATATTATTCTCTGTTCATTTGTTTTTAATAGTCATCCTCTTATTTTATTGCGGTATTTCTCACTAGGATCGTTCTACTTTTATCGTACTGTTGGGACCGTATAAATCAAAACAGTGAATTTAATCATAAACAAGATTACCATGGTGATGTTTTCGTGCAGCTTCTTTTATGTATATGATTCACATCCGATGGGAAAATTTATACCGACGCTTATGGTAATGTCCTTTTTGGAAAACATTCGTATCCCTTTTATTCAAGGTCAAGATTGATATTATGTTTACGTTTCGGGAATGATATCGTTAACCTAGTAAAGTTTATAGGGATTTTGGGAGGAGGTTGTATATTTTATACGAAAACGATTTAAGATTATTGTGGAGGATTTTAACAGCAGAATTTGGAATCGAACAGTATATGTTGTCGAAAGTGCTTGCAGTTGCTCGATTTGTCGAGAATGTTACTTTGGAGTGCGCTTCATTTTATTACTGCTTGAATTATTCGTTCTACTAGATTATTTAATTGTTTGTTTTCTTTTCTTTTCAGGTAAGGAAAAAGTTGATCTTTGAAACCCAGAACCCGCGGTCAAATGCAAATGGCAAAACAAGATTAAAGTCCCAGATTAAAATTGACCATTCGGCGAAATCTACATACCACCATCAGCGCCACCATCACTTCTGAAAAAATAACGACTCTGCGCCACCGTCGTTATTTGTCTTTAGGATTCCGAAACGTCAATAATGAAAATGATCCGTTTGAAAAACATTTAATAATTACAGGTTAGTTTTGAATCAAAGAAAACTACAGCTGGCTGTTGTTGTTAGTTCGCAAACGGCCTTGAAAAAGACATAAAAATCCTTTCACAATGTTTAAAACATTTAAAAAAATGAAACTCGAAAAAACATTTTCCCTTTCTTTTTTTTACGTTCAATTAATAGCGTACATCTGGACAATACAAAAACGGTCGCTCGACATTAATTGTCAACGAGAACGACCGTATAGGCGACGTTAACGTTAATGTGTCACGATGGGAGACGGCCCGACCTATGTCTGGGTTAGTGAAACGCTGAAAAATTCTTGAACGAATCCTCGACTCTCGACCTAACGCTTTTTGCTTATTAATCAGTTTTTAAGCGAAAGTTCAAACTAACATTTCATCTTTGAGTTTTTTAGGATCTTCCTTTTCTGACGGATTTAATGCTGACTGAATTTTAATCTCCTAAACCCTGGATATTACTTTATGTAATCTTATGGACCGGAATGGTATTACCCGTAAATGATAATCTCCCATCAGAAACGGCATCATACATGCAATTACGAAACCGTTGCTGAAGGGAATACAAGGCCCCTGCTGATTGCAAATCACTACTTAATACATTAATTAATTTATACTGACGATAGTTCAGACTTTGAGCCAAAACGGATTAACTTCATAAAATTAAATTAAGTATTTCTCAAGCTTACCGAGATCGGATTAAGATAATGACGGATATTGATGCGTATTTTATTCCTTCGATGAGTGCGATAATTAGTTCTCCAGCTAAAATTATTATTAAAGATGTTATCACCCAGTTAGAGTTTAATCCTCGGCGTATTTTCAAAATAGAAAAAAAAAAATCGGAACTTTCCCGAGGCAGATCGGTGGAACAAAAAGCAAAAACATTGGAATGAAAGATTAACGCAACGCTAAACTTTCGAAAACCGTGAAATTCGGTGGGAAATAAATAAATAATCGACGGTAGAAATCGATTCGGAGTAAAAAGTTCGAGAGCAATCAACCCCATCACTTTTATAATTTGCTTGCAAATAGGAAATTCTACGATTAGATCGAAATCAATTTTCTTTTATTTTTTTTTTTCCATTTTTAAAATCAGTCTAGCTTAAACGATTCGTATTGGTTACCAGTCACAATCGATCAAAGCTTATCAATTTAATTGAATTTCAGGTCAAAGCATAGAAGCGAAATCGTTCCTAATTTTCTTGAAGGTGGTACGGGTGAACCTAATTTGCTTTTGCCTAGGGCAGATGCTTGTGCAAGCTTTGAAAGCTGTGATTTGAATCAACCGATCAGAAGATCTGTCAAAGCAAATGAAAATCGCAGTTGGAGGCTGATGATCACTATTCTGATTACTTTTTTTAGTATGTCTTTTTTAAGTCAGCTGAATCTGGTTTTCTACTACTACAGCTGCCAAATAAGGTGGTCGGTGGGTCTCTTCTTCTTTTTCTTCAGCCTGTTCGCATCCACTCCTGGATATAAGCCTCTTCCAAATTTTTCCATGTCGAACGGTTCTCCGCTCTCCTGAACCAAGCCCTTCCTGCCGTTCGAATGATATCGTCAAGAATATCCGTAAGTTCCCGGCAGGTTTCAAATAGTCAGAGGATGTTCTTTAAGTTCCTCTAATGATCGCTGATCTGTACAAGACAGAGGTTGAATTTTAGAATAAAATATAGGGGTGATAATATTGAATATCTGCAAAATTTCCAAAGCAGAAATTACAATCAGAGCAATACTCCTGAATTTTAGAAAAGATGCCTTTAATGCTTAATAGCGTAGAACATCCCTTGAATTAGAATCGTAGCCAAACCTAAAAACCTAATTTCATCTTCCGCAACGATCAAAATAAATATTCTTTCTTCAACAAAAACACATTTTTTGCTTAATTACCTCTATAAAACCAAAACTAATGCCGTTAGAAACGGCGTAGAAGTTGAAATTTTCGCGGATGAAAACAAATCTAATGACAAAAGTTGTTGCTTAATGTCGAGGAATTACAAATATATGTTCATTATTCAACTTCGCCGAATAAAGTAGAATCGGGGAATTTCAAACGATTACCATTTTAAAACAGAGATTATGGGTTTCCCGAGACTTCCTTTCTCTTTCATTAACGCAACCCCGTATTTCGGTCACACTAATTGATCCGCACAAGTCGTTTTCCACGAAAAAAGGAGGGAAAAATCAAAGTCGGATGTTTCAAACGGATGCACAAACGGGAGTGTCGAATAATGTAATAAATCTCAAAGCTGAGACCTATTTCAGTTATTGAAGGTTCGAAATGACAAGTAAAAGGGGGGGTGGGGGTCGGGGGTAAAAGGCGAACGGGGGAAGAGAGGGATGAGTCTTCCGTCAACCTCCCCAAGGGAGTAAAACACTGTAAAGAGATAAAACTGACTCGTCCCATTGAAATCAAAATTTATTTCTCGGTTTTTGAGGTTTTCAAGGCTCTTTGATTCGCCTCCCATTTTCAGAATTGATCTTTGAGTTGCCCTAGGACAAGAGTTTCAATCCGCGCTTGTTTTTCCTCATGATATACTGGATGAATGGAATGATTAATAATTTGAATGAAGAACGTTGCCGGGAGAAATACGTTGCAGACAAAAATTTAAAGCTGCGTGCTTAAAAATAAATGGGGGAAGCTTTGAATTTTCGAAATGCTATCAATTTTAAATGCAGTTCTAAACAATAAACAAAACCCTCTAAAAAACAAATACTAAGAGGACGTTTATAAATTTGAACCGGAAACGCTGACTGGTATTAATTTAAATAACTATTCTGCATAATTTAGTTATGGTTTTGGAATTATTACCGAGCCTTGCTACGCTTCCCCCACCATTTAAACAACACCCGGAATTCATCCCTTAAAAGATAAATTATACTCGACTTTGGAAACGTGAGCAACATAAATAATTTTCAAGCTAACGAAATAGGGTTTTTCTTAGAAAAATGGAGGAGGGCCTAAATTAATTTCCAACTTAAGTTTTCGTTAATCAAAATGAATAATATGAGAAATAGGGATGGAAATAAAAATAAATGGTAGTGAATGTTTGGTAAACAAAGTAAAGTTTAAGCGTTGCGCTAAGCGTATAATCATTCACAGGGATTGGGTTTGAAATATAAGATGGTTCTTTTAATGAGAATAGATAATTGAAAATGCTGTGCATGATAATCACACGTTAATGAGCTCTGAACTTGAATGTGCTTATAACGACTATTTAACCTCTCTAGATTAAAATAAAATCTCAAAATAGTCTCGGGACCTCTAAAGGTGAAAATAGTCTAAGTGCGGTCTCAATTTTGTCTTGATGTTCACATGCCCGAGGCTGCAGACTTGCGTTGACTACAGTACGAACAATTTTGAATAATATTTCGCTACAATTTTATTAGGCTTATACACTATATATACTTGTCGGTTCCATAACGTACGATGACGTCCTCCGACTGCCATTTAAACACAAAATTTTAAAGTGGGATTTAAAAAAAACAACCTGACCACCGGCGCAATCTATAGTTTCCCGCGCTGATGGTCGGGCTAAGGATGACATCAGTTGCGCCTTTAACATCTGTGATAATGTAAGCTTGGGCTGGATAACCACTTCTACGATTTTGCTTTTGGCTCAGTGTTCTAAAAACCCTGCTAAAAATCGTTTTTCCCTAATTTTTTGCGCTTCCGGCTTTGCTTTAGTTTTATAATGGTGACCATACTTTCTGCTATAGCCAACATATTGAAAAAGAAAAGAAGCACGTAAGAACACAGTGGCCGAAGTCGATTTCAAATGGTCCCGCAGCTGGAAAATCATATCGGTTTACGACCCCATCATTTAAAAAAAAAAAAAAAAGAAAGAGAAACGTTCAAACGGTTTCACATGTCGCCTTTCGTCAAGCAAAAACTCGAATATACTAATACACTAGAGGTCTGGAAATAAAAAATATCGTAAGCTACCGGTTAACCATAAGAATTCATGCATTTTAAGGTTTTCCAGTCCGTAGAGGTTAACCCGACGTGATCAGTTTCATGTGTGCTGTATAAAACAGTACGGAGCTCCTTGGAATAAAATTTATTCGCTCAACGACCTACTTACCAATAGAAAGGACATGTAAGATGGGATTTCGTCGCGGGAAAATATTTTCCTCCCTCTCTCTCTCTTTCTCGTAAAAAGGTTTATTTTTATTTTGGTGACTTTTCTCATATTTTAGCTTTTAAATTATATAAAAGCTTTAGCTCGTTTCCTTTTTTTTCTGAATCTCTAACTCTGATTCATTAGCTATTGGTCGTAAGAATCCGCATTAAATGTTCTTTTCTAGCTTCCGGATTTTTTCTTTTTCTTTTTTTTTTTTTACAATAAAAGTGAAGCAAGACAATTATTTGCCTTTCTCTTGTGGGATTCGGGTGGTTATGCTGGAAAAGTACAATGTCTGAAAATCACTTTGAAATGGGATTTAGAAGCTATAGCAACAGCCAGAATTTCAGCTAAAGTGAGTCTAATTTAGATTTGCAGCTGGAGCCGCGTTAACGCTAAAGCCTGAACAAAGCCAGCTGCTTAAGTCAGGAAGAAAACTTCAAATCGTCTGGAGCGAAGGTTGTCAAGTTGATCCGAAAATGACCTATTTCAGATATTTCTTCTAGAACCGCTTACTCTAATGCTGAACTTAACCTCTCCCATGAACTTGAAGCGTGCTGATCGTACTGAGAATTCTGAAACTGATATGGTGATTACCGGCTAACACAGATGAAGGATCCATGCTCATGTTAAAGCAGTACGGCATTGCTCCTCCTTTTTATGCGTGTTATACTGTTTCTTGGTTTTTGTAATTCGCTTAGTTATTATTTGGCTACTGCTTGCCTCTTTAGTTCCCCTGGAAACCAACAGACTCAATGACTCAGACGTTCCCGTTACTACCATCCCATGTTCCTTTGTCATCTTTTGTTTACCTTTATCGACTCAAATATTGCGAAGCTTTCCACTTCCTTCCACTAATATTTTCAGCCTTTAACCATGCTGGTAAAATTGTCGGTCGTCATTGTATCGAAAGGAAGAAAATCAACTTTTCGTTTGTCTCTGCTGTTTAAGAGTCTGAATCGCGATCAAATTGATGCTCTTGGATTCTTCTTAGCACGATACATAGACCCTTAAGCGATCATTGATCCCAAACACGTAAATCTAAAGCACTATCATTTATGTCATTTATTTAGTATGCAGCCAAAACTTCCACATAAAAAATTTAATCGAATATTCTGTGAAATTCTTATGAAAGAATTTAATAAAGATTCTCATATGGTATTATTTTCATATAAAAAAAACAATTTATTCATGAAATTCGACACTTCCACTTGAACGTGTACCTTATTGAAAACGAGGGTCATGATTCTAAAAGGAAAAGTAAGAAGATAATACGATTTAAACAAAAGCTACAAAACTGAATTTAAAATTGCCTCATCCCTTTTAAACAAAGCACTAATAATATTATCAAAATTCCCAAGGTTATTCATTACATTTCACCGCTTCCATCTCGAATTGCCACAACCGCGCGAAAACATTTATTCACTTCGAAAATAAAAAAAAAGTGGGGGAGGGGAAAGGAAGGGAGGGGGTGAAAGAAAAATTATGGAACGAAAATCGCAACCTGTTGGGCGTTAAACCCTCTCCCTTTTTTTTCTGACCCCTCGCGTTAAAGATCGCTTTACTCAGGGCATTTGAGAAAGGGTTCTGTTTTTGCTAAAATTACATTTCTGAATTAATTTGAAAACGAAGAGAAAAAGCAAACTCAAGGTTCGAGAAGCGAAGAATCAAACGTACCCATTATATTTCATTTTTATGGATGTCAGAACCACGAAGGTTACGTCATACACTCTTTGACGTCATTCGCTCAACCGGAAACTGCAGATTATTACTCGGGAAGAATGGTTTTTAACTCGGCAGTTTTCTATAATATTTCGCTGGCTCGCGATAAAATAATACTTTTACAACTCCAGTCGAACGCCGAGGGGTGAAATTATATTTTATGGGGTTGTTAGTAAAAAAAAAAACGGAATAAAAACCGTTTTCCCCTCCCCTGTTTTTCCTCGGTTTCAGACCCCGAGGAAGCGAAAAAGAGAAAAAACCGGAGAAACTTTTGTACAACAGACTGAGTGACGTAATCAGCGACCGAGTGAAGTGTTGTCGGCCCTGTAAATTAGACCAGATGCGAATTGCAAATAC
This sequence comes from Liposcelis brunnea, assembly GCA_023512825.1. NCBI lineage: Eukaryota > Metazoa > Arthropoda > Insecta > Psocodea > Liposcelididae > Liposcelis > Liposcelis brunnea. Next base: position 1,847,085 of record CM042067.1, on the reverse strand, counting down.
ACGTCCCACGCGTTATATATTTATGACTCCGAAAGGTAAAATTTAAATTAGTTGAAAACCTGGTTAACCGAAAAGCAGCCACTACTCATTGGGGGGAGAAAAAGCCTTCGAGAATGCGAATCGTTATTTTACGCATATCCAAAACATTTATAGTTCTTTTTTCATAGATGGGAAACATGTTATAAATTCTACTTTCATATTATTAAACTGCATTTTTCTGGCGTGGCTTTTGTATAACAGCAAATATTGGAATGCTTCGTATCGACCCGTTATCTTGTAGGCGGTCGACCGTAGCCGGTCGACAACTTTATAGTGAAAGGGAGCTAGGTCTATTCAGTTTTGATTTCAAAGCAAAATTTAAAGGTCTTCGTAAATAAATCACATCGGTCTCATTGACTTTGAGAGTGAATGCCATGTACAAATCGTACAAAACTATTGAACTCGTTGCGGTTTGATGTATAGAAGAAGATAACAAGCTATGTTTTTCAGATCGGATCTAAGTATAAAGTTGACGAATCGTAAGTGCCCTCTTATACTATATTCAAGTGTCGAACAGTTTAATAGGCCAAATCTCGTCGCGAATAGGCTGTAATCAAAGCAAACACTGGTGCCGCAGTTAGAAAGCACCCTTTTTCGTATGCGAAACTAGTTCTCAAGAAGACTGGAATGACTCTGGATTTAAATTAAGTTCACATTGGGAGCCAAAAAACTCGAGCCAGCCTGGAAAACGGTCCAGAAAAAGTCTTGAAAAGGATTCAAATTGATAAAAAATTTCAGGTGGCTTTTGGCCTCACGCCGGCCCTGTTTTGTTCGTTTTGTTCAGATTTGCGAATTGTAGGAAGACTCTTATAGGCAAGTAATTACCTTGCAATGGGAACAAAGTCCAACGTGTTAAACAACCCACTCATTAAGCTTAACAGAGAAGTTTGAAAAACAGTTTGAAATCTACTCTACCCTTCAAAAAAATCTGCGGGGAGCCCTTAAAATATTGTTACACACTCTGTGAGGCGAGTTAACCCTGTTTTAATAATTGATTTGTGTAAATTTTTTTCTGCCATTATTTAAATACTGGAAAAAAGCAAATCATTTTTAACAGATTAAAAAGAATACTCTGGAGATTCTCCCATGAAAATAGTCCCCACGTTTGACAGTGTTTACTACTGCATCCTGCATCATCACTATTTTTTTTTTCCGCTTTCTGTCCATTTGCCTTTTTTTGTATTTACCTGTTTTTTTCCCCTTTCGCCCTTGATCTTCCTCTCTTTTCTTTCATTCTTAAATTGCCGCCTTTCATGTGGAAAGTACACTCAGGCAAAAGGGTAGCGGTCCCATGTTTTGTGATCAGAGTTTTAACTCTTTCAAAACAAGATTTCAACATGAAATCCTTTTAAAATGATGGACGGATTATGTAGGTTAATACTCAAATAGGAATAGATAGGGCTCGCTAGTTTTAATCTTTTTGCTTGGAATGGACGACAGAGCTAACTAATTTTGTGTTCTGTTAATGTGCAAAATTTCAATTTTTCGATTTATTAGTCGTCATCCCTTAAAGTAAAAAATCGTTTTTTCTAAATGGTTGAAGGTGTGATCAGCAAAGAAGATTGTACTTAGATTTGGCTTTTGTGTCATTGAAGCTGTTTACATCCCGCATCTCAACTAAGGTATCCAAAAACTTTTACACAGCCGAAGTTCACGCTTCCGCAGTCTTTCATCAAACTCAATCCACTTATGCATTCCTCAAACGAAGACTTGGTGGTAACGGGCTAGACATTTGATGCGTCTAAAATCCCTGCAATAATAACAAGTCTTTTTTAAAAAATAATTAGCATAATTTATTCGCATTTATCTCTTATTGTTTTATCGCGTAAAATACTTGCCGGATCTCAGCAGATTTATTGTCCATTTAAAAATTGTTCTAATAAAGCAGAGCGTTCGCATCTTTTTTTTTGAAATAAAGATGAGTAAATCGCGGATGAAAAAAAATACTTTGAAACGTTAGCCCGGAGTTTAAAAAAAAAAACGTTTTTTAGAGAGAGAGAAACAAAAGGAAAAAAGGAACATAAAAGAATAAGGAAGTTTGTGATTAATGAAAGAACTCTCATTAATTCTGTTTTATTTTCAATTAGACAACTAAATAGGAATTATGTACTAATTGCGTTAATAAATGTTACATTGAATTCAAGATTTCCGCTGCTTTAAATTATACGACTTATTTTGATCATGGGACTAATCAACGGGGACTTCCGAGAAGTCACGTATTCTGAAGAAGAAGTCGGCCAGGAATGAAAAGGATAAATAAAGAACGTCAGCTTCTGAGTGGACAATAAAATTAAGAAAAGAGACAGCAGATTAACTTCAAATAACTTAAAAAATTTAAAAGTATTAACACTTGATGCCTTTCAAAGGGAAGAAGGGAAAAAAGCATTTACTCATCATTTCAAGTAACAACATTATTACTTTTCAAGTTGAAAAGTAAAAAAAAAAAAGAAAAAAATAAAAGAGAGGGAAAAAAGACTGAAAGAACAGAGAAAAAGAAGACTGGAATCTCAATATCAGAAAACTGAGGGAGAAAAGAGAAAAAAAAGTTGACTTCAAAATAGCTGAATATCGATATTAGACGGATTAAACAAAACTGTAGAGGTCGTTGCGTACGCGTTGGGTTCTCGTGCCTTCTAAGGCTGCGATAAGATTTACAACAATACAATAAAAGATTATACATCCTCAGTATTGTTTTATCGGGTAAGGATTAATCATTTTATAATTCCATTATTAAACTGCGTTAAAGAATTTAGGATATTAAAATTCCTCCATTGGAGATTCATATCACGGAACTGAGATCTGGGAAGATGAGCAAGAGAGGAACAATAGGCGATCGATCCCTTCAAATTCGACCCATTTTTCTTTTTTTGGCGGCCTTACGGATAATGGAATGGGGGTTCGGGGGTAATTTAACATTTTTTCGATCAAGATTTGGTAGTCTCGGGTTTAACGAGTTAAATACGATTATTTGTTGGAGATTATTGATCTGAATGCTTTTGCTCAGTTGAAGTTTGTAGTCTCATCAAAGTCTGTACGAAATGACTCTGGGTTCTAGAGATCCTTAACGAATAACCGAATCTTCACTGTCTTAGCGTCTGAGGCTCAATCCCACCAACAAAATGTAAAGAATACTTAATTAAGTTATTTTTATTCTTTGAAAAAAGGTAAATCGTTACTTTTTTTTTTTTTTTTTTCAGAAAAGTTAACTCGATTATTTTTTTGGAAAAATCGGGGGGAAAAGTTCTGAAATTTTGCAGGAGTGCTTAAAGGAAACAAACCTGAAAAATCGACGGTGAATAGTCGATGAAAATCGAATCCAAACAATTGATCGCTAAAAAAATATTTGATCTTAAAAATTGGATTTTCAAAAATAATGACAATTGATTTTGCTGTCATACGATCGTGCTATACCATAAGCTGCTAAGCTCTCCAAATTATTAGATTTTGATTTCAGTATCATGAAACCGGCTCAAAATCTCGTGATTTATGGGGGGAAAAACTTGATAATCCTGCTATTTTATGTAACCGTTGAAAAAAATAGGTCAAGTGCGTCAGCGAATTATCGAACGTAGTATTTACATTGAATTTAAAGAAAACAAGTGCTTACTATAACGACCCAATAGCTGAGTCCGGGATTAACCCGACCTCGGGGGGAAAAAAAGATTACGGCTTTAAGTAATCTCTGTTAGTTTTGGACTTTGTGGATTACAAACTAAAATCTTTTTATATTCGAATTTTATTTTAATCTGTAACTGTGTGTCCCTTTATTGATTTCGCGGAATTTTTCGCGGCTTCAAAAAAAAAAACATATTTTTAACGGCGCAGGTGATCGACATTTTTCAATAATTCAGTTCCAGGAAAAAACCCGATGAAAAAGTAGCAGCTGTTAATATGGAGAAAATAAACGATAATGCTAACCTTTGTTGAACTTTGGCGCAGACGAGAAGGCTTATTCGTTGTAATAAAATTCGCGAACAAATATTTGATTAACGATTAATGAAGAAGAATCTTTCCTTTCATTATAAAGCGAGAGTAAGTTTCAGGGAAACGAAAAAAAATTTCTTTGAAAAATATTCTCTTTTTTTTTGCGAAAATATGGATGGAATAAGAATTCAGGGAGAAGGAGAAAGAGAAAGATAAATGATTGTTTTGACAAGATATACCTTCTATAGCATTAGACAATCCTTCAAAATTGGTAAAGTTGGGGGGAAAAAATTATCAGTTTTTCTTGTGGAAATTGATTCGAAATTTATTGACAACCCTCTGTTTATCGATTTCGAGTTAATATACTCTTTAGGGAATAGAGAAGGCAACTTTTTATCGTTTTGGGCCAAAGTGAACAACTTGAAATTGAGAAAATCGAAAAAGCAAATTATCTTGGAAAGTATTGAAAAAAATTTTTGTAGTTAAATGTTGAAATTAGATCAGGGTATGAGTTACTCTTTAGAGCTTTAAGTCCCATTACAGCTCCCTTAAAACCCTCCAGTGGCTGCGGCCGTGTTCCTGGGTATAGTAATCTAAAAACTTGAACAACCGATCACATGTTATATTAAATCGACGATGTGATCTTCGGCTCTGTTTAAAAACATTTTAATCCACGCATTGCAGAACATTTTTTTGTTGTTTCCTGTTGTCCACTTGTTCTTTTTTTTGCTCAAATAGGTTTATGACTTATCAGGTCCTAAAACTGGCCAATTATATTTGTAACGGAAGTTTCTAGGCAGGTAGATAGTTCGCACGTTCGGAACCTTTTATTCTTTCTTAGTGTAAGGTCAATGACTGAATGATTCGTAGCGCTTTGTAATGGAATAAAATTTTTGGACCTTCAACCACAATAAAGTAATACGTCACGAGGCCCACAATGCTGCCTTAGGCCGTTTCCTTGCCAAGGAAAAATTCCGTTCTAACAAATCTGTGCTTTTGCTTTAATTGTCAGTTCGGATTACTTTTTTTTGGTCTGAATCAACTTATCAAATCTTTCGAAGTTAAAAACTCCAAAAACATGAGAATAGTTTAACTTAACGTCTTTTCAGTGTTTTGTATGACAGTACATCTTCCACGTTAAAATATTCGGATTATGAAACGGGATCAAAATCAGAAAAGAAACGAGGAGGAAAGAGGAGGAGAAAAAAAATCAACTTGAAAGTCCCTTTTTTATTTTTTTTTTTTAGACCTTTTTAATTAAGGAAACGTCAAGTAAGAAGGAAAAAAGTTTCTAATCCACGATTGATAAATAGACGTCACTCTTCCGCAGGTCTACTTGGTTATTCCGTCAGCATCTTTTCAAACCCAAATTACGGGCGAAAAAAGAAAAGACGGGGGAGAAAAAATCAAAGTAAACTCATCCGTTTTAACAGACGTTTAATTTCACGTGTCCAAGTTGGGTTAGAGTATGTGGAAACCGTGGCAATATGAAAAAAGGATGAAACGTCAACCTTCTGTTTTTCTTCCCGTTTGCGATATTTTTTTTATGCCCACAGAAAAAGTTTTCTCGGATCATATAATGAAATTTAAAAGACTTAATATATGACATATCGGGGAAAAAAATTCGATTTGGGAAAGAAATGAAAACAGAATCGTGGGAAACGACGGAATCGAGTGCTTTCGATTTGTTTTTTTTGTCTGCCTTGAAATTTTTTCCCTCCTGTAGAGGAAGGTCATGGTTTACGAGAGGAAGAGGGACAAAGACGACAAATTTAACGCTTGCGCTTTGTAACTTTTCAAACTTTCCGCGTTTTTGTTTAATTTCAAAATGGCTTTTCTCGTGTCAAAAGCTTATAAGCTAAACATGAAACTTTCTTTTAAATATTTTAAAATCCCTGTGTTCTGTATGAAAATGAAGAAGAGATAAGGTTTTGGAACTAGAAATCCGATGAGATGGGTGGGATTTTACATTATGAATTACATTAATGATTTAAATCAAGGAGCAGAAGAGAGTAGTTGAAACCAATTTGTTACGAGATTAGTGTAAAGCTGTAAGCTGCATGGCTCATTTCGCTGTCGTTAAGCCCCTTCCCTCCGTCCCTTGCATTACCTGTTATTCCTCTGATACTTTTCCCCCTCTCCCCTCCCGGCCTTATCTAGATGAATGTCAATTGCAAACTTCGAGATAAAAGACAACAGAGAAACCTTTTCGTTATTTTTATGTTTTACGGTAATTCATCACTCTGAAAAGGGATGAAACCGAACGACTTAATGTAAAAAAGGGGTAATCATTATTTATGCTGTATTTTTGAGATTATACAGTGTGTAATCACAGAAAGATGCATCTCGTGCTAATTGAATCCCTTTGGTCCGTTTCGGAGTTTATTTGGGTTTTGCGTTATCCTCACTTTCCCATTAGCATAATCAGACAGTTTTAATTGATAAATAAAACGCGGGGACTCGACCTGAGGGATTTTGCGCGCGATATAACGCCTCGCGCTTTATCATTTCACTAAATTTACTCTTTTATGTGTACACTCTACATATGCCTCCTGTCTTTTGTGACCCGGATCCCTGTTTGCTTCGTGCTTCTATCTCTCTTCCATTAGCATAATCAGGCACTTTTAGCAAATTATGCGCTCTACGTAATGATTCAGTTTGATGAGGATTGGGATAAGAGACTAAAAGGATTTTACGACTTTACTCGAGTGAATTTATTACTTGTAAGGTAAAAGGATTACAACCGATTGATTATTATTTTGAGGTTAAACAGGTGTTAAATTGATGATTTGCACTATCGATTTTTTTTAAAAATTGTCAAATAGGTTAAATTTTTTTAGCATTGGTAAAGATTGACGTTTTCTTTAAAATCTCTTTTGCTGTTTTGACGATAGTCTGCATTAGCAATTTTTCAATCATGTTTTGTTCGCAGACTTCTCTGTTGCAAATGGTTACTCAGTAAGTTCAAGTGACTTAATTGCGACGTTTTTTTATCAAAAATAGGCGCTAAAGCTAAAATCGTTGAAAAATGGACGCTAAAGCTAAAATCGTTGAAAAATGGACGCTAAAGCTAAAATTGTTAAAAAAATAGACGCTAAAGCTGAAATTGCTAAAAAAAAATTTACGCTTAAGCAAACATTTATCAGGAAATAAATGTTATAGAAAAACTTGTTTAAAAATGGACTATAAAGCAAAATTTGGTCGCATTGGGCACAGGTAGGCGATGCAAAGATTGTTCAATGTAACGTCTATTCCTCTGGCTTCAATGGTCGTACAAGGCCTGAAATCAGTCCACATGAGGTTTTAGGTTCCACAGCTAACTCCTCCCTTTTCTTTTGTGAAGTCCAGAAGTATTTTAGAGTTTAAGGTCCGTCAATGACAAGACAACAAAATAATTTTTTTTGTTAATTAATCACTTTTTTTGGTATTTTTGCTAAAATTAAATTCTGACTGCTTCGATGATTGAAAAGAGGGAGAAAAATAATCGCGCATAAAATGAAATAACTAGCTTTACGATGGCATTAAAAAAATGTTGCCCGGATTGATATGCTTATATAAGTCTGTGGGACACAAAAAAAGCAAAAAGCTGTAAATATGAGTTTTATTCGTTATAAACCAAATGCATACCCGAGGGTAAAGTAGTAAAAAAATCTATCCGTATAAATATATATTTATTAAACCTCTTTTTATTTCTTTTAATACTTATAAAGCTATATACTGGTTTTCCCAGAGTCCATAATCCCCGTTTTCATTTAGGTCTACAAAAATTTTAAGAATGACTTTTCACGAATGAATGAATTTCGAAAATACGATTCGAGAGGGAGACAATCGAATTAAATGACGCCAACCATTAATATTTCCCTTTCAGTAGCTTTTCCTAACCCGAAGCAGTCGAAACGAATTCTTATCACAAACTCGATGAATATTCTACGTAAAAAAGGAAACATACTGACCATGTCAAAGTTGAACTCTTTAAAGTTTTTCTGCCGGAAGAAGGTTTTCTTTTTTCAAAAAAGGACCGTCTCCGAGCAGGTTTATTATATGAAAACGGTGCTTTCTTTTTTTTTCTTATTTTATCGTTCATGGACGACCATCGATGGGTTGTTAAACGCGGGGCAAAAGAAAAAAAATAAGAGGAGAGTGGGAAACGACCAAAACGACTTACAATCCGAAAATCCTATTTTCTACGGATTTAAGAACATAATGGGTGCTCGTTTGAAAAAAGATTTCAAGCTTTTGAAAAACTTTTTTTTAGTATTTCAAGGCAAGTCAAATCAATCTTCAACATTTCAGAAGTAAATAAAGGATATCTGCCACTTCGACGACAAGGGTAATTGACAAGTATAAATAAAATGGGGAGAGAAGTATTTTCAATATCGATCTGGTTAAAAAAAAAAAAAGGAACGCGCGACTGGGAAAAGAAATTCCAACGGTTTTTTTTTTACTCCATCCCCACTATTTTTTTTGTTGCTTTCAAAAAAAGGGTCTAATTTATCTTCTGTTCTTGTTTTTTTTTTTCAGGTAAGATGAACATGAGCTGAAAGAGCAAAGGTAAACTTTTTTTTCTGTTATTTGCCTCCCTGCCATCTCATTTTTCATTTCACTCTATTTTTTATCGCCACCAAAATAGTTGCGGTTATCGTAAATGTTGACGAAATTGGATCGGAGTTTGACTTGAACGGGTTTGGCAATATTTTCTTCAAAAGTGTCAAGCTCTCGTATAACGTCTTCGCTTTTCTCGGGGATTTGATCGGAATAGATAAGATGACTTTTGAGCTCTGGGATGGGGACTCCGAGTTCTTTGGGAGGATCTTCAGGAGGGATGTCCTTAGCTTCCAGCTACGGGCGAAAAAAGTTAAGTTATAATTTTTATATCGATTCTGGGGTTTGAAGTCGGAAATCCGCTGCCTGGTTAAGAGCTGGGCTAAACCTTTGAGGGCCGTTACGTTTTTAAGAGCTACAAGGGAGCTCTTTAAGGTCAGTTTTTTAAGTTACTAAAAAACTGTTAGGAACTAGTTACTAAAAAGTGTCAGTACATGTAATTCTATAATAGTTCAATATTGGCGTGAGGTGGCACGGGCTTCACACGCGCATGACTTGGCAGACAGGAAATGAGAGCGCCACTATTCATCGGCTACGACGTTGGAGTCGCAGTAGATGCAGAACTATTATGGTTGCTCGACTGGCTTAGGGCGTGCTAGGATGGAGCAGAATGGAAAATCATTTTTAATCAATAAAGTTTTATTACGTTGAGCTAGAGAGAGAGAGGTTATTTATTGAGTAGTAACTTAGGTCTTGGTTACATTGACAAAGTTTCCAGTTGCACCAGCCTACACCCGAAAAGAACTTCCAGGTCTAAAAAATCTATCCAATAAACCGTTTAATGCGGAAAAATCTAAAAATACCATCTTGTTATCCTTAAACCGATTTCCTACTCTTATTCTCATCCCTTAATGTACAAACGATTACAAAATGGAATCAATTCCGGTTCGAACTAGATTAGATTAAAGGGTGGAATGGCCGTCCGGAAGTAGAGGACAGAGCGGGAGGAAGAGTAATGAAAACGATTACCTCCGGACTTTATATCGGTTTCAAAAGGCTGATCAGGAACAAATGTATCGCATGTCCAGCGGATCATAATTCGCTTCGTGGAACAAAAGGATTCCTATTAGAATGCGAAAGAAGAAGGGGGAGCGATAAACGGTAGTGGAAAAAGAGAGCGGGATACTGGTGGCGGATATAATAGAGCCGGGCCTCCTCCTCTTTTTACCCCCTCAAACTCGATCATAGTTAAAAACATCGTTATTTTAGAAAATGAATTATGTGCATCCCACCGATTTCTCCTTCCTTCGTTACGGAAATCATAACTCGATTGATTTTAATTATAAATCGCGGTTCATGGGTCAAATTAAAATATTCAACGCTTAACGTTGGTTAGAAAACAATTAGACCGATCGTGCCCAATGACGACATTAATTAAATTGAATCGATTTCAATTATAACCAAGTTAATTAAAAGGTAATTTCCTTGGGAAAGTATACACAATCTTAAAGGCTGTTTCCGGATAAGGAAGCGTTAGTTTGGTTTAACAATTAAAACAAACAAATCGTTTGTTTTACTGGCGTGCTCTTAACGGGTTTTTTTTTAAAATCTCAAGCTAAACTACGTCAGTTTTCGGTCGAGGAAATTACCCAATAACAGTTATGTCTCCCGAGCGCCCTGTAAAACTTGATTTCCTCCGAACTACCAAGAATAACGGCTCTATTTGTGTACACATTCTTTTTATTTAAAGATTGTATCCTCGATGCAGCTTTATTTTTTTCCCTTTCTTCCTTTTTAAAATATTACAAAAACCGAGAATTTTTTTGCAAAAAACCTTGGATGTCGATTTCTTGGAAATAAGAGCCCGGGAATGAGAATGAAAGGAGTTAAATGAGTTTCGTTCCCCATTATTACCGCTCTAGGGGGGACATTTCCGCACGGAGGAGGTGAATCCTGGTGGGCATTAGAAAGGAAAAGACCATCAAGAAATGAAGTTATGCAATTAAAATAAAATTGTGAGTAATTTAGAGAAAAAAAAGGTCTCCGGGTTCATGAATTAAGCTTGTAAGCAATGAGTTAGGCTATAAACCTTAAGCGTTATCCAACCGTTTAAATGGGGATTTTTCTTTTTTAGCTTTTATGGCTATTTCAAAACTCTGAAATTCATTGATGAGGGGTTTTTAGAGCATGTTTCTTCTTTCCCAAGATAACTATTCATGAAAATGATGGATTTTTAGGGACTAATTCGACTTCAGGGCTGCAACTGATGAGTGCTGCTGAAATGATGGGGACGTCTAAGTCGCGGTTACCTTAACCTGGTTGAGCGATTTTTTTCCTCTCAACCTGTCTACTCTTAAATGTAGCTTTCAATCTTTGCCAAACTTCTTTATCTTCGGCTTTTCGCATCCATTAAAGTTTCGTCGTTTTTTAACGCCGTCTGCAATACACTCATGATCCTCTAGACCATTATTTGCAGAGCATGTCGACGCTTTTTCCTGGTGCGCGGATTTCCACCTTGTTGCTTGCAATGTCCGTCTTGACGACTTGGGCCTCCTCATTACCACTTAGATTGTTGAACATTTTTTGTATGGCTCAATAAGCTGTGTTCGCGAGCACAAATTAAATTTTTTCTTCTTAGTCACTTTGCAGAACCTCTTTTCTGTGAGTGGAAAGCGGGATCCTACTGCATGCTAATACCCATGGCATAATATTTTAATTTAAGTAAATTGCAAATATCGCAATGACGTCAATGTTTTAAGAACTTGGCAATTTTTTCATTGACCACTTTATTTTAATTAAGACTAGTTTATTCTTTTTCGCTCGTAAAAAATAATAGAATTTTCAAAAACAATTTCAAGTGGACATGAAATATTCATCATTGAAAGGGCAAATCATTATTTGTAAGGGCGTTCGAAAAATAAGTGATATGACTTTCAATATATTTTATGGATGTTCTCATCCACGACTATCAATGTTATCTGTAAGAAGTAATTTTCAGTCTTTTATTGAAGTAAATTTTCCATGACGGTGAAGAAAACGCGGATTTTTTAATATACAGCAATCTTCGGCTGTAATAAAACAGGAATCGTTTTTCTTATCATTTTTGAATATTCTTCCCATTCGAAGATTCGTAAGTGCACTTCAAAAGGGTTTATATCAACAACAGAGCGTAAAAAACTCTGTATAAATAATTCAGATCCGAATCTTTCGATCTTGAAAAACCGGAAATGGCTTCCATCAATAGAAAAAATAAATAAATAAATAAACAAACTGAAATATTTCCCAAGAGAAAACAGATTTTCTTTTAAATGGGGGTTTTTTTTGTTCGAATCATAACGCGATTTCTATTCAAAATGTCCTTTTCAGTGATTAAAATTGTCAGCAAAATTATTTTCGCCACATTGATTCCTCGAAACCGATTTTTCTTTTCTTTTTTTTTTCACGCAAGAAAAATAAAACTTTTTTGACGGAGGGATGGGTGAAAGGAAAGGAATAAATCGGAAAAGCGGAGTTTATAAATTACGATTTCAGTCATAAAGTCCGGAAAAAAAGAATGATAATTAAAAGGGAGAGAAAAAAGGAAAGGAAAAAAATCCATAGATATCTTCGGAACAAAAAAAAAGTTTAGCAAGAGAAAAGCCTCGTAGCGAACGATTTTTCAAGTCGTTATTTTTCTTTCATTAAATTCTTGGAAATATTTGAAATGGAAATGCATTTCTATTTATCCCGACTTTCAACTATTAAATTAATAAGCTAGAGAATTGTATTGCTGTTACCCTATTTGAGTTTTATGATGAAAATTTTCCAAGGGAAATCCATAATAGAATCAAATAGTTTCTGCTTTTACCTCTGAAACCATGGAATTTTCAATTTCCAACATTGAGGTTTTGAATATCGTCTCGGATTTTTTTTTATGAAATTTTTTGGCTCCTTTTTTATGTTAATTAACTCTTCCTCATTTATAGGGAAAATGATTATCCCGAATTAATATGCATCTGCGTTGAAATCCAACCAGGAATCCCAAAACCGTTGGGAGAAAAAGGGCTGGAGAGGGGGTAAGGGGTAGAGGGTCAAGTGGGGCTCGGGTAACAGGTTGCGTTGTAAAATGGGTTGTGTTAACCGGGTTGAGAGCGTTTTTTTATTTTTTCGGATCGGGTGTCGTTTGTCGAGTTGGGTCTCTTTCCCTTTCCATCCCCAGTTGTTCGTCCTCGGGTTCCCCTTGTCCAAGAATTTAAGCCTTTGAAAAAAATACGAGGAGGTGAAACAAACCAAAGCGTTTCCACAACGAGTGGAGATTAACTGCTGCCACATGAATGAGCTGAATCTTTTTTAAGTTATTTTAAAGAAAGCTCGTATGTAGAAGCGCATAGTGGGGACTTCAAATTTTACAGGGAATCTAAACTGCGGCTGTCAATACGGTGCATATCACAGAAAAATATTAAGAGCTAAGTTTAAATATTAACAGCTAAGTGGCAATGGGCAAGTCATGTCGCCAGGGAGGATCCGGATAGGTGGACAGCACGGGTGGTAAGGTGAAGACCTCGAGCGTCGAAAAGAAGCATCGGTAGGCCACAAAAGAGATGGTACGACGACATTAAGAGGGCGGGACCGAAATGGTTGCCAAGAGAGCTTAAGACAAGGAAGTGTTGAGAGAGACCTTCGTTCAGAAGGGGACGGATTTAGGTTGAAAGATGAAGAAGAAGAAGTAAAATAGTAACTGAAGGGCCCAGACTTGTAAGCAGAATCCGTTTTTCCTCTCTCACAATTTTTTTCTAGCTGCCCTAGAAGACCATCTACTGTTAATTAAAAAACCGCAGTCCATAAATATTTCCTATTTCTGTGCTCTTCTGAAAGTTAAACTCAACTCGAGACTTATAAGCAATGTGATTTGAGGAACCATTTATGATTTCAAATTTGCATAATGAACTCTGATCGCGCTTTGTATATCTGTCAAATCATTAAACGGATAAATCACCCGACTAATCGAACGATAATCGAATCAATCGTCACGGGAAATAGTCTTAAACTATCAGGAGAAAATAACACAATTCCCAACCGTGACAGGTAATGCGTTTTAACACGACATCAACTCATTTCCCTTCAAATCGAAAAAAATCTCTTTCTAATGCAATCTAATTTATTTAAGCGATTTCTATCAACTCACCGCAGCTTCATCTAGTTTCCTTGCTTTTAACGTGTTTAGTTTTCGGTACCAGAAATCTCTTGACATGGCAAATCTCTGCCCTCCTCTTATATCCGAAGTCGCGGATGATTTAGATTTTTCCATTTCTTCTTCCTCGACGTCTTCGCTGTCTTTTGTGTCTTCCTCTAAAAAAAATATAAGGATAATTTTATCGTGCTCCGATGATTTCTTGACATTTTTTGCCTAAATTTTACCCAACCATCCCGAAACTTTTATTTCTTGCATTTGCGGTTTCTCGGCTAGTGATTTAAATAAATCCTGAACTTTGAGAACGTTGGGTTTATCCCTTTCGGGGTGCGTGAATTCTCTCGTGAAATTTAAAAAAATTCGATTACTTATTTTTAAATCGCTCCTGATATCTTCATCCTCGTAGTGTTCTTCATGTCGGCAACGATTCATTTCCCCCGAAATTTTTTATACATGAATGCAAATTTATTTATATTTATATTGATTAATAGCTGATTTAACTGTTGTCAAGGAAACTCGGTCTCGGAGTTTCCGAACGAGGACAAAAGTTTTGATTGGAATATTTTTTAGCGACAAAAAAAAAGATAAAAGAAGCAGACGACAGGAAGAGAAATATTTCAAGAAAGAATTGGGGATTTTCTCATTTGCAATATTTCAATAGATCGGTATCGGGGTTTGGGGGAATAAATTTCGCTATTTTGTTTTCTTTTTTTTTTTAGGTCAGCTTGCCGAACGTTGCATTTTTTTTGTTATCGCTTTTTTTATCCCGATTATAGATGACAGGTTCGTCGTATTTCATACGAAATGGTCAGTTCTGAAATTTCGATTAGCTTATTCTTTAAAATGGGAAATTTTTCAGTAGCGGGTTCGTCTTTTGCTTGGCTTTTTTGGAGCCATTAATTATTGTCTTGGCCTTGGCTCAGAGCCCGCGTTCCACATCTCTTGTTTAAATGCGACTTGTACCGTTCTTCCCCTTCAGTAGATTGCAAATTCTTTTAAAAGAGAAACAAGTTGTGAAATCGACTTCAAATAACTTTTTGTTTTTCTTTGCCCTGAAAAAAGAGGACGAGAATGTTTGCGGAAAGTTGAAATCGAATGGATGAAGAATGAAAACGAATCGATCAAGTTTGACGTGTTATTTAGAAAATAAACGCTGACAAAGTTGTTTGATAAACTCCTTTTCAAGGTCACGATCACCAAGTCTAGCGTAAAGATTCTCGTTTTCGTCCCCTTTTCACCCTTTGGGGTTCTCTTCGCCTTACCTATAAGGATTATGTCAGTTTTGGATTTTTTTGTTTATAGGTTCTACCTTTTCGCTGTCCTTTTTTTTATTTCTTCTTTTTACTTTTGTTTTCTTTGTATAAGAAAACGGAAGTAAGACCTGGTGAAATGTTTACAAGAAAAAGGTTTGATCTATCTTTTGCCATTGAAAAAAGAACACAGATAATTTTTTATTATAGCTTTTAATTATCTAAAAGCTTTTTGGTTCCTTTTGCAGTGCACGAAACTTTTCTAAACGAGTTAAACTTTTACTTTGCACGTCAGGTAAAAGAATTGGATTTAAAAGTTTTTGATTTTTTGGGGGAAAAAATGAAGAAAATAACGAGGAGGAAAAAATTGATTGGTAAATAGCTTAAAAATAGAAATGTGAATTTGGCTGCGTATTGTTTGCGTAAGCGTCGAGATTGCGCTAAAAAGACCATTCTTATCTTAAGTAAATGAGGCTGGGTGATAAGGTACCTGGAGCTTGCCCAAAGTGATCAAGGCAGTAGAGAAACTTCGAAGTCAGGTGTGATATTCAGGACCGAGGCTGCAGGACCGAGACAGGTAACGATAATTGAGGGATCTTCAGCAATGGACGCAAACAGGTTGATTTTTTTAAAAAAGGCTTAGATCTCTACGTGGAATCCTTGTGGTGACTTTCCCTTGAATACCATTGTCGCAGTACTGACGTAGAATGTATTGGTAACACAATGGCCAAGTTAATATTAAGCTTCTGAACAAAGTTGTGACTCCAAGACGACAACAAACCGATCTCCGGTTGACAAAACTTCCAACACATTCAAACATCTCAATTAAAATTATAAACTTTTGAGGAGGCTTTTGTTGATCTGTCTCCCCTTTTATTAGATTCTACAAATTATTGGTAGATAATAAGCCTACAAACCAGTTCATAACTTTAATATCCTATGACGTAGATAATTATTTATGATTATGATTATAAAATAGAGAGGCTGAACTTTCCTGGAGGACCTTGTGCATTGAATGAACTTAGCAAGATAATTAAAGAGGATGAAAAGCAATGGTGAATGGCCATTTCAAAAATCAGCGGAAAATTTTATTTTTACGGTGAAAGAGGAAAAAATCACGACGAAGGTTGATAAAATGTTGAAAATTAATTAACATTTTTTGCGATGCGAAATTATGAAGAAATTTAATGCGTTGCACGGATAAAAGAGGTCGAAAAAACTATGCTTAACAAAAACAAGAGTCCTCCTCCTCTTTTTTTTTTTTATCAAAATCTTCGCATAACTGGAAATTAAGCAAAATGAAAAACACACCCTTAAAATTAACTCGGGTTAAAATACATGTCGATCGACGTTATCATTTTCATCGCTTACATAATGTGAGAATCATAAATTGATCCGGAAGCTTACGGAATTTTGAAAGATTTAAACATTCTTTCTATAATTTTTAGTAGTCGTATCTTGTTGAACTTCATTTTTAAATTTTTCAATTCAAAACGTGTGTGAGATTTATTAAAAAAAAATTAAAAAGCCCTACAGATGCTTTTTTGTTGAAATATTTCATTCCGAAAACATTTCTGAGCTGTAAGGTCGACGTTTGGCGCTATCCCTTAAAAAAAAAGTTTGAAAGAGAGTTTATAAAAGAAGGCTCTTTCGTAATGAAAGGAAGATGACTATGCGCTTAAAACCAGGATCGATAAAACCGTGTCATTTATTATTTACAATGAGCAATTAGTTGAACCGTGACGTCATCACGTACCTTTAATCAAAAAGGCGACGTTTCAGCGTCATGAATTATTCAGTATGGGGGATTCTTAGCTATTTTTTCTTCTCGGAGTTTCTCTTTTTTCCCCGTCTTCGATTTTCAGACGTTGTTTGTGCAATAAACTCGTCAACTATGGTTTTATCTTCAGTTTTACGCAGCAGTTTGCCAAGTTTCTTCTTAAGGAGATGAAATCTAAACGAGAAAAGTCGCCCGTTCCCTCCCCTCTAAACCTTTTAATAACTCGAAAATAAAAAAAGTTGTCTCTAAAGGTCGTTTTAGCAAAACGTTCGACCTTCGAGTTTTTATTCTCTGGGCGGAGGAAGAAAATATTTAAAAGTTTTCCATGTCTATCTTTTCATCTCCTAAAGAGATCCAGTAAAGTATCTTTTCCCCTTTTCTTAAATAAAAAAAAAACGACAAGGTAAAAATCTTCCAAATGCAAGTAAAAACTCTTTAGCTGAGTACACTTCGAACGTTTAGGTAAAACCCGGATTTTTAAAAAAAATGGAGAAGGAAGTAGACACAGCGAATTACATCCTGTAATCTTAATATCTTATGTAAAACTCCGACAGCAATTTCCTCCTTTATATTACTGTCCTTGTCTGTTTTCATCAGATAAGGGCATTTTCTTTTGGAACGAAAAAAACTTAGTTTGTTCTTTTCTTTCTTTTTTTATCTATTAAAAGTAGAAGGAGGTTAGGAAGAGGTTTTTTGTTACTACGTCTTGTGGTATACAAAACGACTTTAAAGATTCTCAGCGTGTTCATATTTTGGTTTTCATTTTCCTGAAAGAACGTAAGTAGATTCGCGGCATTCGGTCACGTTTTTTCCGTCAGTCAAATTTATAAGGGTGTTAGGTAGGATGTCACAAAACTGTGTGGTACCAAGTGTGTTAACGATAAAAGCGATAAAACGATTTTTAAAAAACCGCAGAATAAAATTCAAGGAAGACCTCTGAATTTTGTAATTAAATATTGGGAAATCGATTTCGGATAAATCCCTTCCCATTTGACGTCAAATACCTACCTACTTATCATTGTTTTATACTGGTTTTTGGATAAACTGGAAAAAAAGTTGAAGCAACTGATGGGATCCAAGTGAAAATATGATGGAGAGTGCTGAATTGTTTACGATAAAGGGAAAAAATAAAAAGGAAAGTGGAAAATGATGATTAATTTTTCAAAAACTTACTCGTAAATTTTATTAATTAGTTCGGCGCAATCCCAGGGAATATTAGGAATTCGTGACTATTTTAAAAAGAACAAAAACGAAATCTCTGCGCATTTTAAAAATCTCACAGCATTGTAGCTTGCATAATTTACTTAAGCTCATAGGTTGAGTGGAGCAGAAGATCTTTTTATTTAATTTTCACAATTCGTTCTAATGCCGTCTTATTATACCTTGGTATGGCATCGGTAGTCTCCATCCCAAAAGTTGTTTTCAGCGTAAAAGGCTGACATTGTCTTTCAGCATCAATGCTGGAGTGCCCGCATCGTAATTTATAGACTAATGCGACTATTGCGACAGCTTTCCACCAAAAAGGTTGCCACTACAACTGCCAAAAAGGCTGCTCCTCCTGAAACTAGTAGTTAACTCGCGTTATGCTTTTAGCTTACGCGCGAAAAATTCACTGAATTAGAAAACTGGGTGAAATGAGAGCATACACCATCAATTCACAAAATTACTTTGCTGAGGCCGTTATTGGTAAATCAGTTAATCTGGTTTTCCTCCTCAAATTAAAATTTTTCTGAAACTACTTCGGTGGGATTCTCTGTTGAAATAGTTTAATATTGCAATAAAACTATTCGTTTCTATAAATCCTAACTGCTTAATTTAATTAAAGTGAATGTATATTCGTTTACTGGTATCATACATGAAAAACGATGATATGAATTTATAGAGGTATAAGTAATTCCCTATGTTTTAATGCTTGTTTGTTTATCGCTCAACTTTAGCTGCTCGACTGATCACAAAAGAGGATTCAACTGTAAAACCGTTTAAATAAAACAACAAAACCTTTTTTTCCCCCCTAAAACACAATCCAGAAATAGAATATACATTATTGACTTTTTAAAATAACGTACTAAAAATCATGTTATTCAAAAAATACAGAACCCAGACAGGGTCATTAGGGTCCTTTTGGTATTAAGTCAGACGACTACATTTACAATGGTGGTTCGGTATCTAATTTGCTGATGTACATCTAACGTAGGCTGGACTTTGGAAAACCTTAGGGGAATTCACACAATTCTGACGGCAAGTGTCGAATGGTTCGAGAGACAAGAAAAGTTTTCAAGATAGAGCTACACATCTGACAGTTCAAAATTTGCATGAAATATCAAATTTTTCTTGCGTTTATCGAACGTAACAATCCATGAACAAGTTTGCTATTATTAACAATACCCTTCCAGAAATAGGCCACAAGTTTTGCGTAGACTGCACCTACAAAGTTTAATACATTTGCACAAGACAGTTTTCTCGAATAATTACGGAGTTCCCAGAATTAATACATGCAAATCGAATCCCGGCCTGAGGGATGAAGTGAAAAGGACGCTTTATTAAATCAAAAATCAACAGGTCTGGCGTCTTGTGCATCCGTTTATTATAATAACTATCATTTAAACGTTAGTTGTTCCCGAGGATACAAAATGGTAAATCGTGTATTCATTATGATTTCCTTGGAAAATTAATCTATAAATTTTTTTCCTAAGCTGGTAACTCTTCCCACGCCCTTTTTTTTTCCTTTTTAATTTCCTGACATTTACAGGAAGAAAATCTCAAAAGATCGTATGACTTGCATCAAGCAAAAAGCTTTATCCTAAATTAAATTTTCTTCCCGAATTAAACATAGAACGTTGACGCTTGCAATGGAATTGTTTGGGTAAATTTTCTGTTCCCCTTTTTATTCCGTCTCCTTTTTTTTTTTACAAATGCAGAGAAACTAAGCCGCGAAATCAATAATTAAATTTTAATTAAATAATCTTATTTTACAATTCCACATAAATTATTCTTTGTAGAGATTTAATTTGATTTCATTGCGGGGGGTCCTTTTTAATAATGTGCAAAAATTTTTAATCATTATGGCTGGAAATTACCGCGCTTCGCAGTTGATTCAAATAGTAAGCTAAATTTTTAGTGAACCGATTTCATAAATTTTCAAGACGCGAAGAATAGACATTATAACGTTCCTTTATCTTGTTTAGTTTATTTTACAAAGCCTAGTTTAAAATCCCTCAAACCTGTTAAAGCTAAAACTCAGGACAAATATATGAACTGGGTGAACATTGTTTCTGGTCGGATCTTCTTATCTTAACGGCTTCCGCTCCTTTCCCGGAAAACAAAATTGTACTACGTTGCTTTTCCATTAGAAACGGAGAAACATACATCAACTGTCTTGTTTATTATTTTCAGTATTGACTTATTCAACACCCTGTACGCCTTGCGTCCTTTAAATTATTTAATGACCCTTCGCTTTAGCTCTTACCCGGTTTGATTAATGATCCTCTCTGACTATGGTAAAATTTTGTTGGGAGAAAAGCCGGAAATTCGAATCCACGTCTCGTCTTTTTTTTCGGATGGTTTACATGGAAATTGTAATATCCTTTAATATCATCCTTCAAAATAAGCGGATGTAGAGAATAAAGTGTTATGTTTGGGAAGTTTCATAACAAAGCAAAACTCGGGCTATTAGGATGACGGGATATTTACTTGAGGAAGGCTAACACCCACAGCAAGTAGATAAATTAAGTCTCTGTGTTCAAAGCTTAGATTAAGAAAGGTCATTTTCGATCTGTGCATGATCTCAGTCATTTCTTTTGTTTGTCAACTTATCTGCTCGCCCATCGGTCAGTCCTTTCCAATCTTCGTCTTGAAAGTTCTTTCATTGAGTTTCTTGTCTTTAATTGGTTGCTATCGGGGCTCCGTTGTGAATATCAGCTGCAGGGTTGGCTTCACGTCAAATTTTGTTTCTGCGTTCTTTTCAACACGTGTTGTCGACAATGTAGCTACTGGTGCCTGGCCGAGACACTGCCAAACAAATAGTCTCGACTGTGTATCTAGACACTGAACGCTTCAAAAATTCCAGTAGTTTTTCTTATGTAAATTTGCGGTATATAATAATTTTAAAATAAATTCCAAAATTTGAAAGGCTGGTTGTAAAAGGGAAAATGTATAAATTGAGAGAAAGGGAGGCCGTCTTTTGTGAAATTCAAAGCTTTGTTATATTTAAAATATTACAACATTGTTAATGATTAAATAAGCTTATCAATATTATCGACATAAAACCAATTTCAAATATATTATTTAGCAGAGTCTATTTGTTTTATTTTCGGATCAGTAAATTATTTTTGGAAACTGAAATATTGAAGCTTGATTAATTTTATGGAAAATTTTTGATGAAACTAAAGCAAAAATCCACAAAATAATTTTTTTGAACAAATGCTGCTACTCCATTGGCTCTGCAGATCGGAAGTTCCGAGATGTTGCACCGTTGAGGCGACAACATGAGAGATACAGTTGTAGTGACCAGTTTACAGTGAAAAATTTGCAGGGGCAAAATTAGGGTCAAAATCTGTTGCAGTAACAAAATTACAGTGACTACAATAAATTTGTAAGTTTGTCCAAAAACACCGACAGTTTTTGAGAATTTTGGACGATCGTCTTCAGTGTTTCTCTTCCGATATAAATTTTAAGATTCTTGCTGAATGTTTCCAGCTCAGCTACAACAATCTAAGCTATCGATTGTTAAAAACGTTTTTCTCATTTCATAATGGACTAAGCACGATCTGACCGAAAAATCTAAATTTTGTTTGTTTTAGAAACCCGGGGGAAAAAAACAGCAAAGAAAGACAAACATAACTTCCAAAATAAACATCAAGCAATGAAGTGACAATTCAGAAATGGCGACGAAAAGTCACGAAACTTTTTTAATCGACATGGCAAAATATTTGAAAATCCCAAGGCTGTAATCATTCAATCATTCAATCAAAAAAAAAAAAAAAAAAGAGAAGCTTTTTATTTGATAAACGTTAAAATGGCGCCCGGAAAGATTTTGAACGGTTTAATATTTCCGACGAAAAATTGAAAAGTTAAAAGTTCAAGATGGCGACAAAGTCAGGTTAATAGATCAATCCTTCTACATCATTTCTGCAAATACCATTAAAAGGAAACGGTGAAATAACAAAATTTTATCTCTCGGATTTTCCGGAGGGTTCCTCCGTTCTAAATTATTCCATTTAACTAGTTTACTTACTGTTTTTGGGTCAGCAGCGAGAAAATTGGTAAAATGTTTGAACCTTCTAAACCGTTTTCTTTTTAAAGGTTATAAAATATGGATTAGGGAAATCAGTCAATCAATCAGTCGATCAATCAATCATCGCTCAGTCTTTTTTCAAGCTAAATTTGATTATAATACTAAGGCGATGACGGCTTTTCGACATAATCAGACATTTTCAACAGTTTCCATATTTTCCAAGACTTTGCTCTTCTGTGTGATCGATTAAATGAAAGAAGAAAAGCGGAGTAAATTTCCTTTTCTCATTTTCACATATTCGCCGAGGTCTTGCGCCCCTCGTTCCAAATTTAGTAGATAAACAAGCATGAAATTAAATGGACGTCATACATTCGCGTGTGTTCCTTGTTAACTGGCGAAGTTCATCAACTATAAACCGAATGAGGACTAAGGTCATTTAAAATTCATATACAACAAATCCACCTCCTATTTTCGTTTATTAATATTCATGGTGGTCATAGTTTCATAAAATTTCTAGGGATGCAGATGTCTAGCATATGACGTCACATTTACCTTTAATGGTATTAGCGGGGGCTCTTTCACTGTTAATGAACGCTCCACGGTGAAAATTCCAACGACGACGCCATCCTCACCCGCTCTTTTTCCATCCCGCAAATTATTATCAAAATAGCGGGGTTTTAATCACGGTGCCTTTGTTCTATTGTGTTTACATGGCCTTTTTTATGTGATTGAGGATCATCTCATAATTGGGGCGAGGCTAATTATAAAGGCATTGAAATTTCTTCTTACGGATATTAATCCCGCGGCGAATAAAAATGTAAACGTTTTTGTTCTTAGTATTTTAAATGAAATTAATGTAATTGAATTAGCCCTTGCTGGTTGTTTTTGTATGTTCCTTACCAGAAAGAATCTACCCATAGAGCCGAGCTTAAGCATGATCCCTTTTTTTACGCTTTTACTTTTTAGTATTGCTTCGTGGAATAAAAAACTGGGTATTAACGTGTGAAGTGTAAAGTTTTTGAAATGAGCATTTTTTAAATAGATTTTTTTTGTATTTCAACAAAATTCGGAATAGGAAAGCAATTAAAGCATATACTAACATCTGAATCACTGTCGAGGATGACTTGATGTTAGCAAAATCTAATTGGTCGACCTCTCGAATTTTCTTCTAATATTCGAATATCGACGTAGCACTCAGACATACACAAGGCAACAACGTTGACAGCAGTTTTTTTCTTATTTCATCGTTTTAAAAAAAACTTAGTGTTATTTGGCAAGGCGCTTCAGCCCGTGGTCCAATTGACTGGAATAAGTAAATAAATAGCTATTGTGCTGAGCAAAACTCCCGCGATATAATTATTTTTTCTTAAAGTCAGAGTCGTCGTAAATGGAAATAAACTTTACAAACCCATTAAGAAATGAAAATGAAAAACTTTAAAATTTCCAAAACCATTTCTTTCAAAAAAATGAATGCAAAACTTTTCATTTTCAAACCCGCGGGATTGTAAAAATATTAAGAGAAATAAAAAGACCGAAAACATCTAAAACTACACCATGCTTTCATAAAAAAAATTTTTGTTGATAAAACTAACGAGGGCCGAAAGTTCGTGATGTCGACTATATCTCAGGGAATAAATATCCTAGACACGAAAACTTTAAAAAGCTTCGCTAGAGAAAAAAACCATAACAATTAACTATAAATTTAACGCATGAGATCTTTAAAAAAAAATAAACAGAATTTTAACGAAACGGAAAATTTTGTAATCAATACTCTAAAGTGAAGAAAAATTATTTTTGAAAAGCCAAACACGAAGCCGACTGAGTTGGAAGTTTGAGTATCAGAATTCGAGCCTTATTTACTGCTTATTTACTTATTTACCTTATTTACTGCTGGGTTTTTCACCGGCATTTACCTCATCTGTCACAAAGTCCAGATTCCTTCTCCAAATAAAATTCGTAAAGTACTTCTACGACAAGTTTACTGCATGCATAAGGGCCTCTCTTAACTCAAAAACTGGCTGCGCCTGAAAAACCTAATCCCAGTTACCAAAAAATTTTCCTTTAATCTATTCTAAAAATAAAATAATATTACTTCTTAAGTCTTCCTTATTAAAGCTGTCCCAAATAAGTTAAATACATTATTTCGGATAATTTGAAACGAGCATTTTTCGTTGTTGCGATTTAAAAGAGAAAAGAATTGAGATGAAGAATAAATCATTGAGATAACACGGATCTCAGTAAACAAACTAAATTGTATTCGTGATCTCGAATAAGATTTTGAGATTACACTTTTTTGTGCGGGTTTTTTTTCCTGCTGGGGAAACTTCAATTCTTTGACTCTAGACTGGTTTACCGAACTGACTCTAAACGTAAAACTTTAACACTCTTTAAATCGTCATGATCGAAAGTTTTTCCCCCGTATATTTCACCGTCAATGTAAAATAAGGTTATAATAACTTTCAATTTCGGTGAGAACACGGGATGAAGCCTTTATTATGTGATGGCGATGGTTTCAGATATCAATTAATCACTTTGTTTGCGTAAATGAGAGCACGTCATGCAATAGAAATATTTATCTACAATGAATGGGATAGCGTTGCCTTTGGTGTTTTGTTGACAATGGGAAAAAAGTCATGATTTGATGTGAAGAGGATGTTAAAAAAATACAAGAACGAATATTCATCGATTTTTGTCTTTTTCACTTTTATGTGTGTTTGCATACATGAATTTAACAGTTTTAATTGAATTAGAAATGACTTACCTACTCTTAAGTTTCTAGAATACAATTCAAGTCGACAATTTAACATTATTAAAAATTTCGAAAGCGAAATCGCGATAGCTTAACAATATTTTATTCAAACACAATAAATAAATTTTCTAAAAGGTTTGAGATTTATGAAACTGATTCTGTACGATTTCACAATGAAAAGTTAATTTAACCTTTCGTTTAAATTGACCAAATCAGTTTAAAATGGGAAAACTTCTATTATTTTATCGGAATTCAAAGCTTTTATCATTTACAATATTCAAGTGAACACTACTTGATAAACCTATTAATAGCTTGAAATGAAAACCCTTTAAGTTTTAAAGCAGTGTGGGCGGCATTATCCTTCTTAAGTACCATACACTTGAGCGTACACTACACCTAAGAGACGATCCCTGCTCTTAGTTTGAAGGTCTGTTTAGACAACAAAAAAGCTTAAGAATAAATCGTACTTAATCAAATATTTTAAATGAGCCACCGAGAAAAATCTAATTGGCTCAATTAAAATTTTTTTTAAAAATTACTCTCTCTTTTTCTTTTTCTTTTGATTGCTGATACCTACAAAAATATAAAAGGGGATTTTAACGACAAAAATGATCAAGTGTTTGATGTTTGTTAAACGATGTTTTAGGTTTAAAAGATGGGCACGTGGCTGGATTCAATACATTCTTGGTGGAGATGGTGACACTAAATTCGCGAATGCAATAAATAAAAATTTTTTTGTCCCATGCAGTTTTGTTTTGGATCGGTGAAAATGTTTGGAGACCTGCGCGAATGCCGAGATTCGTATTTCACTTAAGCAATGTCTAAACATCATATCTGAATTCCGAAATAGCAAAAAAATCGTTTCCGCTTCCTTAAATATTGATGCCTTTGAACTCTTAAACTTCAAGAATCTTAAAATTTTTTACTGAACGAATCCACCAACATATTCGCTAAGATTCTTACTCAAATAATCTTTAAATAGAAATGATTTGCTTTCAGGATCACTCAGGAGATTTGTCAATTAAGCATCTTGAATGGCTTTTGCTTGACAGCTCACGAATTTATTCGGGAGTTCCTCAGGGAGTTAATTTAGGCCCTTTACTGTTTGCCTCACATTCATAATTGACATATTATAATGTTTTATCTATTTGAACTTGTATGATGCTGTTAGTGTATAAACAGACAACTTATGTTTTTTGATTTGTCATTTTCAAAAAAGATGGTTGCCGAGGGGAAGTGACGTAAAGACTAATCTGAAAACATATCAAAAACAGCATTTTCTTTCGCAATCTTTTTCAGCTATCAAGTTGGATTTTCTTTGTCTTTAAAAATGAAAAACCCCTTACTAAGCAGCGAGATTTTTTTCTGTAGCGCAGCAGTTAAAAACTACTTTTTTTTCGGAAACGATTTTTCTGACCGTGAGATATTAATCATAGGCAAATACGAAAGATAGGAAAGGCAAAACGTCAAGGGAGCTATTTTATATTCGCGTAACAGACAAAAAAAGCGGTTCCATGATTTATTATAATTTTCTCAGCATCTCGACTTCTCAAAACTTTTTTTTTCTTTTGGGGTGGCTCGTAATTGGACAATAGAGCATTTGGAGGTTCTCCGCTCGAGTTAGTTGGGTTAGAATAGATAAAAACAGGTAAACCCTTTTTCTCTAAATGCCAGTTTCACACCGAACAACGCAGATATTGTTTTCGCTTTACAAAATTTTTTATCAGTTTTTTATTCCATCGACTCTAGGAAATCGCTTAAAGGAAGAGAGTGAATCATGTCCCTTTTTTTTTTGCTTTAGACAATACATTTTCCATGCAATAGGGGGGAAAAGTTTGCGGGAAAATTGCATTCCGTGCTTTCGGGCGTCACTTTGTGAAAATCCATATTCGCGGAAATTTTTTATCTTTTTTTTACGTTGGAAATACCGTTGGGAATTTCTTTTTTTTACGCAAAAGAAGAAATCTTTGAATTTGAAATTTTAGTGACCGTTGCAGGATCGATTCGAAAACGAAACGAATACCCTAGCGAACGCTTGATCCGGAAATCTCTTCGGGAAAGCACTTGACGTTTTAAATTTCCCGTTCGCCACCTTTAATCCGCCTACGAGAAGAAACGGAATCTTAATAAGATGCGAAAAGGGTGAGGAGGGAGGAAAACTGGAGGAGTTAATTTATTGATTAAACCTGCATCACTCGCAAAATTTTGTTTTCGATTCTGCCGAAAAACCCTTGTTTTAAGGATGTAATATATACAGGGAGATTCGAAAATTTCCGCGGGGGAAAAAATAATTCAACTGGAGGAAAACCACTCTAAAAATTAAATTAACCGAAAGTAATCCTTTTTAATTACAACCCGTGGAAAAGATTTTCCGCGCGTTAATTCAAATCCTCGGACCCGTAATAGACTTGAGCCTGTGGTAAATATTAACCGTTTCACAAAGTTGGAAAGGAAGTTTCCAAAATAAGATGTCGTGCTTTGTTAAAAATGATTATTTTCGCGTTAGTTCCACCTTGAAAGGGAAAATCATGAAAAAATGTTTGTTTTTCTTAAAAGGAAAATGACAGAAACGTCCTTAAAGCATCTGGGGAAAGTTGTATGGATATATGGATAAACCTGAAAGAATTGTTCGCATGACGGCCTGTGAAAAAGGGTGAATTAAAAGCCTTGTCAACGTTGTCAGTCTTATAAGTCCGCTTACAAAAGAATTCCATAAAATATTAAATTTAAAAACATTTCATTTAAATTTTTATTACTTTTCTTAAAAAGTTTGTAAAATTTGTTTAAAGAAAAGAGCAAAGGGGACGAAAATGGGAAAAGCTCGAATAAGACTAAATGATTTTATGTGAAAATTGTTTATACGAAAACTTCCATAAGGTAAATAAATTTAGTCATTGTATGAGTTTTGAAAAAAATTTATATCGGCTATATTCTCAAAACGGTTGCATTTAGTATCCGCGATATTTTCAGGTTGATACAGTAAAATCCTCCATTTATTTTTCCATTATATATCTTGTATTTTACAGCAAGTCTATAAAAATGAGCTGTAAACATCTCGTGACGACGCAAAATCAAACGTTTAAAAAGGCTAACGGAAAAGTAAATTCTATCCGAATTTCATCCATAAAGTTAAAAAGAGTACGCCGAAGTTTTTCCTTTGTAGTTTTACGAGTGACCCAAATAATCTTTCTCATACCTCCCTTTACTGAGAACTTCGATTTTAGTTTTTTCTTGCTAAGATTTCTTTCTTTTGTAGTAAGAAAAATGTGTGATCGAGGAAAACTTGAAAAGGCGCGTAAGAGTTCTAGTTTTGAAAAGTGTTTATGCTTAGGGCTGAATTTTCCATAGTGAAACTACAATGCAGCCATAAACTTGGCGTAAAATCCTGCGGCCGGAAAGAGGTATGTTGTTTAAACACACATTCCAATGAAAATGCAAATCCAAGATGGTGGAAGTCCGTTTTTCCGTTGCGCCTCTTTGCATCAAAGTTTATTATCAATTAACGAACATTTATAAATATTCGTCATTCTTTGTAGTGCTTTTTGAAAATTTTGATTGCAGAAATTCACTTATGCTACCCGCAATACATAAAAGTTTAAAAATTGCTATTTAACAATTTTAAAACTAGGCCGCCATATTGAATCTGGCGTTTAAAATTTTGAAATTTCACGCTCAGATTTTAGTTTCCCCGCCCTAGAAACCACTTAGCGCGATTTTGATAATTTTACATGGTAATCGGCATTACATGTGCACCCATGATTGACAGGTTGCATATGCATGATTTAGGCTTTTCCGTATTTCCGGCGAACTAACCGGACATAACATGTCGCTTTAAGTTCAAAATAAAATCTGAGGAATCCGAGCTATATAAGAATAGAAAAAATTGGTAGTTAAAGAGTAAAGAGTAAGTAAAACTTAAACAGAAAATGATCTTTATTTAATTTACTTTCAATAGAAATCTCACGGCATGATGGTTGGGTAAATCACCGCATAAATCAATCTTTCCCGTGGAAAAAACGTGTTCATTTGATGGTCTGGAATTTCTGTTACTCGAAAAAGCTTCAACTCCACTCATTCAAGATATATATAAAAAAGCGAGAAAGATGTGAATCACGGGGATCCGTCCGAAAACCGCTGTCGGAATTTATCTAGGAGAGAAAGAGATTATAAAAGATACAAAAGAATGGATGAAACGTAATACGAGGTAATCACAAAACGAGAGAAATTGCCGCTTTTATTGCCTTTTTGTCTTGATACTTGCTGTCTGCTCTTTATTGACTTGTTTATTGTAATGGCCGATCTCATTTTTTTCATTTTTGAATGCATTGGAATGGGGAATTGCGTTTTTGGGAAACCCAAACATCAGGGCTGGATGCCACGGCTCATCCAATTTACACACTCGGACTGTTAATCGTTACTGGACCGGAAAAAAAAGAAAAATAAAAAGAGGGAAAAAAAGGAGGAAAAAGAAGCCTTCATGGTTGATGTTCGCCCGTTTTTTTTCTTTTCCCTCCCTTTCCCTTACTTTTTCCATCCCACTTTGACCAATATCGAAAAGCGATGACTGACAAAGAGTAAATGTTCCATTGTGGAATTCAACAGGCGATTTACCAAGGAATGTTCACTCTAGTAAATGAGTTTGTATAACAATATTCCTTTCTTCTCCTTCTTAATTTGTAATTTTAAGTAAATCGTGCAGAAAATGGTTTTCTTCCAAGACGGTCCTTGAACAACGACCAACAAAACAACAGCAACAAAAAGAATGACTCTACGTTATTAACGGAATTGCGTCATTTGCTTACTATTTTTCTCTTTTTTTTTAAAGCTATTAAACATTTTCTTATTTTTATCGCTCTCGAGGAAATATTTTATACCGTACAGAGCATGGGAAACTTTAACCCCGGCAAGTTACAGTCATTTTTATTTCAGAGAAACTTACAGACGATAGAGCAACTCCCTAAGCAGCACATTTAAGCCTCTCTGAAGATTTGTCGACAAAAAGGAAAAAGGTATCATCATAAGTGAGTTTAAGTTTGTTCAAGAGTTAAGGGCTTTTCTAGTCCTACTTCCCTTAATGAAGTTCTCAAAAAGAAGGGCGATGTTCCTTGGTTTTATAAGGAATAATGAATTAGGTCGTAAAGAAAGTTTCACGCGCTACAGTAATAATGTTTGAAATTGTAAGTTTAAAACATGGTCCGTCTTTACTTGTTGAGAGATATAAAGATTAGGGGTAAATGGGTAAGCGGCACAAGATAGTTACGATTCTTCTTCTTTGGGTGCCCTGCTCGCACACGAGCTTAGGCGATCGATCGGGTAAAAGCCACTCGAGCAACTTCGATGCGGGTTCGGGTTTCTTGATCCGGATCGATTGTTTCAGTCAACCACGCTCCCAGGTATTTAAAGTGAGGTACACGTTGACTTTCTTTGCCGTGTACTGTGAGCCTGACGGGGTCATCTTTCCCTGCTCACGACCATCAGCTTAGTTTTTCGAATATTGTTGGAAACCCATATCGAGCACAGGCATCATTTACGATTAGAACAAAAAAAAAAAGAGGCAACTGATCCTGGCATGACTCCCTCCAGTGGCCCGCATCCTTTGACATGTTATCCTTTCATCCAAGCCGCGGCCAGCCCTGAGGTCTGGGACTTTTAGGTCTTTCGTCAAGGACCTGACTTACGTACCGCGTCGGCGGCTCCCGAGCGACATGAGCGACCTAACCTAACCTTTTATGATTCGGACTAGCTAAATGCTTGTAGAAAGTTTTCGTATTAGCTGAACTCCCAAAAAAATTGTGGGGTTTGAAGACATTGTTACTCAACTGCGCCTTCCATTTCTTTTTCCCAGTCTATTAAAACTTTGGAATGTTTGTCAAAGATTAGTTTTTGTGGCACGTATTCGCTGCCCTTGCCCAGCATAAGATTTGCAATTCCACACAGTTGAAGAGAATCGACCTAAGAGAAAAGATAAACTACCTGCCTTCGACTAAAAAAAATTTCAGTGCTAATGAAAGAAAATCCTACGCAAATAAAAAACTAATATGTAGTACCTTATATCTTTTTCTACATAATATTCCCCTTTGAATTCGAAAAAAAAAACTTCAAGATTTTTTTTCTGATTAGTGTATCGTTATCTTAAAGTGTTTCCGTAAAGGAGCTCATTGTGCGAAAGAAAAAAGATGGAAAACTGAGTAAACAAGCCCTCCAACTTGAGATTAATTTAGTCTTTGCTTTCACAAAAAAATCTTGTTATAATGATGTGTTACGTAATAACCCGTTATATTTTGTAAAAAGCTTGTATCCTTTTCTTTTTAACCGTAAGCTTTATATTTTTTCGGGAGAGGCGAAAAATAACAGGGGAAAAAATTGAAAGAGAAGAAAAAGAAGCGAAAAAAAATGAAAAGCAAACAATCTCTTTTGAGTTTCCGTATACGTAAGGAAAATTAGTAAAAGTAATTGCATCACGCTTACATCAAACACTCCGTGTGACGCTTTCAGGGGCGTATTAATCCCGGGAATATTTTTTAATTATTGCGCGTTAATATGATTTAGATTTATCAACAAGAGTCATGATGGCGAATGAAGTCTTGGCTTTTTATAACCCATACATTTTAAAAGACAACAATGTTTGTTTTTTAGTGCTCGAAAGTAAAAACGGATCCACATAAAATGTTTTTACAAGGATAATAAAACCGGAAGTAGTTTACGAGGAATGGGAAACACCTTATGCCTTTTAGAAAAGGAAAGGCGGAAGGGTAAGAATAGAAGGGAACCGCCGGGTTTTCATCTTGCGGAAGCCTTTATTTCCGCATTTCGTCCGCAAACACTCGCAGGCCCCGATTTAACTTGTGCAAACCTTGACAAACTCCCGTGCCACGCTTCACTATATATTCTCACTAACCTACGGGAATGTTTTGAAATAGTTATATCTTTGAGGAAAGTTTCGCTTTGATGAGACGTCAAGTCATATGCATATTTTAAAGTTTTCAACTGCCATACAGTTTTCTCCCCTGACTTTCCGCTTTGATGATCTTTATTTTTTAAGAGGGAAAAGGGAAATGTAGGAAAAACGAAGGCGGGGGGCTCAATATTTTCGAAACTTGATAAAATTTTCGTCTCTTTAAACCGTTTTCCAGTTTCTTAAAACCTCGAAAATTAATAATGAAAGGAAAAACGGCGTGTGCTTTTCTGCAAAGTTAATAGATAAAGTGGAAATGACGTCATCGGCAGTTTTCGCTTCTTTAAAATTACGATATGCGATTTTTTCTACAAGGTTAAAAAAGTTTTTTTTTTTCTTATAGAAATAAGGCAAAGGTTTTTTTAAATACAATATTTTCGTTCACTTGGAAATTTTTTAAAGAAAAGAAAACTGGATTTCCCTTTGAATTTGCCGATTTTTATCAGAACCATTAACCACGTAAATATTTCAAACTCGACCGCAAAGCAAAATAAAAAATCCTTAAGTGGTTATTGATTATGAAGGGAAGAAGAAAAAAGAATTCCTTTAGATGGGAAATTCTCGATCGTATAGGGGAAAAGTAGTAAAAATTTTGAAAATCAATGATAGAGGAAAAATGTTTCTGAGGAGAAAAAAAAAGGACGAAAGGCGGAACGCAGAGAGTCGAAGCGAAATTTAATTAAGTTTTTTCTTTCAAATATTTACAGAGGCGTGCGGTGGTATTTACAGACTCGAGAAAGAGGGTACAAAAATAATTTTTTATGTATTTCAAACAATTTTATAAGATGCATCGAATTTTTTTAATATCATCATGAATATTATTACATTAAGTAAATTTTAAAATTTCGAGGTATGCCAGTAGTTTTTCTTTGAAACAAGGAAAAGCGCCACTGATGACTCTGATGTCACGACCGTTATTAGATTGATGGACATTACCGTAAAGTTATGAAAATCTTTAATTGCCTCTTTTTTATTGTCTCTCACTTTCCTCCCGTTTCCATAAATGAATATAATTTTTCTTTTTTTTGGAGAAAAAATTTCTCCACTTTTATAATAATCCCCCTTTCATTTTTTATGCAAGGTTTTTAAGCGTTTAATTCATCATTACACAACCTTGGGTTTTCGTCCCTTCATTTTTTATACCTCCGAGAAGAAAAAAGTTTATTGAATTGTTCTGCTAAATGGATGTACAAATCTTTAGAGTAATTTTTTTGAGTGACTTGTTGAAAATTCTTGGTGTAAGGCGTAAGGTGTAAGGTCAGTTTTATAAAACTTTGAGCCTTCGACGAACAGAACACTGATATTTATAGCTCCAGTACAAGTTCTTGGTATAATTAAAATTTTCACGATGTTCGTAATAATATTCAGACGAAGACCTTCACTTTTTACCTCACGAACACGAATGCATAGAAACGGCAAAGACGATAAGTAAACGCTTACGCTGTGTAAACATCACTTCACATAAGGGATTTCCTTCTGAAAACCGCACACCCAATGGATTTATCGATTGTTGTACGATGGCAGGACCACATTTACTATCTCATACAGTGTTTGCTTGCTGTGTCACGTCATAACAGTTTTCAATTTTTTGCTTTAAAATATTGCATTTGACATCGAGCATACTATATTCAATAAACAATCAAAAACAAGCGCGTGTTTGAGATGTTTTTAAAAACCCGTTTTAAAAAAGAATTCTTTTAAGAATTCGTTTCTGTTGCCAACAGCAATAATATCTAATGGAGTGTGTTTTTTTTGTTTTTGTTTCAGTTATCGGAAGACATCGGGTACGTGCTGTATTCCGCCCTGGGCTCGTTCTACATCCCTTCCTGCATCATGGTGTTTGTTTATATTAGGATATATTTCGCTGCCAAGGCGAGAGCGAGAAGGAATATTAGAAAGCCTCAAAGACCGAATAAATCCGGTGAAAAAAGCACAACTTTGACTAATACACCAAACGTATCTCAAAAAGACAATAAACTAAGAATGCCTGATTCGAGCTCGCCAGTAGATAAAAACAGTAATTCGCCAATGAAAAATGTAGTTACCATAGAAACAATATCGCCGTCTGTCCCTCCGCCGATTCCAATTGTGACTTGTGATTTTGCTAGTGATATAAGTACGAGTGACAATGCGGATTTAAATAATCCGACAGAAGGTACGGATAGCGGGTATTTAGACGCCCCAAAAGATACGTTAAAAGTAAGCATGATAAACGCGAGTTTAGGTGCGGCTAAATTTCGGGGTTCCACGTTAAGCGTTAACGGTGACGTAGCTCAACAAACCGTGGCCATGAGATGCAGAGCACCGAGCGTCGGCATCGACACCGACATGGTCAGCGAGTTCGATCCCTCCAGTTCTGACAGCGGGGTAGTCAGCAGGTGCGCAGTGGTTAAACCTTTAAAACTTAGATTTTGCAAACCGATATTCGGTAGAAAAGCTTCAAAAGCTAAAAGAGAGACGATAGACTTAGGAAAAATGCAACTGCATAGCGTTCAGACGGAGGATTTGCCTAGGATTCAAAAACCAAAGGATCCGGAAAGGGAAAAACGAAGGATAGCAAGGAAAAAAGAGAAAAGAGCTACTTTAATACTCGGATTAATAATGGGATCCTTCATCGCGTGCTGGCTGCCCTTTTTCTTTCTTTATATTTTAACTCCGTTATGCGGTGACCATTGTAATATACCTAAACGTGCATTTGCGTTTGCATTTTGGTTAGGCTACACAAACTCCGCCTTGAATCCCGTCATATACACGATTTTTAATAAGGATTTTCGACGAGCGTTCAGGCGAATATTATTCAAGTGATGTTTGTTTGTTATTTTGTGCTGGTGGAGGGACAGCGTCAAAGACAAAAGAAATCAATTAAACACCATTACGAAACCGAAGAAAGGTAATAGTGAAAATAAAATTAAAAATAAACCGAAAAGATGATTAAATTTTAGTGTTTTTAAATTTTTTCGACATAAACAACGAGAATTAATCGACCAAACAATAAAAGAATTTTGACCATAAACTGAATTTTTAAACAAAAAAGGAAGTAATAATCTCTGCAGAAATAATAAGTGTCGATATTTTTAATTGTAAAATAACAAATTATTAAGAGTACCGTAATGTGGGGATGGAAGAAATTTTGAGGTGAGTGAGACAAAAAATATTCAAAGCTTGGAAAGTTTGGGGAATTTTTAAAAAGGTGGAGGTTTGTTTTTAGTAGATGGTTGTTTTTAATGGTGGCGGATGTTGTAGAAATTTGAAACTGGGAAAGGCAGATGCAAAATCTGACGATAGCGATCACGTAGTTTTATCTTTAAAAATAAGAAACTTCAAAAAATCTCAAACACTTTATCAAAGTACCGGAACATTATAGTAGCCGCCATGATTAGCAGTCGAACATCAAAATGGGCTTTGTTTATATTTTTTATTGTTTATTTTCTTAAAAATAATGTTACTAAAATAGATAAAACTCCGTGATAGCAATTTAGCAGTCGCGTTGGTATCTATCAGAATTTTTGGTGGCAAAAGGTAAAGTCACAACAGAGATTGACTGTTAGCTGTACCCGATTTTTGAATTTTACTTCCATATCCATTCAGTTTTATTATAGAAAGAGATTGAAAATTATTAGTAATGCATGTGAACAGCATTGGTCAGTTTCTGTTATGCGGATAAAGAATAAAAATTATTATTTTTTGTATTGGAAAAAAACGCTTCAGCATTTGTTAACTACAGATGGCGACTTTTTGTATTCAAACTGAAACTGAAACTCGCCATTTGTAGTCAGTACGAAACTTTCTACAAGTTGTCATTTAAATCCGATCGCATATCAACAATACCAGACTGCAACGACATCAGCTATCGCGCATCAGCAATCGCATCTTATTATTGTTCAAGATTAACGTTTTTTAAAATTTGTGTTTGAACATGAAAGTATAAAGCAAAAAGGAGAAAAATCTTTTTTTGATAGTGAGATTAATTGTAAGCTTTTCACTTTCATGGTGGAAAGTTGTAAGAAAAGTATCAATTCATGTGCTTTAATAAAAAATGGATTGCAACACGCTTGTCGTTTTAGAAATAAGAGTCTGTTTGCGGCTGCCTTACCCATCGGTAGTGTCATCAGTCAATATTAATATCAAGACCTTAAGTCAGGTTTCGACGTCCATATGTGACCATCTGCTACATTATATCAGACCAATTTTTGTAATAGTAGATGTCAATCTCAAAAAGAGCCAAGTCTGTAAGCTCTGAAGCTTTCGTTGTTGCAGTATCCTAAATTTAGTTCGCAGTCTAAATTTGGTTTTCGCGGGTAACAAATTATTTGCTATTCGAGTTAAGTTTACAAACATACGTTTTTTATTAAGACAGGCAACACGTTTAATTACTGCTCCTTTCTTCAAATATAAATCTAAGTTTTTTGTTTTTCCTGCTCTGTTCAAAACGTTAAAAAAATTTAACAAAATGGTTTAGCCTCATCTTCGCTTACCCGATATCTTCCCCCTTATTTACGGTACCAACGCAACTCATTAGTAAAAAAAAAAATCTACAATCTTGCGGTAGCTTTTTTTTGGTGTTCCTAAAACAAGAAAAGATTATATATTATTAAAAAAAAATGACATATACATATATTTATACAAATCGTATATTTTCCCCCGATTTTCGCGCGCAAAAAAACGAGGGTTAGATTCCGGAAATATTCAGCCACACCTTTTCACAAAAAAATTTCATTCGCTCAAATCTCCACGTTCCTAAACCGCTGAAAAAAAAATATTGTGGGTTGTTTGCTGGATTTATTCTCGGAATCATTACTTAAAAAATTCGATCTAGTCTTTTTTTTGTTTGAAATTTTATCCCACCGTTAAAAAAAGTCGTTACTTAATTGTTTGCCCCCTTCCAAAACCGAAAAATGCACGGAGAGGAAGCCGGTTAACCGATGTTTTAATTAAGCAGAAATCCTTCCGTGTCAGCAGCTTGAATCGCAATAAAAACACTGAAAATTACGAGAGACGATATACAAATTATTAATTAATATATACTAAAATTTTATACGGTATACACAAGCACCGTTATACGTACATCGAATACTCCGTCGTTTTTATTATTAAGTACATAAAAATTAATATTAATTACCGAGTAAAAAAAATAAACGTTGCTGGCAACGTTTTTATACTCTAGATAAAAACCAATTCATATAATTTTGAAAAATGGAGAATAATGAGAAATCGATAGGAATAAGTCCTTATATCTTTTATTTTTTTTGGAAATCGGGATGAATTGTATGTGGAAAAGTTACGAAAGCTCGTTTAGTCCAATATGATCCTACAAAAAAGAATTATAAAGGTTATTTATTGCTCTTCGAAAAGTTTCTCTCGGCTTATACAGTATACTACATACTCTATATACATACAAACAAACGCATCAAGCTAATGTTAACATTTTTACTGAGTGACTTTTATGACTTGATTCAGATTTATTCGTCGTCCGAACAATTTTTATTCTTCACTTTTTTATTGCTTTTTTTTAATAAAAAAATGTGTGTCGTATCTTTATTACTACAAAAAAAGGTGAATTTTTATACAAGTTTTTACGGGGGAAAAGGAGGGGTAGGCGAATGGTGCGAGCCTTTTTATATTTTGCAAAATAAACATGTAATGTCTACACATAGACAGTCAATCCCGCTTAGGATGAACTCTGTTAATATTACAGCCAAAAACGGCAACCTTGGTGGGAGATTTTTGACGTTTTTAAATTTTTTCACCGAAACTAAAACCGTGAGCTTAGTGAACAAAAGATGCTACCAATTACGTGAAAACCGAATAATCCCATGTTGCAAATTCGAAAAATTTGAACTTCCTCTGAATAAGGCTGTGGATCAAAGCCCTTTGAGTTTTACCTTTAAGTAAATGATGGATTAAATTCCAAATTTTATTTTATTTACATAAATTAGAAAATTTGATTGCAAAAAGCGAATTTTTTTTCCCAGTAAAAGTTAATCAAATAAAGCCTCTTTTTTGAAGGCGTAAAAAATTTTTTGGATTTTGCGAGTATCGGATATATTGAATTCTTTCATTCCCTTGGATCTCGTTATAAGCGGGTTTGACTAAAAACTCAATCAGGGTAATTCAACTAGCGAGAAAAGCAACTTTTTAAATTTTTTGCTGAAACTTGCCGCTTAAATTAAATATAATTTTTCAGCAATTTCTGTCAAAAAGAGTTAGCGTTTTTTTTTTTTTTTCGAAGGAAAGTTTTTTAGAGTCTGGAATATTATAGGAACAAACAATGTTTTTGTAATTGTTCAACTTTCTCTAAAACAATTGTAAAACTTTTCCGCACGAATAATTCTGAATTGCGTACACAGAATAAATTCTAAATCCGTTGGGGCGTGCTCTGTTTAATATTTCTGGGTTACCAAGAATTTACATTGCATCAAATTTGTTTTCACACCAGAAAAAAAAAAGAAAAACTGCTATCATTTTTCATTTTGGGTTTCTAGTTTTTTTTTCCTTGGCGATGCTCTTACCCCCTCCCGGGGATCTCCTCTTCTGCGGGCGCGCGATGAAAAGTTTAACGATTAGGATAACAAAACCGCGTTGAGAGGAGTCGAGATAAGCGCCTCTCGGGATGAGAATAGAAAAGAAAAAAACCCACCCTTTTTTTTTCAACTTTCTTATATTTTTATTCTATCGAAGTAACGAAGATAAAATACCGGCCAAATTGAAAATGAGTCGTAAAATTAAAATTTAATCAAAAAAGTGAATTTTTTTTAAAGGATAAAAAAAATTAAGAATCTCAAAATTTACTCGCAGTTAGAGATGACAAAATTCTTGAAATAATTTTCGCGGGATTTTTCCGGGAGGAAAGAGAAAGATAAAGACATTTAGAGCGGAAGACAAAATGTTTATTTCCTGTTTGAAATTAGGTGATGGAAATGTTTATTTTAATTCTTTGTATGACTCGCAGAAAAGGAGGGAAAGTGACGAGGGGGGCGGTAGGCGAGGATCTTTTTCCATTTTGCAAGTTGCAAGTGTTACTCAAAATGTCATACCGTGTCACGGAGCTTTGCGATTACTAAAAAGATCCGGTTTTCTCATTTGTCATGGAAATTACCCCCGCGTTGGAGAAAATAATAATTTTGCAATGCAGCACCAGTAACGGCAACAACAGCGGCAACTTTAATAATAGAGAATTTTAAATGTATAAGGACGTATGAATGGGGAGTTTATTATGGTTTAAAAGTTGAATGAAAAAAAAAGGGGGGAAGTATTATGGAGTTTTGTGATTTGTGGGGGTAATTCAAGCTGAAAATTAAGAGGGATTCTTGTTTAGGATTTTAAGTGGTCTTGTTGTAACTCTGTTATTCTGTAATGTCTACTCCGAAACACCTTTCGTTCGTAGCCTTTTTAATCGAGGTTCGAAAACAAAAGATTCATAAGTCAACAATGGGAAAGTAAAGAGCCTTTATGTTCGGAGAATAAGAGCCTGTTTACCGTCATTTGAATGAGATGCCATTTTTGAAATCCCCGTTGGCAGTAATTATGTTTAGCGCGGTTTTCACCATCATCATAAAATTGCAAAAGCAAACTGTGCCTAAAACGCGCGTGGAGTTACTTTCATGATTTTACTGGTTTCGAAGACAGCGTCAACGTGATTTATTTTAAGCGCTAGAAAGCCTATTCAGATTTTGCTTCTTAAAAACCTTTTTTTCGGTAATTATATACTCCTCCTGTAAGGCGCCAGTTAGACCCAGATAAAAATCGTCAAGTCCTCCTTTCAAAGGTTTCATAACAGTAAAAAATTTTCTTAAAATTACTGCAAATAATAATTTCGTAACTTATTGTATATTAACTTTGCACAAAATAATCAATGAATTCAAAACCCACAAAATGAGCCTGATTTCTCGCATGACCACTTTCCAGCAATAAAACACTCTAATTTTCAGTGTTGCATCCGAGGAGCAAAGACGTAAATTCGATGTGAGCGGAGCTCGATTGCAAAAAAAAATTGGTCGACTATTATTTTGCCTGCAGATAGTTGTCTATGTAGACTCTACAGAGTTTATCTGTTCACGTTTTGAAAATAAAAGCTTCCTAGACGAGAAATAAACAACTTCAAATCATTGCAAACTTGAAAACAATCCCAAAGATTCTCTTTTTTGTTTGAGCGTGAAACACTTCTTATGAATTAAATGTTTTGATCGAAAGACTGAGGCACCTTTTTGCGGTACAATTAAATTTCCTTCATTAGTCATCACGAAATTAAATCTGAAGTTCTGTCATTCTACGATTTTCATTCCGGAATTTGTAATGTAATTATTTTTCAGTTAAATTCACATAAAAGAATAGATTCATACTCAGGAATACCCGTATAAATACCATTGTAAAGGGAGCATCTTTCACTGTCAAACGAACCGAAACAAAATCACCGTGACAAAAAAAAAAGGTTTTTGTTCATTTAAAATTGAACATTTTGAAGGATGCGGGGGTTAGGAAGAGCAATTAACGTCTGTTTTTAAATAACAGTCGGGTGTAAATTTTCCATAAACAATTAATCCCATTTTCAAAGCGAAAAAAAAAGAAGCGATACAATGACTGATTAATAGAAATAAGAGACTAGATCGAATTCTTCCCTTAAATCATATCGAATCGGAATCGAGTCTTCCGTTAATTTCGTGCCAAAAAAAGACTCGTTGCGATTCGATTTTCAGCCAACATCGAAAAAGTTCAAGAAATAATTTTTTTTTAAATTTTATCTCCTGTCAGGATACTTTCTCGTTCCTTCATTTTTTTTCTCCAAGAAAAAAAAATGGTCTACACTCGATAAAATGTAATTATGGAGATTTCCTTCATCAGTCATCGTTCTTTTGTCTTTTTTTTTTTTGAAACCTTTTTTTCTGCGTGTAAAAATTGCGAATCGGATTCGAATGATCCCTCGTCCCTCTTGCCCTCTATTTTTTTTTGTTCTAGCCTCAAGCGTGTGCTAACTTTTTATGAGGAGTAATATCGCCTCCGGAATCGCGCGGAAAAAAACCGATAAGTTGAATATAATGGTATGACTGGAATGTAATAACACACAGGAATATCGTTTTATTTGTAAAGAGAGTTTTAAAAGTGGGGGGAAAACCTTTTTTTAATGGCTTTAATCGAGTATTTCATAATATGAAGGGGGCAGAAGGAAAAAGCGGGGGAGAAGGAACAAGTTCGAAATTTCCCAGAGGATCCTTACAGGTATTTACAAATAAACTTCTCAGAGTTTCTACTTTTCAAACATTTTCTTCTTGGGAAAAGACTTTTTTTTTCTACAACTTAAACTAATTTTCGGAGTTAAGATGAATTTTAATAAAATAAATCGGGTTCCGGTTTATCTAACTGAGGGAAAAAAGGAAGGATCGAGAAGGAAAACAGACTATGAAAAATAACCCGATGTAGATATATTGAAACAAAAAAAAGTTCCAAACTTGTGTACATAAAAAAGTAATAGTAATAAATAATAATAAGAATAATAATAAAATCTTCCCTACGTATTTGTAAGTAATTGTATTATATAAAGGGGTGTCCAATGTATTATAATGAAATATCTTTCTCTTGTGATGTCGTATATGTGTCTTGTTATACTTTCAATCTATATGTTTGTTAGAATGTTATTATTATTATTTTTGTTAATTATTATAATAATTTTTCAAATTATTCAAAAAAATTATATTATAAATGAAAAAAAAAAAAAAGAAACCGATATCGTTGTTTACGTTTGGTTTGTTCTTTTTTTCTGCTTTATTTGATGAAATGGATTATTCAGCTTTTCCGTTTTTTTTAAAAGTCGTGGTTTCGTATTGTGAAAAAGAGTCATTTCACAAAACGAGAACATGGCAGAGGAAGCCGTCCCACAAAAACCCGTTTTATATAATTTTTTAAAAAGAATGTTACGGATCTTGGCAGTCCTCTATGGGTTTTCAAATGAGATCAAAATGCGGTTTTTATAAAATAAATAAATCAAGCCCATTTTTAATGAACCCAAAGATTAAGCTTGTTTGTTATTATTAAATGTGTGGAGATTTTTTTTTAAAGTTCCGTTGTTGAAGCAGAATAATGATGTAAAATGAGATGTAAATTTTTTGAAGTAAAACATTTTTTCTTAATTTCTTAGATGAAAAATCGCGAAAACGATGTTGCATTATTCCGTAATTTTCATTAGAAAAGACGTGTTGTTTATTCCCTGGATAAAATTATCTCATTGTCAACTGTTGCTCGAGCTAATTTTTTCCTGGTAGAATTTTTTTCGCA
Organism: Liposcelis brunnea; assembly: GCA_023512825.1. NCBI lineage: Eukaryota > Metazoa > Arthropoda > Insecta > Psocodea > Liposcelididae > Liposcelis > Liposcelis brunnea. Next base: position 1,805,177 of record CM042067.1, on the reverse strand, counting down.
CAATGTATTTTGTAATAGAGTTTTATTTAGCTATAAAGTACTTCCGGAAGGCTTGCTATAAGAATAGAGTTAAATTTTTTTGAAGTAAATGGAAATTAAAAAAATGTGTAAGCGTAAGCTTTGCAAAATTAAGCAACAATTTTTTTAAGTAATTTATTCTTGATATGAAAATAAATGTTTTGTCAGAGTAGAATATTTTTCGAATATTTAGTACTTTAGAAAACGAAGGATAGTTCTATCATTTTAAATGGATTGATGATATCTCTGAAGGGCTGAGATTCCAGTTAGTTATATTTTACAATTATTTTGATATTTTGTTGTAGAATATTTCTTATAGAAAAGAAATCGTATCTATGATATCTTATTTTTTCACCGAATTAGATATCTACATGTTCAGCTTTACTTAAAAAAATGACTTTGTGACTAAGTCAAAAGAGTAGATTAAACTTTTTACAGCTTTGAATTCAGCAGTTTCATGACAACTTCCCAAAAGTGTTGATCGCTATCATATTTTCTATTTTTCTGTTATCTAACTTGAAATTTAATAATTGCTTCTGAAAATTTGAACTTCATCTTATTTAGAAGAACTGTTTCCTAATTTTTTAATTCTACAGAAAGTTTCGATATATATTGAAAACAAAGTTGCCGTGATAACCAACGAAACGTTTCCACACCTGTAAGACTGCAATTATTTAAAAATAAATTTTATTATTTTAATGAGAGGTTTAATCGGCCAAAATCCGTCAGGATGGCATTGTGTTCATTTTTTTGTTAATACAGTGATCGCTATAATTTTATGTCTATAAAAATTTGTTGAAAGACAAGAAAATAAATATTTTTGTTTTTGACTTTACAGAGTTCAACTTTGGCCAATGAATCTGAGTTGAAAATCCGAGAGTTTCCCAGAAAGATATTCAAATAAATCTAAATTTTTTTTCACTTTTCAAAATAACCGAAAGCTCATTTTGTTAAAAAAAAAAATCCCTATGTAAGGTGATATCAAAAGAAAATAATCAGGAAAAAGGATGAATAAAATAAAGGAAAAAAGGAATCTCAGAATTTTAAAAGTGAATACTTTCAAGTAAATGGCTTCTTAAGTACTATTCATTTCGAAAATCGATATTATCGGGGAAACTTTTCTAAAAGTATGGATTTTGTCAAATAAGAAAATGAATTATTTTTAACCGTAAGACAAATATTAAAATCATTTTAAACAATGATTACATATCCTTACAATTATTCAAATCTACAAGTTTAAAACCTATTAAAGAAACCGGAATCTTATCCTTTAAACATAATAACGTTATAATATCCGTTTAAACGGCTTTAGGACGAAGAGCTTAAACATTTAGCGTAATCCTATAGCAGATGTAGATTTGCAAAATGCGATTTATATTTAAACGTTTAAACTGACAACTTTAGGGAACTATTTGTTAGAGAAAGCTGACTTATTTCCTTTTTCCATTGGAAAATAAGAAAAGAAGAAAAAGTTATCGTGGAATAGTAAAACGAAACTTGCAGAACAACAACTACCGTGCAACCAGATTTTTTTCAAAAAAAAAAAAGGAAAAAAGGTTTGTTGAGAAAAAGTGATTTTAAAAAAGTTTTTTTTTTAAGATTTTGGAGGAAAAGTTTGATCTTTTTCGTTATTGAACTTCCCAAGACAAGCAAAAATTCTTATCTGGAAATTACAGATTCTTAATCTCAACCATTCATTATTGAAAATCTGAAATTAGCACTCGGTTCTTTCTCTTCTTTGAAAGTTTCAGCCGCAGCCGCTTTTTCAAACAGGGGCATAATTGTTTAAGATCGCTTCTGCGTATATGCCGAGAGGTATCAATGAGGAGGGAAATCCGATAATAGCTAACTCGGTCACGACTTTCACGACTGAGCCTTTTTAAAGAAGAAAATGAAAAGAGAAAAAAAAAGCGAAAGGGAAATGGAATGAACATTTTTTTTCTTTTGATAAGTATTTGTCTCTCGGAGGCTTGAAAACGAGTCGCTTCTCATAATAAAAAACGTGTTCAACGTATACAAAAGAGTTCGTGTTTTTCCTTTTGTGTCCTCCCTCTCAACCCTAGTTTGTAATTATACACTTGCCTAAAAGGGAATAATGCGAAATCGTCGAATGAGAAGGAGTCGATTTTTAAACTCCGATGGGCTTCCATTGAGGAAAACCGCCGGAAAAGCCAAAATGACGTATTAAAAAACTTGAAAGGAATAAGTTTTTATAGAAAAGGAATTTTCTTTTAAATGTTTTAAGGGGAAAAGTGATTTTCCGATATAGGGGGAAAAAAGTTCTTTTCCGGCGGGAAACTCGCATTAACCAAACTTGCAAATGAATTCTTCAAATTAGGAATTTATTACTTGTTTTACTTGAAAAATTGTCTTGAATGGAGGAAAATTTAAATTGAAAATATGATTAGTGTCAGTTATAATTTATTTTTTTGCCAAGCTTTCTTTTTTGTTGTTGTTTCTTAACAGAATTAAGCTTTTGAGAAGGGGAATGGAAATGAGGACTGGGTCTGATAATTTTTCTCTTTACGGAAAAAAAGAACGGCTAATCGGTGTACTTTTTTTTTAAAGAGTTTAACCCGAATAAAAAAAGCTAGTCTATGCTTATTTAATTTTGTGAAACGGCTGATGTTATGTTTTTGCATTTTACTTATGAAGGAAATCATTTTTTTCCTTATTAAGATTGTAATAGAGTTACCAAAAAAATCCATTTCATCAAATGGTTTTAAAAAAATTAAAAAACTAAATGAATTCTAAAAAAGATAAACAAAAAATAATGATAAAAAAGAAAAATGAATAAATTTAAAAAATAAAATTTAACATTATATGAAAAAGTTAAAAAATATTAAAAATCTACTTTTAACGATCATTATATACTGTGTTTTACGTTTTCATCGTTATAGATAGAATTGAAGATATTTTTTATTTTTAATAAAAAAAACCGAATCTTGTATTTTTCTTGTTTATTGAAATCGATACAATGATAAAAATAAAATACAATTTTAAATTATCTTAAAGCTATTTTTTCTTTTAAAATTAAAATTGCAACGTCTTGAACCTCTATTGGTTTATCCGTATGACGCTTAGACTCCCCAGAATTATTGTTGTCGACAATAAATGGAAAAAACAGACGAGATTTCACCACTACGGTCAGCTCGTTGGTAGCGGTCGCATTGTTGTTGTCAAATTCTGATTGGACGTCAACAATGTGAATATACTATCAGATCGTATCGGTATTAGTGATGGCGCTTGTGTCTGCTTTTCCAATGCAGAGCATGATACTTGGGGGAAAAATAATTTTGTGGCAACATCGCAAAGTTTCACACCTTTTTACCTTTTAAATTTTTTTAAAAATGGTGGCTTATGCTTTTTTTATTTAGAGTTTGTTTTATTAATTTAACATTTAGTTTTTTTTTTTTTAGCTATTTGGTAAACACTTTTCTAATTTTTTTTTTGTTTTTCTCCGTTTCCTCAGGTACACCAGACATCTATGAAAGTTTTTTTTGTCCGGTAAAATGTTAAATAAAGTCCAAGCTGCTATATTGTTGGTTGCCACATTTAACCACTAGGAATTTGCTTCAAGGCCCGATTGAAATGGTGAGTAAATTTTATTTAATCCATATAAATTTTTCTGATTGATTTATTATGAAACGTAAAGTACAACAAAGCAGACCATCTCTCGCGGTAATTGAATGTTTTTTTTATTCTATGGATGCAATCGCAATATATCTAAAATCGTTCAAGCTTTAGGCCTATTCTTGGAAATCAAATAGATTGCCGACGGTCTTAGCCGAGCGTATATACGCCGGTAATGAAACGATCATCGATGCGAAAAGCCTAGAGCGTATTCGAATCATCTGATGAGAACATTGTCGATATCCAGTTAGTCTTATAACCGATTGAATAATTGATAATCTCGGAAATGCTACTTGAACGCGTTTAGGCAAGCTTGTCTTAAATTAGTGTATTACGAAAAGAGATTTTTCTCAGGTAGAAAAAGAATACTCGTCTTTTATTGTTAAGGTATTGTAATGTTTCCAGGCTCAGACACCCTTTTTCCGAATTCCAATCTATTCTTGGGCGCGGGTAAACTCGGGCGTTTTAATCTGGGTCAAAATTTAGGGGAACGGTACGTAAACTCGGGCGGTTTAATCCGGGGTTAATCCAGGTATAGAAAACATTGAAGAGGTCATTCAATGGTCGGCGACCTTTTTTTTAAAACGAAATCAGGTAAACCCGGGTGCATCAATTTCATAATTATATTATTTTTGATCAATTTCTTAATCATTCGATGTGATTTCTTAATCATTCCCATTTTGGAGAAAATTTTTGTTCGGCCCAATAACCAAATAACAAAATTAATAGTGTTTTATTTTACTGATTTTTTGAATTGCACTTCATTTTTACTTTGCTGGTTTCGTAGAACATAAAGTCGTATCGCTTTTGAAAGTCGAAGGTCAAACTAATTGAGACTCAATTTTTTCAATTTAAAGCTTCATCTCTTCACCACATTTTAATTTCCCTTTTTCCTATGTCGAAACCACTTAACAGATCCGTTTTGCATTAAATCCACCTCAGTCTTTTGAACTTCGGCTTTGGTTTATTATTACGGGTACATAGCAGAAGGCAAACCGACGACCAATCACATTCATACGTTCGTTCTGGCGGTGGATATATTGATTCGTACGATAAGAGCGAATTTAATTAATGGATTGATTGTTAACCGCGGACTAACGTGTGATCATGACAGCCATAAATTAGACAAGTGAAAACGGTATGAATTATGAGTCACATTGCTAGGCCAGGTGCATTTAAAATTTTTAGGAGGTTCGGATTATTATTCATTTTAATCGTCCGAGCAATTAAGCGGCAGGTGAAATAAATAAGAAAAAGCAAAAGCCAATTCGGGTCGTGGATGTAAAAATAAAATATATACTCGTTCAAATATACATACTTTATACAGTATATCCCAGAAATAATCTTTCGAGATATATTATGTAAACTAAGGCAAATAATTATAAAGTCAAATTCCGCTTTAGAATTCAGCGGTAACATGTGGAACCAGAAAAGTTGTTGGACTTGCACAATATGCGAACATCCAAACTTGACATTTTACATGACCAATGACATAGCTAAATCTCTTCTTCCTTCGCGCTCATTTCATCGGGGAGTTTAATTTTTTTAAAGAAGGATCAAACTTCACAAAGATTGAAATTACTTAGAGAAAAAAGGAAAAGGAGAAAGAAGGTTAATAAATGGGGGCAAAAGAAAATGCAGACAGACACAAGATGTATTAGCTGAATTAGAATCGAAAGAAGCGAATAAAACATGTGTCATGTATGATTTGAATGTTGTTGAACAGGTCGTTCTTTGACGGTGACACATGCTCCCCATTTCCATCTTGATGACAGTGAGTAATGATCCTTTCTTCGGTGGCGGCGGGAAAGAGGAGGAGGAGGAAAAGAGTAAAAACAGCAGGGGAAAGAAAAAAGCGATTCAATCACTTTATTCTCTTTTTATCACTCAAATAACTTAACATTACTTTTTTTTCTTTCCTTCTTTCTCACGTATAATGTCACCAAGATCGATTATGATAAGAGTGTAAGATGAAAAAACTGGGGTAGGTGAAAAAAATAACGCGGAAGAAAAACGGATTGAAATCTTTTCAACTCTGAGCACGAGGTAATTCTTTTTTTTTACGTTGTTATTAAAACGGACCATTGTGGGATAAAGGGCTGAAAAGAAAATAGGGTTCGGGAAGCGGAAGAAGACAAAAGCAATCTGAAAATTTTACGATTTCGTGCTCGCTACTTTAAATCGTATTAATTTGCGGATGTTCTGATATTACGGTATATACAATGTGTTTTACGGCTTGGGAAATTTATGTGAGTCATTCCATGTCAATTCAAAATGGAAAAATAAAAAATTTTAACTTGGGTGTCTTTGAATTTATGTTGTCTGGGTTGAAAGATATTCTATTGGTTAAGGTAGACTTTCTTTGAGTCGTAGATATTTAGCGTAATGTGATTTCCATGACACTTTTTACTTAAATCCTTTATTCACGACTTCATAATCTCTTTTGTTTATTAGGATCAGTCGCTTCGGATTTCTTCAATGATTACTTTAAATCTCCTTTTTCGTTTAAAAGATAATTCTTCGTCTTTGTTAAATCGGAATTAGACCACTATAATGTGGCGCGTTTTGACTGAGTTTATTCAGCGGGATATCAAGTTCTAATGAGTAATGCGATAAAATTGCCGTGGGGAGGATAATGTATAATTGTGGGGATTCGTTGCTGTCGCAGGCGGTGACGTTAATAAGAGTAATACGACTACGGAAGGAAGAAAGGTTTCTGAAAATTCCCAAAATGTCGGATGGATTAGTTTCTTAAATGAAAAGAATTGACATTGTTAAAGTTGGAGTGATTTTGAGATAAAGTAGCTGGTGAAGTTTCAGAGAATAGTTGCAAAATTCTTGTTCCGTTCTTTTTATTAGTTGGTGTGCTTCTTGGGATCAGGAACAGTATACAAAAATCAAACGATTGATCTAAGCCAACCTGTTTCGTCTTTATTATTAAGACATTTTCAAGGCTAAAACAAAATACATTCATTAAGTCCTAAGACTAATACATTAACGACCACAATAAATGTATTTCAGAGAATACATGGAATCATTAGATAGAGCTCTTAAAATCAAGGCAAAAAGGACACCCGCTAAAATTCCACAAAATGTTCGCAGCTCCAACACTTATTAGGCAGTGAAACTTGAAATACCAACAAGAATTAAAAATGAAGCAGAATCCAAGCTACAAGGACCCTAAGGCAGCATTTACACACAAAGAAAGTGGAAGAAGTTCGGTTGGGTCGGGACTTCCAAGGAAACATTGGAAGGACAACTTACGGAAAGCTTATTTCTGAGAACAAAGAATCTCAAAAATCGATTGGACAAATCTTAAACGCAGTTTCGAGACTTGTGGTATGAAAGTGCACTAGTTTTAACGCCGTAGCTATTAGCCTTGGTAGCCATACTGAAGAAAGAAATATCTCCTTAATGACGAGGACGCCACTGTTCTTCTCTAAAATACTCTAAATCGCGTTAAATTTATTAGTGATATTTTTTGCCTTCATACTTTATCGTCACAACGAAAACCTTAAAAGCGCCTTAATGTTGGCAATGAATACCTTATTTATCATATTCTTTTACGAATACGCTGTTAAGATTTTTTTTATAGGAAATTATGAGAACTCTTACGACCATACATCAAAACAAACGAACCTTAGTTTTTTCAAAATAACAAGAGGAGGAAAAAAGAATAAAGGGAAATAAATTCTAGTTGGGGAAACTTAAAAAGCATGTGTGTTTAAAATGTGGTTAATGGAAAAATAATGTTATACACGTCGTTTACAAAGGTTTAGAAATAAAAATGAGAGAGGAAAGGAAAAAAAATGTAACATCTTAGGGTAATAGAGATCGAAGGAGCGAGAAGCCCGAAAATGGCAACGTTTCAATGTTGAAATCTGCTACAAAGCGCAATTTTCCTCTATTATCACCCGTCGGGATAAAATGCTCATTAAAAATTTCCATTTGGATTCCATAACGATGTGAAACGTCGCGTTAAAATCCAAAAATAATGTCGTTCATTTTTTTTATTCCATTTCAAAGCTGCATCGAATGGTCGCATGTAAAAGTAACTAACATTTTTCACAGTAAATTAACTAGAAAATGTATCCCGAGCTTAGGAAAATAGCCTTAGGTTGTATAGCTTACATTTGTTAGGGGCAAGTTATGACTTTTCAGAAGAACAATTTTTAGGATCAATTATGAGATTATTTGTTGTGTTTTATAAATATACGTACACTCGTCGGCACCTGACGTTTAGGCAGGAAATCTATTATTTCGGACAATGATTGATCGACCCTGTTAAGGTCGAGACTCGTAAAGAGCTAGAGAATTCAAACACAGACGGAACTTAACCCGATGTCAAAGTAGGATGAATTTAAATGACGTAATAATAGAAACGTTAAATGACTGAGAATTCCCGTAAGGTTACCGTTAGAGGTTTCCCGTTCGCGTAGGAAAGGTTCAACTAATCGCTGAACAATAATATCCTGCGGTGAGCCGTTTGACGTGCACCTAGCGGTGACGCTTTGGGTTTAACCGCATATTTCCGTTAGCCGAAAACGAACTTTTGACAAGTGTCACCAAAACTATTGGCCGACGGTTTCCTCGGCAGGTTCTCCCGACAATGACATATATGTGCAGATCTCCTGGTGAGACGGTTGCTTTGTACCTAACTAATAAAATAGTAATTTACTAAGTTATGATTCTGATAATCCAGAATTTAAGAGGGTCATATAACTTTATATTGCAAAAGGTTTTATTATGCTTGGTAGCATGTGAGGACGTGATTTCGCGGGAGGGGGACGAATCGAGAAAAAGAGGCGGGGGAGAAAGCACGCCGAGGAGTGAAAGGATGGAAAATTTTATAGTAGCTTTTTGCATAAGCTCTCAACATTCGAGAAAAATAAATCATGTCCGCGCTAGTCGTTAAATTCTCCATCCGACCTGAGTAATTATTTTCTCATGGGAAATGGTTTATATTGAACATGAAGTTTCAGGATTTGATAATGGATCCGTTTTCATTTTGATTTCCTCTTTCTAAAGGAAACTTTAACGTATTAAAAATAAGTCTTGGGAGCGTTAAAATGAATAATGACTAGTTTACAGCTTTATACTATTTTACGGTTACGTTTTTCATTAACAACAATCGGCTTTTAGAATTTCAGCTGGGAAATAGACGATATTTCACCCACGCAGACTTTCAGTGTCAAAATGAGAGTGTTAACGAATCACACGTTGGAAAATGCTTTTTTCTTTCGTTTGTGAAATTTATTAGGATTTCAAAGAAAGGCGACAGTTATTAGTTTAAAATGAAATGATAGTAGTGGAACTGAGGAGGTTGTGGACCTTGAAGGTTCAAAAATTAGTTACATGGTCGTCTGTTAAATGGCGCTAGTGTCGTGGAGGGGAGTGGTTACGGCAGTTTCCACTTCGTTGTTTGTGTTGAGAGGCGCTAGTGTCACATGGTTCTGACTGCAGCCGTAGCGTTAACATCGCTTAGTTTCGATCATCTTGGAAACTAATTTGGTCACCCTTTTGTTACACTGGTGCCATCTAAGGGCAACTTTTGAAACTAATGTGGATCAACTTCCCATTTTTCTTCATTTAAGAAAATCGCATGCTTTCGAATCCGTGCGGGACGCCTTCGGAAAGACTTGAAAAAGCATTTTAATGATGCTGTGTTTATTGTTATAAATTGTTCGGTTGGTTATTAGTGCAAATAATTCGAAGCGCCGTTTATTTTATTCTCTTCTAAAGCTTAAACACAAAAACATTATCAGGAAAAATCATACATCGAGCTTTAATCACCAGCGATTTAAATTACTAAAAAATAAAATGATTGAAACCCGATCACTTCTCTGAATTTAAAATTTTTCAACCATATTTGCAAGTAGAGAGAATTTATCAGTCGCGATTTACATAATTTATGGAAAATGCAATTAAATCTATATAAAATTTATATGGAGAAGCAATTTTATGCTGTAATTAACTTTTTCATATTAAAGAGAGGGACTTTTTTACTACATGAGTTATTTTGCCTTGGCAAACGTAATTTCATTCATCATTTATTATTTTAACCAAAAATTCATTTCTAATTATAATTTACACGTTCCATCATTTTGCTGCGGTTTTTTATTAGGGGTTTTTTTCCACCTCCAGGGTAAATTTTTCCCACCGTTTATGGTTCCATAATTAAAAAGTTAAAAAAAAAATGTAGGGGAAGCACTCGATCCTCGGAAATTTGAAATGAGATTGGCAGCAATGAAACGTAGATCCTGACAGTTAATCGAGGTTGTGTCCGTTTGAATGAATCGTAAATGATTGATTACAACGGAGGCTGCGCTCGGTTGACCGCAAATCACGCTTTATCAACCGCAAAATATGTCATCCTCTCGGTTTTTTTGCTCCGGATAGAACAAGCTGTACAACAAGGACGGGCTCTTTGAAAATTTCACGATTGATCTATCTCTTTTAGTTCTAAAGAAAGTTTAAAAACGTTTTGACGAATCACGTTGTAGCGAGATGACAATTCCAAGAAAATGACTATGAAGGTTATGTGAGCACTTGGGACGAGACGCAGGTTTAGAGTTAGACAAACTTTTCCTTGAGAAAACAACCTTTCCCGACGTAACGTTCCTTAATGCAATTAAGAATTTCTCTTAAAGCTTCGAAATTCATTTATACGATCGAAACGAGACAATCGTGACTTTGGCGAATAAAACTCGCTGACCGATGGGAAATATCGCACCTGGATAAACAAACATTATTGGCGGCCATTTTTGTTTCTTAATCGTCGCGTCACGTTTAATTCGTAAAACTGGCTTTTTTCGTGATTTCATCCAATATAATATGACGGGGATTTTTTTTATTTTGCTCTTGAAATCATTAGTATTCAAGCAGCTAGTGAATGCGGTGATAAATTTAAGGGCTTTGAAGGAACAACAGCTGATGCAGGCGATAACCCGAATTTCCGCCCCCATTAGAATTTAAATGACTTGCGATTAATTTAGAAAAATTATCGAGTGACGATGGATATAATGAAACTGATTTAAAAACAGACGATCTCGATTGTGTTGAAATTTTGTATTTTTGATGTTAGCTTTTTTGATGGTGATTCTCATTTGCCAAATCTTAAATTTTTTATTAGTCTTACGAAATATTTTTGCAGGTGGACATTAGAACTTGTAATAACCAGAAATTAGTTTTAGACTAAAAATTTTATTTAAAATTAAAATCCTGACATTTTTTAAATGCACACTTTTCCATATCCCGAGGATATTAAAACCGCGCCTTAAGTTTCCCCGTTTTTCCGCGTTTAATATTATCCTAGATTTGGGCATAAAGCGAGTTTCAGAAAAAGAAACAGGGAATAAGAGTGGATCACGACTGGACCCAGCCTCTCGACCACCCTACCCGATCTCCGCCTTCCTCCTCCTTCCGAGGCCTCCCCCTCAACCTCCCCTTCTTGCTCTTGAAGAAAGTTAGTACTTGGAAAACTTATTAAATTTTTGAGTTTCACTATAATAAACTCTATAAAGGTTTTCTTCGGCTCCTGTCTCTTTTGGGAATAGAAAGTTATGCAACATATAGATGAAACTTTTCGGAATTTTAACTTGAGGTTTTCCTTCAGTGGGTCGTTCAATAAACGCGGTCAAGAAAAGAATTCTGCTTTGTCGTTTTACTGGATTTTTTCCCCTACCTTTTTCTAAACTGCCCTTTTCGGACTTTAAATAATTTATGGAGGTAAAGCTAAGCTGTAAACAAGTAAATTCCAGGATCTAAATTAAAGTTGACAAAGACTTTTCGGACCTGTAGAAGGAACGCAAGAGAGAGAGAGAGAGGAAAGAGGAGCAAAGGGAAAGTCATGATTTGTCGAGACTCGGAACGGACGGTCCGAACGATTCATCACGTCCAAGATTAAAGTGGGAAGGTTTATACCGAGTAGATCCCGTTTTAATTTGTACGTCGGAGAAAGCTTCAATCCCGGTTGTCGAGTTCTAAAGTTTGAGATTCTTCCCGAAAGGATATAACTTGCACGCCGGACTAAGTAAGAAGAACCCGAGCTAATCTTTATGGGTAGATAGCTACCGGTGACCGTCAGAGCCGGCTCGTTTTCTTAGTCGGGTCGTTCTTGATCCTCTTTCCCTCTTCCCGACCTAAAACTTTTTTTTTAATACCGCTCGTGCTTTTTAAACGTCCTGCAAATATTTGCCCAGGAGAAGCTTAAATCGAGGGAAAGGTTAACGCGAGTCTTTAAACTTTAATAACTTCATAACTGACAAATTACCGATGGTAAGGATAAGAAACAAAGACGAGAAGATAAAGGAGCGTTAACGGATAGAAAAGGATGGAAGATATTGTCCATAGCAAGCCATCCATCATTCGGGATGACTTAAATTAAACTTCAAACCGGAACTCTTGTGCACCAAATGCAAATTTACATTATTATATAACTCATCCCAGTTTTCGATTACATTCCCCCTCTCTCCCCACCTTCGATATCAGTATTTAGTTTGTTTACTTTTCAAAGCTTTTGCTAAATTACAAATCCATAACATCGATTGATTTTACCCGATAATATATATATACGCCGTTATTAAGTTTCGGTTCCGCTCCTAAAGGAAATCTTAATAATTATTCTGAGAGGTTTTTTATTTACCCATCAAAAGAGGAAAAAGGGGGGGATAATGGAAAGTAACGCGGATTTTGATTGAACTGTACTGCAAAATTTCATTAAAGTATTGTTCCAGTTGATTTATAACCTCTGTGAACAGTGGGTTCAATTCAGTTTAAAAGGTTTTTTTTACCCTTCATCTTCCCCCTTCTCATTTTCTTCCGTTATTTTCTTCACCCTTGCCCCCCGCCTCTTCGTTGTTCTTTAAGTAAAATGCGTTGTTGATTCACGTTTGAGCTCGCTGAAATAAAATCCGCTTTAGTATTACGATGATTTACTTCCTTTAGGAAAAGTAGGTTGGGGAAGGAGGGGGATATGGGTAATTTTTAAGAGTTTTCAGTTTCTGTTTTTTGTTTATAAAGTACTTAATCCTAATTTTTCAGTTGAAAGAATTCTCGGCATAACGGGTGAACATTCTTTACTTATTTTAAATATTTAGCTTTAGGAATGGATAAACGTTTGGGAAAGTAAGTAAAAGGATGCTAGGACCAGATTACATTTGGCGGTGGCCGAGAAATCCGCTGTTTATTGAACTTGCGCTTAGAGAATTTGCAGGAAATTAGTGAAAAATCGGGAACAAATGAGGAGATTTTTATCGCGAACGTGATGAAATCACTAAGGTTACTGTGGGAGAGAGGTTTAGCCTCTCGTATAGACAAACTGCAAACCGGGGAAAACCAAGTACTATGTGGTATGATGATATCTTTAAGTGAGAGTTGAGGAACCGAGACAGATAGCATAAAATAGGTCTATTAAGTTATATCAGAAATATATATTTTTTATATGTTCCATTTCCGCGTGGGTTAAAAATCCTTTAATATATCGAAACAGCTAGAAATCGAATCCGCATAGCAATTTTATTATCCTTTACTCATCGCGGAAACGACAAAGGCATTTTGCATCATTCAGCGAAGCTTATTCGGCTTAACAGCCAATAACGAACGTTAAGGTTGAACGTTAAAGGCTTCCGGTGATTGAAATCCATTAAAAGCTAACATAAAAGCTCTTCGGATTTATAAACATATGAATTTCATTATCCACGTTGTGTGCTTATATCATTACTGCTGACATCTTGCGTTTATAACGGTTAAACCTGCGGTTAAAAATTAAATGTTTACTTAACCTCAATTTTGCGAAAAAAAATTTTTGATAGAGGGAAGGAGGTCTTGGCTACGGGGTGGGCGGGGGGAGGGGGAAGGGGGGGGGTGTGTACATGCATGTGTATATGTGTGAACTTTGCTGGGGGGTCGGAGAGAGCAATTTGAATACACCCATTAAAGTAGATGCGGTTTCATTTAGCATAGCAAGCGGAATTTGTAATTCCCTTTGTAAAACCATTAACAGCGCTGTAGTCTGCGAAGATGCATTCTTAATAGAATGATAATTGGTTAGTCTTGTGTATAAAGAGGAAGAGAAGGCATAGGAAATAAAGTAGCAGAGATTTTAAGCACATTCGTTTTCATTTTAAGCTAATACATAGAGAAAGAGCAACAACGGAACTCGAATACAATTTTTACAAGTTTAAATTAAATCCACTCGAACCCGGGGAAATATTTATAAATGTTATTTTTCCTTTTACGAAAATTTTAGTTTTATCCTTAAAATAAATTCTGGAGATATTTAATTTCCGGAAATTTTCTCTTTTTAACAAAATCATACGACTTAAAAAGATTTACGAAATTCGTAATGTTATGTTAGCAAACGGAAAAATACTCCTGGGGTTGATGTTTAAACTGGATTTGAGAATCACGGAGTCGTATTTTCGAAAGGCCTAAGCTAGAGCAAGGGAAAATCTTGTTACAGAAAGTAAACATATCAGTGGAGATCCTTATTAAGTCACTCTTGTTAAAGTGTTCTGGACATTACCCCTATAGCATTTTTCATCCCAGGATGTCCCAGGGATACCCCTGGGACGAAATAAGATCCCAGGGATGTCTCTGGGATGTCCGGGGACGAAAAATGCTATAGGGGTAGCTTTATTCAAAGTTAATGAATCTGTAATTAGGATGCGATATCGTGTACGGAAAGTTTTCAAATTATCTATTATGTTATCTAATTTTTATAATCAGTTTGTTTACTTCAAACTGTGAAATGCTTCAAAGTATGAATTAATTTTTAATTGCTTCTAACGTTTTGATTTTAAATGTCATTTTTGATAATTTAAATTTCGTTCATTTGCAAAGAATTAGTTTATGTATTGATAGTTAAAATCATGAGTGATTTATTGCTGTGAGGCTAAATGGGATACGATCGCGATGAATGAATTTGAGGTTTATACCAAAAAATCGAGTCCCACAAGTACAGAGCATGCAAGTTGCGATGATTTTGATTGTTCAGGCCGTTAGTCCGTGAATATTTCTTTAATGGAAGCTTGAAATTCAACTAATGAATTAATTGAGGTTCTAACTTACGGATCCGAAAGCTTATAGATGTTCTGTTCAGTTTTACTACGAATAAAGAAATGAATTAGTACAATTAGCCAACGTGGCACTGTGGGAAAAATGTGTTTAAATTTCTATTATAGAAAAAAAATGGTTGCCTCCGAGCTTTTGTAGCCAAGAAACTGTCATGTCAAAAAAAAATCTTTCTAAAAATGTTGTGAATAGCTTTAAATTTTAAACTCTAAAACTATTAATGCAACTTGCTAAATGATTCTCATGGCTGAGCATCAATTTCCTCAACAAAGACTGCTCTTTTACCGCATCGCACGAAACAAAATAAGAATATGTCGAAGACGATGCGGGTTTTATCGTCTACTGAAGTGTAGCACATACCCGCATAACAAAAATAGACCGTCGGAAGGATTTATTTATTTTTTTTTGTTACTTTTTCTCGTGTTGTTTGGCGTTGCTGTTTAGTTATCATCCAGGATTTATGTTCGAGTGAAGTGGGCATTATTCGACCGTGCACGTGTCACATGGGCATTGCCGCCTTGTCTGATTCGACCTCTTTTCATATTATTACCGTAAATTTCAACCAAACTCCTTCAAAAATTTTAACATTCTCGTTTTTCCCTCTCTTTCTCTCGCTCTACGCGGTATTCGATATAATTTTAAAAAGCTACCGAAATATCCGTGGGAGGGAATAACTTAAAAATATGAAAACCGCATTCGGATTTTTGAAAACTCGGTCATTTTAAATATTAACGGGAAACATAGAATTTCGATAAAAGTGACACATCGCGGACTTTGACGATGAAACTAACGTGGCTGACGTTTTCCCGTTTCCTGTAATTTTTTCCCCCCTTTTTTTCCGATATATATCCGCTTCGGAGTTTATGATTCCAGCATCGAGGGTAAAAGTACTTTAGGCGGGGGAACTGAACTATTTTTTTTTAAGGTGCGATTACTTAAATGACACGGAAATAACGGTTTCGAAAGCGATGAAAAAGGATTGGAGGAAATGTGAGGTACGAGATTAAATTCACGGGAAATTCGTTTTGCAAATCTCAAAATTCAAATTTCAGTAGTAAAGATTTTTAAGTGGGGGGAGGAGAATAAAGTGTTAAGGAATAACCAAGTTAAAATTAACATTTTTAATGAGTCGAAAATTATAAAGTTTGAGTTTGAAAACAAGAATTGTTTGAGAAAATAGGAAAATGGTCGGATTGACAGATGGTCTGACATCCATCAGAGAGAAACACCAGTTTAAACAAATATAAATGAACTGTCGACGACGCTTGAAAGCTTGGAAGCGTTCTTATACACTTCAATTTGTTTAGCTCGATTAATCAAAACGTTGCTGCGTGCGTTACAAACCGTGAAGTTTCTAATGGAAACTCGATATTATGATCGTTGAAGTTCTTAAACATTCCTTAATAAAGTTATAAAAGAGGAAAGTTTATTATTTTGAAGTACATTTTGATAGCTGTAATCAGAGATCGATGGGAAAAAAAGCGTATATTATTCCTGCGGTTTTGTCTGTATTCATGTCTTCCCTACCCGATGAAATATTAAAAGTTTGGGATAGAAGAAAGGATCAAGATGGAGGAAGAAAGTGAAAGTGCTTGATTTAGAGGACGTATCGTAGATAGTTGGTAACTTCTTTATCTTCTTAGTTTTATAATTAATCGCTCACTTTCCTTCCTTTCATCTTTGTCACTTTACCCTTTACTAAAAGTTTCGGTTTCGCATTTCGGTCCCTCATCCTTCTGTAAAATTTTTTCTTCGTAATTTGGCTTAATTATCCGTAACTTATTCGAAATAATTACGTGAAATTAGGCGAGGTTTTCGGTGGTGTTTACTTAAAACTTTGCATAATTTTAGAGCTCGGAGAATAAATTTTGGATCACAGAGTAATTATTTTTAGAGTATTTATTATTTTCAGAGGGATTCATGGAAATGCCATTAAGCGGATTGGAGGCAATGTGGCGGTAAATGCTGAGGTAAATCTTTTTTGACGTTCGAATCTCTGTCTTTTGCCATAGCCAGGTGTTTGCTTCTGCACGAAAAACTAGGCAATAATTGAAATGGTAAGTAAATTCGAAAATCATTTTAAAAAAACTGAATCAATATTTTTAAAAACTTGGAAAATTGTTTTTAGGTTATGCTCTACTTCCAGCGAGAGCTCTTTGGCCAATTGAATGTAGTGAAGTACTAATTGCAAGATCGTCGAGGTATAAGAGGAATAGCTTGGATATGAAAAGTACATCACATATGAATAGAATCTATCGGCATTGATGCAGTCAGACCGCCTGTCGATGACCTCTTCTATTCAAAAAAAGAGGTAAGAAAGCTTTTTTTTCCCATACATATACCCTGAAAAATTATCTAAAGAGTTGTTACCATTTATTTAAAAATTTTCCGAAAACTCTCCGGGAAATTCCCAGATAAACTCTTCAAAAATTAAAAAATTCTCCAAAACATTATCCAAAAAAAAAAATTCCAAAAATTTTTTCAACTATACCTACCAATCCTTATCATGCTTCCGAAAACACAAAAAATGACGAGCACTTAGTTGAAGGAAAAATGAAAGTTGGGTTGTTAGAATCTTGTCATTTTAAGACGTTGGAAAATGAAATTTAAGAGTGTTTTACGACGATAACAAAAGATCGTGTTATTCTTGGTTTCCTGTTGGACATTTCTTTCGTTTTATGATATTAAATGTAATATGACATTCTCATTTCTTCTTCTTCCCTTCTTTTTATCTGGAGACCCAATTAATTTCCAAGATAAAATTTCGAGGGATGAGACCCCGACCCCACAATGGTAATCCGGTCGTATCGCTGTGTGGATTAAATGTAGAAAAGATGCAGCCAAAAATTCATAAAAGGCCGTAATTCATTTCCCGAAAGCTTCATGATTCAAACAACGCAACTTTTTTTAAAAAAAGACGCTAATGCATAGACCGCCATAGATTTTATACTATTCCTACTATAGCTTTTACAGGGCCTGAAGCTCTACTGCCACATTGCATGTAGCTCTCTCCAGTAAGGAACTCCAAGCCGGCCCGCATCCTTTAACACGTTATCCTACGTTATACTTGCGAATTCGATTTGAATACAGTATACTATACCTTGTATGGTGTTAAAGCAAAAAATTTTGAAAGCTCACTAACGAGTGTAAAATGTTTGAAGTTTTATCGGTTTTTTAATTAGGCTAATGAATTGAAGCGATGCGGTTTTATATCCTGCATTAAAAAAAGAAATTATTTTCAAAAAAACCAGCATTTTTAAAACAAAAAATATTTGTTTGAGCTTACAGGTGCTTTATAAACGTCCGTTTTACTCCCCCGCAAAATGCAGCTTATGATATAATTATAAGTGAAGTTGGCCGATTTTAGTAATGAGAGTCTCCGACAGTGACAAGTCCCCAGGTATCAGTGATGGGCACTTTTTTCAGTTGCGTTAAAAGTTAAATATTTTTTATTAAAAAATAAAAAGTTAAATTTATTTTCGTTAAAAATTTTCACTTTTAAATAAAAAAATTTCACATTTATTTAAAAATTTAACTTATTATGCTCTTCTTAAATAAAAATTGATTTCATTTTTTAACTTGCGTTAATTTTATTAAAAAGTGCCCAACACTGCCAGGTATTAAAGACTATTGTTCCCATTATAACCGATTTTAGGGTAAATCTAAATCCCTATATTCTCGTTTAAATAATTCGGGATAGGGTTGATTTACTTTCGACATTAACCCTTGTTTCGGAAATTGAATTCAGAATCCTTCTTGATTCCCATGGCGGGTGGAACGGTTTAAGAAAACCGAGCTTTCGTGTACTCTACGTGAAAGTTCAAAACCTCGTCTCTTCGACCTAGTTTTGGGAATTACAATTTTTCGAAATAAAAAGGTTTTTTTTCTTAATTTGTTTTGAACGATCACCTCCGTGGAAATATTTTTAGGGAAAACAGTGGGAAATCGGATTAAGGGAAAAAGGAAGTAAAATTCCGAAAATCGTGTTTTTGTTTTAGCAAACAAAATAAATGCTATGCCATTATTTTAAAAGCAAGCAGACCATTCATTATCAAACTAAAAGAGAAAGACTTATAATTTTTGCATTTATCACGACGAGATCCCTTTTTATTCAAAAGGCTCTCTCTCAGTTGATTTAATGTCATGTACAGGGTGGTGACCTAAACTTGTATTATTAATAATCACGTTTTACGTGTCTCGAAAGTTTAATTACCCCGAGGAAGGCTTTAAAATATAATCTTAAGACTTGCTTCCCTTTTCGAAACAGGAAATTTTCCCTTCCACAAACGAATCAAGGTCAAAGGTCGCTAATGTTCAATGTTCCCTGTTAAAGACTACTAAACGATGGGTCCCCATTAAATACGCGAAGCCTTTTATGATTAAAATATAAATTGTAGCAGCATTATTATATTCGCATTAAGCGAGTTAACTTTTTTTTTTCCATTTTCTCGGTCATAAATTTCCAGTTCTCAGGCAACAAAACGAATGGCTTTACTGTTAAAAAGATTAATATTATATGGATTCTTTACGATGGGTCTATTTAAAACTGAAAATGAATTATCTAATTCATTTTTCTTTCACTTGAAGAATTTTTCAGATAACTTTTTTTTATTCTACAAACAAAATATATTTTTTCTGATTAGCTTTTTCGTAGCAAAAGGCTTTTTCGTGAACATTGGAATCTGTAATTTCGAGTGATTTGGACTTGGCCTCGTGGTAGACCCAGGATCCCACGCATTATCATTGTCGGGCAGGATTTTTTTCTTCAAAGTAGGAAAGAAAATCTAAAACTATAATTTACTGCGAAACGAATTGATACCAAAACAAACATTTATTGCTCCTTATATTTCTGAACAAAAAAACTTTAAAATTTCAATCCGTCTATTTTGTTTCTGAAAAATCCCATTTTACAGAATAAAGCGTCTTTTCATTTTATGGAATGCAATAAAGCGAACCTGACTGCCAAACCGTAACTGATCTTGATTAAAAGACATTTCTCAGTTATAAAAAAAAAATTAATTAAATTAAAAAAATTCCGGACGCATCCTTGTTTTAACGACATGAAAACGATAACATTCAATACCACATGGTCCTGATTCCTATTTTTATTTTCATTTTCTTCGTGGCAAAGAAAAAAAACCGATCGCAAAAAAAAAATATCGCTTGGAGCACCAACGTTTTTTTTAAAGTTGGCGCTAAAGCTGCAAAAAGTTTTCTAATCGTTCCGATTAAAAAGGAGTTTCTTATGACGAAAGCAATGAAAATTATCACAGAAAAAAAGGGAGGGAAGGGAGGGAAAAAAGTTTTGAAAAGAAAAGTTTTAATAGATGGAGTTTGTGGGAGCGAACGGATTGAAAAAGAATTAATAGTAGTATCCGAAGATGGTTTCGAGGAATTAATTATGTCTGGTCTATTTATTTCAACGGATAATGATGTCGAAATCAAAAGGGTTGAATTTTCATTTTCGCGACTTAAATTTTTTTAAAGGAAAAAAAACGTGCTTTTTCCTCTTGGTGACGTCATTCGGATTTATTTCACTTGCAAAAAAGTTTTTTACGATTACGAGAAGAAAATAAATCAGAAGAGGAGTACGTGACGGACGCAGAAAAGTACAACGAAACGAGACAGAAGTTATATACAGAGAATAAATCCCATCTATCAGGAAAGGTGTACTCTACGATGCTTAGATAAAAATTTTAAAAGTGAACATGGTCAGAGCTGAAGCGAATTATTTTCTTACTGATTTCTTCCAGGAATTCACGTATTTGGTCTCAACAGCAACTCGTGGAGATGTTATAATGCGAGCAGAGATTGACCTCTGGCATGAGTGATGAACCCTTCATGGCTTCAAGATGTGCTGCTGTCCTAGACATGGACTGAATGAGGATCTCATGCAAATTTTCATAGAAAATCGGAAGTTTGTTTACATTGGGCGCGGATCTCTTCAAAATGTGCATTGCACTCTTCAAGCAGTCCGGGCTGAGGTCAATTCGCATGATCTGGGGAAACTAAGCTTTAGCTAAAAAAATGAAGGAATTATCAAGGTACGTGAGCATTTTAATATTTAATTAACATTTTTTACGAGGGCGAAGGACAACAATTATTAAATAATTGAATGAAAAAGTCCTTCAATTGCAAGGTCTTACAATTGCAGGACCTTTTTCATTCAATTATTTATCAGCTTAATATTTGTCAACCTTTCTGACGGGTGGGGATGAAGGTACTCTGTCTCTCAATCAAGTCTTTTTCGGATCTTGATTCTTCTGTTGCATTTACAACTTTCTGCGGCAGTGCATAGAGATCTCCTATGTATATACCTATTGGTCGATATTAATTTTCAACAAATGTTTATACTTTTTCGAAAAATGTCACGAACTTGTATAAACTGTCGGTAGAATTAGTAGGAAAAAATATGCTGCCCATAAACTCGAAATTTTAATGCTTTCCTCTCTTTTTAATCCCTCAAGAAGTAACAGAATAGCCATTGATCCAATTTTAAGAAAACGGAGCAAAACGAAATTAGCTGCGCAATTTTATAAAAAGCAAAAGTTGAAAATTCTTTTATAACGTGTTAAAATAATACTGGATAATGTAAAAAAGTTTTTTTATTCGATCGGTTATTATGATTTTGAAGGCGAAAAAACCACGTGTTATGCTAAGGAAAAAGTTTCTCACTTAAATCAGAAGAGTATGGGAAAATTAAAGTTGAAAACTTTTATGAAGAGGCTAAACGTTCTTATCGTAAGAAAAGCTTTAAAATTCATTGTGTTAACGTTATATGCCATTAGCTCCGGAGTTTTAACAAGACTTACATTTTAATTAAATCACTCGTCTTAATAGGATTCTTCTTAGAGTTTTTTATTAATATAGATCAAACTATTTTCCATTTCAAAAAGTATAAAAATTGTTCTTAAATAGAATTTTAATATTTTCCGCGATAATGCTGCGCATTAACAATGAAAGCCGGCCGAGGGAGAAGATTTAAGGTGGAGTCGCTCAGTAAAGAATGAGGGTTAAGAAAGTAGAATGTGGGAATTGTCGACATTTTCTTTTTTACTAAATTGATTGTTGGGGATAAGTTTAAATTGCTACGAAGGAAGAAAATAAGAAATATTATTCGACTTCTTTTAGACAAATGTTTTGAAATATCAAATACGAATTGCTGAATCAAAACCAAACGATTGTGAAAGAATATGATTTCAGAAAGTAATTTCCTTTTTTACTTTATTCCGTGCCGATGTTTTGTCTGCAATAACCTTTTGTTGCTTAAGGTTAAAAGTGCTGAAATTTACAACAACAAAAATTAATTTAGATTCAGCATTTACTGGTAGCTTACTCTGACTGTACGTGGATGGCTCTACTGATATCTGCCACTTGACTTAAAGATAGAGAGCGTAGAAAATGGCCGAGCCTGGCCTGACTTGACCATCTTCTACGTCCAATGTATTATTTTGCTATATGAGCCTGAAAAGAAAATGAAAAACGACATGTATAATAATCGCACTGCCAGGAAATTAATCCCAAACTACAATTTTTCAACTTGATCTTTAAAGAAAACTAGAAAACAAATAAAAATCTAAATATTAATGTTCTTGACTAAGCTATCGATCTTCTCTTTTCATGAAACCCAACCCAGGAAATTAAAAACTTGGTTAAATTATTAAAAAGATCGGTAATTACTTACATGTGTTCAGTTATTCATTGCGAAAATGCGAGAAAAAACAAGCCCGGCCTCGATTTTAATATGAAAAATTAAAAAGGTAATTCTCTTTTTATTAAAGAAAGAATAAACTCTTTTAAAGATAGCCTAAAGGGAGAAGTTTTTTTTTCGCATCGGCTACTTTAGAAATTGTAGTTTAAAGTTTACTCGCTAGAGACCTCTAAAGCTATAAAAAAAAAGGGACCTTAGAATAAGCGATTAAGCATCCGCGGAAAACGGGTAAAAGAGAATTTGCGGTAGAAAACGTTTTGAAATATTATGTCGGGATAAGGGGTATATGTTTAAAACGCGATAACGGGGGAAATATTGACGAACGGCAAGTTATGGAAGTATTTTATTTTAAACTGGTTAAAAAATTTCCCGTCGGGACCCTTTTGCCTTCCCGCGTGGAAAACCTCTCCAAGTCCCTTGCACTGTAATAAATTTCGATCCTTGTATAATAATGAAAAGTAAATAACTCTTTTCTGTTTTCGTTTCCCAAGGTTGACCAAATTCGGAAAACATGACCCTGACAAGTTTATTATGTTATACGTAAATACAGAATACATAAATAACGGGATTTAGTAAAGTTTCTCCTGCGGATTAAAGAAGTAGATTTCAATTTAAAGGGAAGATTACATGGATTACGTTTTGCTTCTCCTATTCCTCCGCCTTTTCCAGTCAAAACTTTATTCAGCGAAAAAAAACTGCCTAAACTCATTACGGAAAGAAAACGCCCCGAGGAATGACGTTTCAAGCTTTTTTGAAACGCCTTTATTTTGATGACTAGACAATCGTGTGTTTGTTTTAGAAAAAAGGGGATCTTTTAGTAAGGGCTGTAATGGAGTTGGATTGTGTTTTTGTAACGAGTATTAGAATTGCCTAAACGTTATGTTTCGGGCGCCTTAAAAACACGGAGAAACCGTAAATGTTTCGAGTGGGTTGGTAATAAATTTTTACCCTTTAAGATGGAAAACTTGGAAACCGTTAAGACGAAACAAAACAAATGAGGATGTCGGAAGGAAACGTTGCTACAATTTGATAGTGATCGCTTGCATCTGGCAGTTCACCCGTGTCAATCAAGTAGCCGGCTGACCGAGAAAAACTTTAACCTTTTTCACTTTACAATAATGTTGAGTATACAATGGCGGTATTTTAGAATTTAATAGATGAAGCATTTTTCTTCGTCTATAGCTAAAAATAGGCGAATAGACGAATTTCATTAACTGTTAATGAAATTCAATTATTTTGTTAGGGTTCGTATGCTGCTGTTATTCTATATCTGGTGACTAATAGTATAATGTCTTGTTAAATAATTCGTATAGTGAGAGGTATAATAATTAACAGTGACCTCAAAATAATTTTCAAAACGCCTTCCACATCACGATTAGGCAATCACGTATACCAACCTCTTAGCAGGGTAGATCGTTTAGTTCTGGTATTTTCCATAAAAAGAACATAAAATAAAAGTACAGCATTGCCTAATCATAATACGTTAGGCGCTTACCTTACTTTTTAAAGCTTTAAATCTTTTCCCAAACACTTGTTATTTGTTTTAATATTCTGAAAAAGGTATTCTTTATTGTCTTTTTTCAGCATTAAAGTCACACGCATCTGAAAAAAAAAAATAATCTACCGGAAATCACATTCACCTAAATTATTTTATTTACTTATATTTTCCTTTGTTTGACTTTCATTCGCATTTGCCTTATTACACAGACCCATGAATCCGATAAAACAAAAGTTTCTTTGACGGGTCTTTAAATCCCAACAGCGCTAATTACTTTCATAACAGAGCTGCAAAGGCTTTAATAATGCGAAAGAAGTCATTAGATATGAATTCTTTTTTAAGTGTAAACAGCTCATTTTCGATAAGGAAAATATAACATTGGCAACCAATAATCACGCTCTATTTAGCGGAACAAAAATGGCGTATGTTTCGTACAAGTCAATATTAATTTTCCATTCATTAAAAACTTTCTGTTTTTTTTTGCTCCTCCTCCTCCTCTTTTTTTTTTAAATACGTAGGAAACGTTGAAAATCATTTTGTCGAACTATTTTCGAAAATTTGACGTCTGACAGTTTGCTTTTCGATCAATCACCGGGTTTTAACTTTCCAGCGATGATGAAAAACACGAAAGCTCGTTTTTCATTTTTTTTCACCCCCATATCCTTTTTTCCGTTCGGAATCCGTCGAGTCGAATTTCCCACTTCAAAAATGAAATCTAGGAATAAAAAATGGCGGGAACAATCCCGCGTTGTTTTTTTTACCTGTTGCGCTTTGACTGTTTTTTCATCTTAACCCGAAAGAAGCGACGAGAGGTTACGTCTACATAAATAGAGAATGACCGACCGTGGAAGCCCATTTCCAAAAGCTATTATCCAGTTGAGTACATCTCAAAGAAAATGAAACAATAGGATGTTTACTTCAGAACAATGGTCTGCATACGTATGTGGCGGAAAAGCGAATGTAAACTCTTTAATGGGATTGTCCGAAAGGATGTTTTCCAGCGGTGTACGATGGCCCAAGTTCCGAAAATTCTCGATTCCGCGAAAATACCCCTGTTAGAAACAAATCGCTCGAAAATAAATTATTTTACCCGGGGCTCTTTTGTCTTTATTCATATAACTGGAAGCAATTTTAAATATTAGGTAGAATGCATTTCAATAGATTAAAATATAAACACGCAGATTTTACCCGTTCGATAACTGTTTCCATTTTAAATCTTAAGCGCATTTGCTTCGCCCTGCGTTTTTGTTTTTTTTATTTTCTCGTAAGTACACCCCGGGAAATATTTTCTTCCTCTTTTGTGTTTCCTATGGAATAGGGATACAAACTTAAAATAGTCCTGCCCTTGTTAGTTGCGGTTCTCGTTTAACTTGAAAACTTCTCGAATGTAAACTAGTTTATCATATTCGAGAAACCAAAGTTTCTCTCAGGGAAACTCGAAATGACAGTACATGTCAATACAAGTTTTTCTTTTTCTTCCCCGAGTAAGCCGATTCGTTGCCGGGAAATTTCAAAACTCGAAACGGTCGTCTCTCGAAAATTTTTTACAAAACAAAGAATTATAATACAAAATGTGTGCAACGGAATATACCGTATTGTAAATGGGGAATCGGGGGTGAACGGGATTCGGGTGGAAGGAAAAGGAGGGAGAGGAATGTTCATTGAAGCGATATTTTACAGTTATGATTGATTTCTCAGAATCGGTGTAAGCAGAATTGAGTTTCCGTATAAACAGACCGTTACGAGAAGTCGGTACTCTTGAGAGATTTGAAAACGCGAGGATTTTAACCGTAATACATTTCGCCGGTTATACCTGCTCTGCGGCAGATAAGTATAAACTTGGGAGATTTTCTGGATGTATTCAAAAATTCGAAAATAGTCCGCATGAAAATTTCTAAGAAGTTGATATTTGAACTTGAAAATGCGTTTCCGGTTGTAATCAAAAGGAATCAAGCCGATAAAAGGGAATTTTTTCTCGTCGAATAAATTCTATGATTTTCAAATGAAAGGCATTTTATTTTTTAATATTGCGTTGTCCCATGTTCATAGCAAAAAGGGTCAAAGATATGCTTACAAGAAAACTTCGCGACTAGGTACGCCGAATTTAATAAAATTTTCTTGATCGATAATATTCTTTGAAAAACAAGAAACTCCAATCTGAATTTTATTGAATGCGTCTTAAGGTCCGTTTTGATTTTATCATGCCCTTATAATGCATATTGATGCCTTTGAAATCCGAAAAAAACTTTCTCAAATCCGTAATGACTCTGTTTTTACCCAAATTTGACCATTTTGTTATGGTAGCCAATCAAAACTCCGAGATATTCACCTATCTATTAAAATGAAAACTTCTATTTATAATGAAACTTTAATTAAAACTTTAATATTAACATTCACATTTAAAACAAAAGTGCGTACATTCATAAAACATTTATATTTATCTTTTTGACGTCATCCGCCGTGCTCGATAATGAAAAATGACCCTTTACCTATTCCTTTCTTTCATGCATGAAAGCATTGGAGTCGTTTCAAAAAGAAGTTCTAAAACTAAAAACGAAAATCTCATCCCATTTTGGGGCGAGAAACAATCCGAACAAATCCGTATTTCGAGATTCATACCTAGGGAGGTATCATTTCAAATTACATTAGTTAAAAAGTCTCCTTTTTGAAAGTTTTTCCGAGTCCCTTGCGCGAAACAACAACCTTCCCAATTCAGGAATCAAATTCCTATTTTATCTTTACCCGTTTCAAGTTTTTATCCCGAAAATTAAAAAGGGCGTATGTGAAAGAGGGAAAAACAGAACATAAAAATCGGATTAAAATGTTTCGCTTTTCTTTTGTGATTTTTTTTCCCAAACAAAATTGTCCTTTAGAAAAGAACTTAAATGAATTTTAAATCGATCCGAACTAGAGGGCAACACTTTCTCTTTTTAATTTATTATTGAAGCTGCCTTGAGGCTACTAAACAATAAATTTTATTTTCTATGGTTACAAGAAGAAAAGGATTGAAATTTTGAGAATGGCAGTATTAAAATTTTAGTTTTAATTTGCCAATTTTACCGCAGGGTCATACTATGAACAACTTGAAAAGGAAAAGGTAAGATATTTCGTTTTGAAATTAACACACATCTTGCAGTTAGACCCCAAGGAATTATGTATACGTAGGAAAAGTCACAATAATACATCTAGCTTGATCTTTTTTTCTTTGTTGTTTATGTGCGGGGATGACGTCGTTTAGAAATTCTAATGCCGAAAAAAAAGCTAAGTTTTTATGGTGCTGACTTATATTTTATTTATTTATTTATTTATTTTTAGGGAGACCCCTTACGGAGTTCTTAAGACGTGCCTTCCGGGATTCGACTCGGCATTTTCTTCTATTTTTCCTCCTTTTTCGCTTTTTTCCTCCTTGAAATCATCCGTTTCGGTAGGCGTTGACTTTGAAGTAAAGGATGACTAAATTCCACGGAATTGAGCCATTATGACAAGATATGTGATCCCAGCAGAGAATGACTGAAGTGGTAAGTTTTGTTTTAGTGATAAAGCTTAGGGAATAAACCATTATAATGATACAGTTGAGAATTTTTAATGATTCAGCGGGGAAACGTGACGGAAAACTCCATCGATAGGGTATCAAGAAGTGGTCTTTAGAGGTCACCTAACCTAACCCAACCTTCAATCAAATTTCAGATTTAATCGTCAACAATTATCGTTGCGATTCTAATCACAAGTTTGTGTCTAAAAACCCTGAAAATAAACTATTCGCCATATTTGCGACAATTAAGTCACAATGGAGCCGAATCTCGACCTTCTTGTTGAGTTTTAACATTTTTGTATAACATGCCAATGCCATTTATTTTGTTCTCTTTGAAATTCTAATACCGTAGGTGGCGACTACTTTGTGACCCTTCAATGTAAGTAAACTAGTTCACTTTAACTTGCCATTATTTTGCAGAGCCCTGCTGCTATGTCAAATAATTTTGTAATTTAAAGTTTCAAAGTTCAAAAAACCTTGATGTAAAAAATAGTCTAGTCACGTCAACCTGGTTATTGTAATTTTATTTCACATACGCGAATTTATCTGCTACACTGCTTAGGTTTGAATTAAAATTGGAATCTGCAGTTTGTCAGTGTTAAATAACTCGAGAAACAAAAGAGCAATAGCATGCCAAGAGCTTGCCCTTCCGTTGAACTAAGCAAAGCCAGATGGCTTTAATCTTATT
The DNA here is from genome assembly GCA_023512825.1 of Liposcelis brunnea. Classification (NCBI taxonomy): domain Eukaryota; kingdom Metazoa; phylum Arthropoda; class Insecta; order Psocodea; family Liposcelididae; genus Liposcelis; species Liposcelis brunnea. The sequence continues at coordinate 1,777,024 of CM042067.1, read as the reverse complement.
CTTGTAACAAAAATTAATCAACTAAAATCAAACAAGGATGAAAAAAAGAAAATTCTTACCGAAGTGATTAATGACATGTTGAGTTTAAAGAATCCGCAAGCCGAGAACTCGAAATCTCTTCCAGATAAATGATCAGAAAACATTTTTATCTAAAATCAAAGAGAACAAAATTGACTTTACGAAATAGCGAGACCTTCGGAGTTTCTGATTTATTCCAAAAAGGCAGCAAACAGATAAAGAAAAGAAGAGAAGGGGAAAAAAAAACCTTTTCCTCGGAAGCTCGTTAAATATACCCTCGACACTCTGGGAACCCTCTTAAAACAATACAAACCTCTTGACGGGAGGGCAAGTCGAATTGCCGAAGATCGATTTTCGAAACGGTCTTTCTTGTTTTCCTTGATTCTTTACATGTTAGATGGGCAGAGTAGACGACGAAGATAAATCTTAAAAAATAATAAACCGTCCATAGGGACACGATGTACAATTGACCTGTTTGAATTCTTGTCGGTAAACTTTTTGATGATGTTATGAAACCGAAAATTGAAAAATAAAGATTGAATAGAATTTTAGAAATAGAAGCGAAAATGGAAACGAGTAAATGTATTTGATATATCTCGTTGATGTCTTCCATTACGTCGAATAAGAGAATGTGTCCGCTTCTAAGGGATCTAAGGGAATTTCTCCAATTTATTTCGTCTCCTTTTCTATAACGGATCATATCGATCAGGGAATCGCTGGATAATCTCTCCAAATATTTACCATTCCTTTTTTCTTCCATTTTAGTAAATAGTTTAAATATATCTTGTCTGCTTTTCAAATTCCCTGCAAGGAAAAAGGAAACGATAGCGGTCGGTTGGTTATTTTAGTGCAAATAGAAAACAGGAGAATAGATATTTCGATTTGACTTTAGGGTCGGAGTTGGAGTTAAACCGTGCTACGCTACAATCTAAACTTAGCAGGTTTGCCGGTTTTTTATTCGCAATTTCAGCTCGCAACCTGCGGCGTAGATCGGCAGTCAGAGAGTAAAAGATGGGTACGATACCATCCTCGATAGTTAAAAAGCAAGAGGCACTGGTTGTACAAGGTCTTGTAAGCATTTTTACTCTTTTAAAAATTTCCCGGTATCTAAGAGGACATTTTTAAAACGATTTGTATTGCGCTATCATCAAGCTGAGATTTAGAACAGAAGATCATTGTTGTCGGAACATCAATGGATGCCCAATATCCGAATGCCAAAGTAGACGGGCTTGGCCAACAAGTGTTTCAGTTAATTTTTATTCAGCTTTTAAAATCACTGTCTTTCCCTAACTTTTGTATCAGGCCTAAACCGATGAGTACAACAAAATGATATCGATGTTATCTTTAATGCTGACTGCAATGGAAAAACTTGAACTTACTTGCATCAACTTTCACGCTTCTTCTTCTTCTACAACAGCGACAAACACGTTTCACTAAATCATGAAATTGTTTCCCTGCTGCATCAATTTTACTCTCGTAGACGAATTCCTCAGAGACAAGCGATGATAATTGTTTATTCACATGCTTGAAACGAGATCTGACGAGATAGCAAAAGGAAACAAATTGCATTTCTAATGAGGCTGTTGTCAAAATGTTGAACATCGAAAAAGTTTCCCAGACGTTACCCCAAACCGTATGGAAAAAGGAAAGTTGCCACAAATGAAACCACATTAACGGCAGATTTAATATTATCATAGTTAAGAGCATAATTAATAAGGTAACGGAATTCTTTACGTAAAACCTCATAGGAAGAATCAATAATTGATCGATCCTATTGATTTCCATAAGTAGGATAGGCATCCGTTTCAATAATATAGTTACGCTTAACCCTCGAGCCGTTAAACTTGTTAGGCACACCAATAACGGATGAAGAATTTTCACCACCATCGTTTGCTTATTATTGAATATTCGGCGATTATTTTCCAAGGTTACGTTTATTGCTATTTTGTGCGATTCCGAAAATTCAATCATTGCCGATTTTTCTAATTGAATGAGTGTTGTCGGTGCCCAAAGTGTGTGAACTACGGTCGATATTAATAAAGCCAAACTTATTAAAAAACACGACTTGGATGTTCTAATTCTGATATCTTCTTTCTCTTTTTCGATGGCCACTGGCATGATTCCAAGAACTTTAAATAAAAGACTCATCGGGAAGAGGGTAGTAAATAAACAGCAGATTGATTGCTTTTGCAAAAATTTTTGAATTTTATCTATAAAAAAATATTAAATTCTAACATGCACTTTGCTAAAGAATTGTTAATGTAGGATGTTTTACCTTTAAGGAAAATCCGGACCTTCATGATTTTATTTTAAAATAACCTTCTCACTTCTTAATGGTTGCTTTTGAAATGATTCTAAAGTTTTGGAGTAATAAGCAGAAATAAAAATGTTGGTATATCATTAATTTACATCTTTTAAAAAAAAGATTCAAGGAAGAAAGAAATGTTTGCTTATAATTAACAGTTAACATTTTTTTAATGATCACACCTCCATTAAGTGCAGGCGAGAAAACATCGTAGTGGAAAGTAAAGTTAACCGTCGAAAAAACTCGACAAATATTTGATTTATTTCAATTTATTAAAAGATGACATTTGATTGACAGAATATTGCACTAGCACTGGTCAGCTAAGTGCTAGTACATGTGCTAGTGCGCTTAGTGCAAGCCTTCTCCTTCAAGATCGTTCTGAAAATTAGCGATTATCAAGACGATTTGCACCTTAAAAGATCTCATAGGGGTTATCAAGCTATAAAATTTTTGAGCCTTAAGTTTCCCATCCATTTGGCTTGCGCACGCCATCCACCTTTTGTTAATTTTGAAAATTTTCTTTTGTTACAGAAACTTCAAGTAAAATAGGCGTGAGAATACAAGGCTTATGCTGATTTTAAAAGCTTAAATTCGATGGATCTATTTGTCTTGTATAGAGTGGGAAGATCTAAATTATTAAGGTAAGTAGTTCCTTTTGCAGAAATTTGAAATATGTTTAGCGCACTTTTTAGCGAATTTAGTTCAAATTATTATTTCGCATTATCAATGAAAAAGGAAAAAGAAGTCAATACATTTTCAATATCCGTTTGTCAGTTCAAGTTTAAAGAGTTTTAAAAGAACGAAACATATTGTGAAAAAAATAGTTTTTAATATCTGAGAGAATAAAATGTTTCAGATATTAAAAACCGATAGCTGGTGCTGATGAATTGAAAAAGCATCACAAAGACACTTTTTGGAAAACATTTTTCTGTTTTTTTTTTTTTTTTTGCATGTGGGTTGAAAATGAAAAAACCAGCAAAAAATGACTGGTTTCCACTTCAGGGTGGAGAAGATTGAGTATTTTTGCAGAAATATTCCATCAAATATAATCAAGGGTTACCCTAAATTTTAATTGAATCCACTTTTTTTTTATTTAAGAGAACTTCTAAATTTTTTCCCTTATCGTTTTTATAAATTTTTTTTTGATATACAAATGAAACCACATTTATAATTTTTAGACTCATTTCAAAACGATTTGTTTCTACGATTCAAGTGAAAACCGTAGTGCGCGCCAATAGTTTCAAAATCTAAACAAAATTAGTTCTCTTTTTAATCACCACTAGCGTTTAAGTCGACTAATGACACGCCACGTTGAATTTCCGAACACATGTAAAATTCGTTTATCGAATGTAAACAATATATCTCTTTGCAGAACGTAAAGTTATACTAAAATAAAGGCAAGAGGATTAATATTTACAGATGGGGCCGAAAGTTAATCGGAGGACATCCCGACATGACGAAAATGGGTACGATCTTGCTCATTCTGCGTCAAGAAAAACAATATCAAAAATAAGTATTGGTGGAAGGTGAGTGTGAGTGATTTTTTTTCTTACTAAAATTTACTTGCATTATTGTTAACTCAATTTGAAAATAATTTTACTTAGAGCTGTAAGCCAGGTGGAAATGAATGATTTGAAACAAGAAGCCCATTTTGATGATCATATGATTCCTCTTGAATCTTTTTTTCTTCGATATCACACTAATCCAGACACTGGTACATTTTTAACTACTTCAATTTAAATTGTAAAATTAATTAGGCTTGAATCTAAAGTATGTTGTTTTTGCAGGGTTAACATCATCCAAAGCAGAATTAATTTTAGAAAAAGAAGGACTTAACATTTTAACACCGCCTCGAACTACTCCTGAAATTGTCAAATTTCTGCAGCACATGTTTTATGGATTTGCAATGATTCTTTGGTTTGGATTACTTTTGAGCTATTTAGCTTATCTTATAGAATATTACACAACAGATGAAGCTAGTTTGAACTATGTCTATATAGGTAAAGAAAAAAATTTGATTCCTCTTTATGGAATATAAGTAATTTTTTTTTCCAATTTCAGGTACAATCATATTAATCATTGTTCTCATTTCCGGAGTATTTAGCTATTACCAGGATAGATCATCATCAAAAATTATGGCATCATTTCAGAAAATGGTGTCGCATGTGGCTACTGTGATTCGAGACGGGAAAGTTCAAAATATTGATGCATCAGAATTAGTCAGAGGAGATTTAGTTTTGGTTAAGTATGGAGATAAAGTTCCCGCTGATATTAGAATAATTGAAAGCTTTGGAATGAAGGTAAACTTGTAATTTTGGTTTGGTTTGATCAAAATAATAATGTTTCTGATTTAATATTAGGTGGATAATTCATCATTAACTGGAGAAACAGAACCACAGGCAAGAGGAGTAGAAATGACAAATGAAAATCCCTTGGAAACGCAAAACATCGCATTTTATTCTACAAACGTGGTTGAAGGAACCTGCAAGGCAATTGTATTTCAGACTGGTGATAAAACCATTATTGGGAGACTTGCTACTTTAACAGTTGGTAAGTTCATGGTGTTATGAAGTCCATTTTTCATTTGCAGCTCTTGAATGTTTTTTGTTTTAGGTTTAAAAAGAGTTAGCAGTCCAATAAGTAAAGAAATTAAACATTTCGTGATAATTATTACAGTGGTTGCTTTATTTTTTTCTGTACTTTTTTTCATTGCTGCATTAATTATGGGTTACTCAGTAATTGAATCATTTCTTTATTTTATTGCTATTTTGGTGGCTAATGTACCTGAAGGTTAGTTTGGATTATAATTTTTTTGGCTAAGGGATTATACAGTTTTTAGATAATCTGTGATTTGAATTTCAGGTCTTTTGGTGACTGTCACCTTGTGTTTAACGTTGACTGCAAAAAAAATGGCGAAAAAGAATTGCTTGGTTAAAACATTAGCTTCTGTGGAGACTCTTGGGTCAACTTCGACTATTTGTTCAGATAAAACTGGAACGTTAACGCAGAATCGAATGACTGTAAGTCTAATTATTTAATCGTCTCAAAAAATTGTTTAATTTCTAAACGAAAATGTGAGGTTTGTGGTTTGAATCATACAAAAGGCATAATTTGAAGGAAAGTTTATAAAATTTTATCAGAAGTTACAAATTTTTTAGACCTTGGCAAATTTGGCAAGGATTTTTGATCAATTGCAACACTTAATTTTTAATTCTAGCTTAGTTAGACGTTCATTGTAATTTTTTATTTTTGAATTTTTAGGTTACTGAACTAGTTTATAACTTCGGGTCCTATCCTGTCAAATACGCGCACGATGAAAATAAAACTATTGATGAAGTTTATGACCTAAACGATCCGGACTTTAAAAATCTGGCTAGATGTGCCCGACTTTGCTTGAGAGCTCAGTTCGAAGGAAATATGTCTTTACCTGTTTTAAAACGAAACGTCGATGGAGATGCTTCCGAAGCTGGAATTTTAAAATGTATGGAATGTATATTTGGTGACGTGAGCCAATACCGCGACGACAATCCCAAAGTAGCCGAGATACCTTTTAATTCTACCAATAAATATCAGGTAAGTTTTAAAAATATTTCTAATTAGCTTTCATCATATTTTATTATTAATGATTTTGTATTAGCTATCAATTCATAGAACTTCCGATAAAAAAACTATTTTAGTCATGAAAGGAGCCCCTGAAAAAATTTTAGAATTATGTTCTACTGTAAGTGTTAAGAATGTCAACCAACCTTTAACACCTGCTTATAGAACTAAAATAGAAGAAATATTGATGAGGTTAGGGAAAAAGGGCGAAAGAGTTTTAGGTGAGGAGCTAGACAAAGAATAATGTAAAAAATTAAAAATAATTCTAATCAATTTTGAATGACTATAGGTTTTTGCGATATCGAGCTAACCGATCCTCCTGGTAAAGTTTATAATACAGACAAACCGAATTTCCCGACTAAAGGTTTAAGATTCGTCGGTTTATTAGCATTAATGGATCCTCCTAGGGAAACGGTGCCAGATGCGGTTAGCAAATGCAGGACAGCAGGCATACGTGTGATTATGGTAACAGGAGATCATCCAGTGACTGCTGAAGCGATAGCTAGGAACGTTGGGATAATAACGAAGGAGACGAGGAAAGAGGCTGCAGAACGTTTGAATATTTCGGAAAGTCGTGTGCCTCAGTCAGAAGTAATAATATACAAGTTACTCTCCTAATTAAATAATAATTTATAAAAAACGGTTTTATAATGTTTTTTAAAATTTTTTTTCAGGTAAAAGCAATTGTAGTAACTGGAGACGAGTTGAGGGAAATGAATGATAATCAGCTCGATGAAATTTTAAGACATCATAATGAAATCGTATTTGCGAGGACGACTCCAACTCAAAAGTTGCAAATTGTGGAAGGGTGCCAGAGGCTCGGGTTTATAACCGCAGTAACTGGTAATCTATTAGTTTTAAGCCAAAAATATTTTTCCTAGCGCTAAAAAGAATGTAAAAATAGTAAATTCTTGCTGATGCAAGGCAAAACTAGAAACCATTGCCGATGCTAGGCACTACCAGGTTAAAAATTTTTTGAAATCTTATGGCAGTGTCACAAATATATTTTCAATAAGCTGATATATTATTGCATGAATGCTTTTAACCAGTAAATGCTTGCAATTTTTCCAAAAAAAGAAAAATGAAACGGTGAATTTTCTTATGGCGCTCTGGGCCGCGATTAGTTGTTGAAAATCATTCGTGTATACTACCAAAATTGATAGCTTCAATATTTTGAATTGCAAAAATGGCTTATTTTATTTCTCTTCGAACATGAGAATCAAGCGAAGACGAGGAAGCAATAATTTTTCAAAACGTGCTTCTCTTTTACCTGCTTTTTTTAAAGCAACGGTTTATTATCTCATCAGTCTTGGCTAACCGGTCCATTTTGCACATTTTTCTAAACAAGAATTTTATGACCTTTAATTTTGAAAGCAGGTAGTTTAAAATTGGTGAAAGGTCAAGTATTGAAACCTTTTTCCCTTTTAAAATTTACATTAACATTTTTTTTCTTTATGATGGCAAATCTTATTTACATTCAGTTTCTTGTGTCGATTCGCAGGGGATGGTGTGAACGACTCTCCAGCTTTGAAAAAAGCAGATATCGGGATAGCAATGGGCATTACAGGCTCTGACGTATCAAAACAAGCTGCTGATATGATACTTATGGATGATAATTTTGCATCGATTGTTACCGGAGTTGAAGAAGGACGAATAATTTTTGATAATTTGAAGGTAACTTCATTAAAACCATTAATAAATTTAGAATTAAGCTGAATCATAATGTTATTCTTTCATTTTAGAAATCAATTAATTACACTCTTACCTCAAACATTCCAGAAATGGCACCGTTTATGTCTTTCATAATTTTTAAATTGCCGCTACCATTAAGCATAATTGCGATATTAATTATCGACATCGGAACTGACCTTCTTCCTGCTCTTTTCTTGGCTTACGAAAAAGCAGAATCCGATATCATGCTAAGAAAACCGAGAAATCCTTTCCATGTAAGTAAATTGTTTATTTATTTTTAGCTAGTAGATTCTGAATATCGTAATTAATCTAGGCCTACATACATTTTTTTTTCAGGATAAGTTAGTAAATCGAAGACTAATTTGGATGGCGTACGGTCAAATCGGTTTAATTCAAACTGTCGCCGGATTTTGCGCTTATTTCTTCGTAATGGCTGAATTTGGATTCATGCCGAACACTATAATCGGCATACGAGAAGCTTGGGAAAGTAAAGCAGTGAGCTACGTCTACGACTCGTACGGTCAGCAGTGGAGCTACGATGCACGAAAGGTAAGTCTTAAATATTAAATGTGCCTAAACAAAAATTTGAAACAATGTCCCCTTTGCTAGAGATTAGAACAGTATTGCCATTCAGCCTTTTTCGCAGCTATAGTTGTAACCCAAATCGCTGATGGAGTAATTTGCAAAACGAGAAAAAATTCCGTTTTTCAACAGGTAATTACAAAATTAAAAAAATTACCCTAATTGATTTAAAATCCGTGAAACTTTCGAAATGATATTTAGGGAATGACAAACTGGTACTTGAACGGAAGTTTCTTTTTCGCTGTGACCATAGCTTCTTTAGTGCTCTACGTCCCTGGAATCGAAACCATTTCAAGTCTTCCCCCTATCAAGGCTATGCATTGGTTACCTGGCATTCCGTTTGGCATTGGTATTTTTATTTTCGATGAAACAAGGAAGTATATAATTCGTAAATACCCAGGAGGATGGGTTGAAAGAGAAACCTACTACTAAACAATATGATTTTATTATTTTTACAATTTTAACTTAATTATTATATTATAAACTGTATAAAAAAATTTACAAGGGTTTTAGTAAAAGATTTAGAGTTGTGATATTAAAATTAAAAACCAGTTGATATAGATGAAAAAAAATTAAGATTTCAGAAATATTGATAGGATAGAGCAGCAAAGAGTATTTTTTAAAACCCATTTCTTTAAATTGAGTATAAAGGCTAAGGAGATAATTTAACTCGCTCGCAACTAGGCTCGTACTGTTGGTGCCCTTTAATTTCGTATCAGCTCAGTCTACAGTCAGTAGCTAGCTACTGTCCTGAAAGTCGAACTTCTTTAGGTGCAGCACTCGTTTTTGAGAAAGAGCGACTTTTCTGCGTATAGTTGGTTTAAATCCTCACGAGCTGACTTAGCTTAATGGGGTTTACAGTTGAACGTAAAACTGTCGTTTGGCGTCGTTTCTTTGTCCATCGGGAGTTGAGGCTTGTATTATTGAGAATTTTTATGATTAGTAATGGCCAGGTCGAGTTATAGATTGTTGAAAAATCAAGAAGATAGTAGATAGCAAAAGGAGTGCAAGAAATTAATAAAGGATGAAAAAAAATGTGGGCAGTATAGGGCCAAAACCGTTGAGACTTTAGAAAAAAGTTAAAATGAGATTATGTCAATAAAAATTATTTTTAAATACTTCAAGCAAAATTTTAAAAAAAGTTTACCGAGCTCAGTTAATCGTTTATAACGATTTTGTGGGTCGATTGGGCTAAAATGAATCCCAAATTAAAAAAAATCGTGTAATATTATATAAAATATAATCTTTTAATTTTTTAAAAAATTTTATCACTTCGAAATTTCTAATAAGATTTTATCAAGACTTTTTTAGCGGGGGCTCTAGAAAGCGAATTTTTATTACTCTGTATATTAGGTCCTTTTTTTTAAAATTTACAGTTTCAAACTTTTATATCAGTAACTTCTCAATACGATTAAAAAATGTATGCTGTACTGAGCATATTAAAATAGTCGGACATATAATTTCAATAATCTGAATTTACTTCTCTCTCATTTCCACTTCTACTGGCTTTTTCCCACGAATTAGTAAATGAACTGTTCAAAAAACCGAAACTATTTTCTTTCTAGAACAAAGGAAAGTAAATAAGACTTGAAATGAAAGTTATAAATCTACCTGTATGTCTTCCCCCGACATTTTACAACCTTTACTAATAAAAATTTCAAGTATCTATTTGTCAAGTCGACAGGCCGATCCATCTGTTTTCAATGTTTCAACTAAATGCATGAAATAAAACCTCTATCCTTATCCTTACAATAAAGAAAAAGAAATAATTTATTTATTTCATTTTGGTGTAGTCAAGAATTTAGCACAAAAAATTAAAAAAAAATTTCATTAAATATAGTTTTTACAAAAATAATGGAAAGGACACTTGATCACTTTTAAACCTTCCCTTCAACACTATTTGGCTTCTCTTAAAACCGGCATAAAATCTTCATTCTCTTTACTATTTATTTTTTTAAAATCTTGTCTCTCCACACTTGTCGTTCCTTTATTAAATTTAACATCTTTAATATTCTCGTCTTCGCAAGAACATTCACACGAATTCGGTTTCCCTAATTTTTCTAATTTTTTCCCATCAGGCGGAGGTTTCTCTTCGCAAATGCAATAAGAATAACTCGTGGATTTCTTCATGTTTTTAAATTTAGCGCTACTTTTTAAATTGTGAGAACTTAAGCTCTGAGTCGGATTCATAATTTTCGGTGTTTGCTCTTTGGATTCTAAATCGCACGATTTCATGCTTCGAAGTAATTCTTCTTCCCATTGCTTTTCCTTTCTTTCTAATTCTCTCCTCTTCAGTTCTAATTCCCGATTATAAACCTGGAAGTCTATTAATTTTCCGCATGTATCCGGAGTTTGGAGTTCATTTCCCTAAAACAAAAACATGTTAACGATTTTTGTTTTTCATTTTAATTGAGATTTTTTTTTAGTTTCATCTTACCAGATCTAGACTTATGTTCGGCTGTAATGATCTTTGTTTGGCAAGTCTCTTCTTTTTCTTGTGTAAAGGTTTTGTTTCTACTATCATTTCTTCCAATTCCAAAGTCGGATCACAGTTCAAATGGTCTTTCTGAAATTTCGTGGAAAAAATATTTAGAAAATTGGTTAGGTTTGGTAAAAATGTTTATTTTGACTTACCGGTGGTGTAAAAGAGGGTTTGATCTTTTTTTCCAGCACTTGAGTGATGTCATACTTAGCGATTACAGGCACGGTTTTCAATTCCGATAACGAACTGACTCTGGCACCAGGTTCGACGCACAGCAACTGAAAAAAAAATGTGCTATAAGAATTTACAAAATAAATGTTTAAGATTAGCCTTAAGCCAGAAATCGGCCCTCGAAATTTTGTCAGAATTTTAGTTAGTAATGTTGTTGGGCCACTCACTTCTGCCCACAAGTTCAATTAGAAAATCGCATGAGAATAAGTAGTAAAATCACGAATAATAAGAATTCGATGGTCTAAAATTGTTTTGGCTATCGAGTTTTTTTGTCCAAAAGCTAAACATGAGAAATTTTTGTTAAAAAAAAATTAGGCGGAGTAGTAGCCTAATAATTTTTTCTTTGTGCTAATTTATACTGTACGTACTTTTGATAATAAATCTACGGTTCCCGAACTCCAGTGACGTGGATACGTTAAAGGAGTGTTGAATAAGGCCCTCACGTCGCAAATTGAAGTAGTTGAATGAATATCGTATGGTCTGCATAGCGCCAACATTTCATATCCGCAAACGCCTAATGACCACCAGTCAACGGCAAAATTATATCCTACGCATTCGTCTGAGACGCATGCGAAAATTTCTGGAGCTATTGAAAAGAAAACAGATTAATTAAGTATTGTTCATATTAATAAAAAAAAACGTTTCAAGACTTCACGACGTGAAAAACAGTAATTTTTTTATTGTTGAATCAGACCTTGAATTCTTTTTAAATTCTCAGTAAGTTAAAAATTTTACTTTTCCCTGTTATAGTGTGAGTATTGCTAAAAGGACGGTTTTAGTTGTAAAAGCATTGAACTCTTGGATCTAATCATTTCTTGAAGTCGGAGTGGAATTTGTATGCGATGTTTAAGGGAAACGTAGATTGCTCAGCTCCAATTAAGTCGTAATTATTAGAGCATGTGTGCGATGAATGTGGAATACACGATTGTCAAATGGATTTCTCAGGTATAGATGGTGAGGATAGTTTGTTTTCCATCTGAAAATTTGTTTGATATTTGAGAACGATTTTCTTCCGTGAGTAACAGTTATCATTTCTTGTACCCACTTCAGGAATAATAAGAATGGTTACTAGTGGATTTGTACTGCCCAGCTCGAGCAGTTTCATGAAAAAAAAAAATTAAGACTTTTATATTGTTGAGGTAATGACTCGCATCTGGAGGGACTACACGCTGCATTCGTAAAGCTTACACCAGGTCAGCAATGACGCATGCGTGAGGTGCATTCTGAATGAATTCGCAATGCGCTCTTTGGGATTAAACGGATGCCCTCATTAGTCCACTCTCGCCAATTCAACCGACTCTAACTCTTGATTTCGATTTTTTGATTTTTTCAGAGCTCCTGAACTTGTCCATTTATCATTTATCCCCATGCAACGTTAGAATAAAATTATTTAGAATATTTTTTCAAACAAGTTACCTCTAACGTTTCGAAAATTATGAAGTTACTCCCTTCCGGGAAAGTTGAAGAACAGTTTAAGGAAAATTCCATAAAACATTCCCAAGAAAACAAAGCAGGAATGGAAAAAAAATTTAATTATGAAAGAAAGTAAAATCGAGGTTTCCTCAAACGTGAACACGAGCTAAAATTCGATCTTTACAGGTGCAAAATGATCAATCTTTTAAAATAATTTTACGAAGCGCAACACACTTACCCATATACGGCTTGGTGCCACTCATAGAAGTTGCCAATTGTCCTTCTTTAAGTATCGTTGCTATATTAAAATCAGTCAAATGAGCATGCCCGTTTTCATCGAGCAATATATTGTCAGGTTTCACATCTCTATGTACGATCGATTTACTTTGTAGATATTCTAAAGCCAGAGCTAGTTCAAGGACGTAAAGCCTGACGCAATCTTCTTTAAATTGTACTTTTTGCTGGATATGGTATCTTAAGTCCCCTCCCATAAATAAATCCGAAACCATGAAAAGATCTTCTTCATCTGTAAAACAAAACCAAAAAAAAAATTATTCCGGCTTTTAATTCCAGGAATCCTGTCAGCTTATTAAAACGCGATTCAAAAGTAATTGTTGAAACATCGTGTTTTTTTCCTCAGCTCATTCTTTTTTTTTCCAAGCTGTAACCTTTCTTTTTTCTCTAACACAGTCTCGAGTGGTTTTTCTTCAGATAAAACAAAATAGGAATAATTACTTTTGGAAAACTAATTATCGGTTTTTTTTTAATTTTCCAAGAGACGGAGTAGAGGTTTTTCAGTTCGTGATTAAGTTTTCGAATTAAACAATTCGTTAAATCCGAAGTGCAAGCTTGTAATGGAAAAATCAGGAATTACGAATTTAAATAGCTTCCGACACGCAGCGGCTGCTGTAATACTTAACCAGAGCCCTATAATTTATATTAATAGCACTATTATGCATGCAGTATAATTGTATAATATTTTGCAAAATCATTCTCAGATATCAGGCTTTTTTCAAGCTTAAGACATGAGTGTAAACCTTATTAAGAAGAGGAAAATCTACGTGCTTAAAAATTGTCGACAGTTGCCAAGCAAAAGGAAAAGCTAAAGAAAAATTTCTTAAGTGATTTTTATTATTGTAGTTGTAGCTATGCCCTTTCAACCTAGAAACTTAATCAAAATACTGTATTCCAAGAATTCATTTTCAATTGAATGGTATGTTACATTGCCAAGCCAACAATAATGGTCTGCAAACATTCTTAGTTTCCTTTCTAGGAAAGAAAACAAAGATATTTTTGGAAATACAAGAAACAACACGAACTGATTGTTGTTGTCATTTTCGAATGGGATAGCAGAGAAACACTTTTCCAAGATGGAATAAGCAATGTAAATATTGAATTTTGTCTCGCTTCCAAGTTCTCTCGCGAACTTTTCTCAAAAAAAAAAAAAATTATTAACCTTGGTTATGATTTTTTATTTTTTCATTCTTTGCATCGTTAACGCAAAGTTACAAAAAAAAACTTTCTTCTTCTTTTTTACTTCCGGAAAGTTTAATAGGCCGAGATGGCGAATGTTATTGACACGAAATCATTCGTGCATGCAGTTTTTTCGAAAGCGGTATTGCAAGCAAGACTTATTTAATTATTGTTTTTCCTTTTTGTTCTCCTTTTGTACAATTATCACTGGAAAAGCTTTTATAATTGAGGCGTATCGTTAGCTTCAATTTTATTTAGAAAGTATATTTAATAAAGTTTTTATTTACTTCCATTTTTAAGATTTCCAGTTGAAAATAAATTTTAAAATAATTTTTTGAAAATTTTATTCCATGAGTGAATAAATGTTGAGTTGTAGGTAAGAGCTTTTGATGCTCGACAAAAACTTGCCCCCGTCTGTTCGTGCACTTTCGTTTTTCGCCTGTGATTTCGAACCCGAAAGAGCCAGCGCAACGAAAATTGGCAACCGCCTTCTTCAGGAAAGGGAAAAACTGTTATTCCATGATCAAGACCATCCGTCCAAATTTACGGCTTTCGCAGGGCCAAATAAGGCCAAATTTAGAGTTTTCGGGAATTTTGTCGAAAACGGCTCTAACGATATTTTTCCTCGACTCGATTTCAACTGAAAAATGGTCGGGGATTTCAAATTTTCGGTCCATTTTGTGATTTGAAGGCCAAAAAACGCAAAAACAAAGAGTTTTGAAAGATTTTCTCGAAAACGGCTCTAACGATTTTTCTTATTTTTTGTGTGAAGATACCTGACCCTATAAGGAACAACTTTTCCATTTAGCAATTTTTCGTAAAAATTCGGCCTTTCCAAAAAATCCTGAAAAACCGAAAATTTTGAAGTTTTACAAATAGCGGTGATATGGGACTTGATTTCGACTAATTAATAGTTAAGGATTTTAAATTTTCGGTTCATTTCCTGATTTCAAGCCACCCCCCGACCTCCCAAGTCCCCAATCATGCCTTAATCTAAAGAAGCTACACCCCGACTGAGCGAAAAAGTGAGTAGTCCTCTCCAGACTGCTATTCCCCTAGTTCTATTTAGATAGCGAAATAAAAGATTTAAAATTTTTTACCTTGAAAAGAAAACCATAGATTGACTAAAAAGGGATGCTCCAACGTTGCTAATATGTCGACCTCCCTCAGAACATTGTTCAAAGCTTCTCTTTCGATACATTGAAACTTGTTCATGTATTTCATGGCGTAGAGTTGTCCGGTACCTCTTTTCTCCACGATGCACACCTGCACAAAAGAAACATCAATTAAAATTAATTGAAAATTTTCGCAACGTTATCGGGAAAAAAAAGGATGATCAAAGTGCAGGAATTAATTCATTGAAAATATTTTGTAGCTTCGAGAATAACAATTCTGACCCAGAATTCGTTTTTCATTGGTTTTCTCTTTGTTCAATTCAACGGATGAAAATTTTTTTCTTGAATTCCTTTAAATTCTCTCGGGCGGTTTAGCTATTTTACACAAAACCTGTAAGGGATGCGAATTCAAATCAAACAAAAAAACGTATCCCCGGATAAATGAACGGTAAAGAGAATATTCAATTAATTAAAGCTCGATTCGGAATAATTAGATTAGTAATTTGTAAAAAAACGGAAACGGGGAATATTAAATGAAACGTTTGCCAGAACTATAAAAAATTCTCGGAATTCTTGATTTATATGTAAAAAACAGTTGAATAATGAGTCGCAAAAAATTATTGTTATTCGCCTGACAGAATGCGAGGAAGTTTTATTAACAAGATTAAATTCCTTCGTAATTTAAAGTAGGCAAAATTAATACCTGTTGTACTTAGATTTGAACACTGATAAAACTTTTTGAAGTGATAAACTATTTTAAGTCTTAAGTTAACTTTGAAATTAAGACTTAGGTAAAATTAAAACAACAAAGTTGCAAACGAATGGGAATGGTTCACAAAGAAGCTTTTATTTATCGCTCTGTGCAGTGTCGTACTTTTAACAAATTTTAAACAACAATTTCAAGAAAGAAAAGTACAACATCCCTCGGGGAAATTTCAAAATCAGAAAGCTCGGTTCGTTTGACCGGAAAAATAAACCCGAAGGTTTTTGTCTTGTTTTCAGTAAAGATTGTTATTGATTCTGATTGACAAGAAAACGACTTTAAAAGCATTATTAATGGTTCGAAAATCAAGTTGACATCGGGAACACTGTGCTTTTCCGAGAAAGGAAAATTTTATTTCTCTTTACTAACATTTTTTTGATAGCTTTTAAGATGAAGGAAAAGTACAAGTAATCATATTACTGCAAATGGGGTGATTTTGTGCTCGCTCCAAGCATGTCGTTACCTTTCGAAGCGGCCCTGCGGTTGTTGCGCAAAGATAAATAAATTTATTGTGACAGTAAAAGGCAGAAAGATAAAGTATTTAGGGCGCATGTTACGAGCATTCGAGGATGGTGAATTTTCAAAGGTCAAATGGAATAGGAGACTGGGCTGTAAATTTTCCTCCCGGCTGCAGAGTATTCGAAATCGGACAGAATTCAGTTGTTAAAGAAGACCTTGGTTTGCGAAACATTTCGGAAGGGATCGTCTGGTTTGTGAGAGAGTGTGGCTCCGAGAGAAGAAAAAACACATTGTTACGGACACTTTCCACAATAAGCTCGACCGTGCCGTTTGTATACTTTAAAGCAAACTCGTAATTGGCCGCACACAGTAATCAGGATTAATGGAATTAAAGTAACGCCGGCGAGAGTGTTCATTGTATATTGGAATTAAAGTATTGTCGCCAGAAATTGAAAGTGAAAATATTGAAACGACTCATTTTTTTGTGATTGAATTTCGAAACCAAGAAATTCTAGTTACAGTTTTAACATCCACCGCCGTAGAGAATGCAAATTCATGAATAGTTAAGGCAACTACGACATTGTTCCACTGGTGTCGCCGCAAGCGCTTGAGGTCACCTCGTGAACGTCAATAGAATTGAGATTGCTAAAGATGAGTTCAAACTTCCAGTCAAACCTGTTGCCAACTTTTTGGGATCGCAATAGAGCATAAGAACGAATTTCCAGCCTCGATTTCGAAGCTGTTTGTAATTGTTGCAATCGTCAAAATTTGTCCGTGCCAGAAAACAAGCGCAAACTTCAAACTTCTCACTCAGAGGTTTGAAATTGTTGGAAGCAAAACTCAACGATTAGAAAAAATCTAAAAATGATCTCATCAGCGACTCTGGCGGAAGAATTTTCCGACTGTATTTTCCATTAAGAAGCTAATTCACTGCGACCTGAGAAAATCAGTATTTAAGGAAAGTACAAAATTCCACTTTCCGAAAAAAGAAATTCTTTTTTCAAAAGTTTTTTTAGCTTTGAAGATTGAAAAAAAGAAGGACTAATCATATTATTGCCTCTCTTTTAAAGGGAAATTCCGAATGAAATTTTTCGAAATTTATTTTTTCTGATTTTCATTTGTCTCCGACGACCGAAATCAAAATTTTTTGTGTCGAAGAGCAACTTTCTGGAGAGGCAGAAACGTGACCGGAATCCTTCGGATTATTCTCGGCACGTATAACAACTGGGTTTTTGTTATATGCATGAACGGGAAGGAAATTGAAGAAGTGCGACGATTGGGAAAAATTTTTTGATCTTTTAAATTATTTGCATGTACCAAGTCGGAAGCTGGAATCGGGAAAGGAAACGGGAAACGTGACTCCGTAAGAGGTTTTGACGTGTAAAGTGTTCATTTAGAACCGTTATGATGAAGAGAGGTTACATCGGGAATCGACCTATATACCCATTAAAGCGGTTTTCCGGTGCTTTTACATTTCCTTCTTGCCCTTTAAAGTAAAATGAAGCATCTTTTAAGGTATGCTAAAATTTTTGAATAAGGGTAATGGAAGCGGTTATTACGCAATAACCTCGGGTTTAGATGAAGTGAATGTAAGGGTAAAACTCGGGGAAAAATCTAAATTGGTAAAATGGAACAAAAGGGATTTTGTTTTTACTATCTTGTTTTTTTTATGATTAAACCCACTAAATTTGTAAGAGCCTCGGTAATGGGCCGTCTGAGATTTCACTTCGGGGATCATGTGGATGTTCATTAGTTGTTAAAAGACTTTAATAAAAAGTTAGAGATTTTAGAGAAAGTTTGATTAAACATCTAGGGCGGTTTTTGGAAAAGTTTTGTAGAAAATGCAACTGAAGAAATTTTTGAGTTTTAATAAGTGTTACGAGCTGTTTAGGGGAAAAAGTTTACGATGTTTGTTTTTGAATGTTAAGTCTTATATAAATGCGTAATAGCCAAAAAATCTACAATTATAATTTTTTTTTGAAATGTTCTCAATAAAAAGAGGTAGCACGGATGACCGAGCTTGATTTCCACTAGTTCCATTGCTCAGTCGATAGATTGCTAGACTCAGACTTGATATGGTGAGGTCTATTCTACTCTTTTTGCTTATCTCCGACGGATGTCATCTGTGCCAATGTGTGAACTTAATTCGTTCGAGAAATGTGTGTTGTTGCTCCTTTTTGCTTTTTAGCAAACTAGCGGAAGCGGATGGTAACTCGCTCAGTGCACTCTCTTGAATCAACCTTTCAGAACTAGCGTTAAATTGTAGTTCCCACTTAACTTTGTCAACTCGTTAAACCGCAACAGAGAGGTCGCCCACTCGTCGAAGGGAAGAAAAAGAAGAGCTCTATCTCCTTTGGTTGGTACTTTAGAACAAAATTCGCTTTTGTCTGCCCATCAGAATTTAGCAACAAAAATCATAATTTTTTTTTTTAAAAAATACAATAAGGACTCGACAACGCTGTCATTCGTAAAATAAATGAATTTAAGTCAGCATTTTAATCTAATTAGCCGCAAGGCTGGCAAAATTTTTATTTTTGTTCTGATTTATCAAAACAAAATAACGTCTTTGAAAACTGTAATTATAATCTCTTTAACGATCAAAAGTTTGATGCTTTGTAAAAAAATGTTTGAGGAATTTACGAGGGCGAGATGCAAAGCTCCTATTTACAACCTACGCGATAACTCGAAAGGCACTTTGTATTATTGGAATTGTTAAACGTTCTTGAGGCTCGTTTAAATCTCTTAACCTCTTGTAATATCGACGAGGGAGCAATACGATGTTTTAAGCCACAAAAATCTAGGAATTCGTTACATAAAATTTGTTACATACCAAAACAAATTACAACGAGGATTTAAATTGTTGAATTTTCTGACCCCGATACCTTTGCCCTTAAGAACGTTTAAGGAATTGTTTGATGGATGAATACAAAAGGGAAACTATTAAGTGGAAAGTGCGTTCACAAAAGTCTCGACGAAAATTTATTGTGGTCATTTCCATAATTGCTTCATCAACGTCTAACTTTGATTCTCATTTGCGTAGGTGTATCCTCTCTTAACGTCTTTCCTTTCACACGGTCTCTGAATATTTGTTTCACTTCTAAGTCGAATAACGAAAAGGAAGACGTTTCTGCTTGTAGAGAAATAATAAAGTCTGTGAGAGCTGATTTTCGAAAGGTAAATAACAGATTAAGATGTGCAAGATTTAAAACGTCTCAAACCGTTCTTTTTTTTTTTGTCTGTTTTTTGTCTTTTTTGTCTGATTTTTGTCTGTGGCAAAAAAAATTCGTTCTTTTGCGAAACATTTTTCGGACTTATTATTGGAGTAACTGTAAAGGCAAATAAATCCTCTTTCTTTTGAAATAAGGAGCTTTGTACCAAAAAGCTATTGCCGATTCTTGAATGTCAGCTGCTTCGGAAAACTTTTATTCATTTCAAGGAGTTATGTTTAGAAAATACATTGAGAAAAAAATTGTTGAAAAAATTGAAGAGAACTTGAACTTCCTCTTTCTAGGGTCAAGAGGCGAACTCCTTAAGCTTTTCAACTTTGTCATAAGACTCGTATTCAACACTTTCTCTCTCTCTAGCCCGGGAACTATATTAAAGCCTCACAAAGTTGTAGAAACTCAAGGTAAACGTAATTCGTTTACCTTCCTTTTACAATGCATCCAAGAAAACTCGCAAAAGAATTCTCTGCAAAAGGAAATTGGATTGGTTTCCTATTTCTAATAATTCTGCTAAAAGATTCTTGGGTTTAAGATATCAAAAAAATCCTGTTTTTAAATAAAAGACTTGTTTTACTTGTGAGGGCGTGGAATTAAAATCGAAAGAGTAAGTTATTGCCGTTGGAAACCGAGTAGAGGTAAGTTTCCTCGGCCATTTATGAGGAAATTAACAACCTTTTGAAAACTCATTACTATCTCTTTTGCCGCATGAAATTTTGCTTCCATGCATTCAAGTGGGTGTGAAGGCTTCGATATACACGTCCGAACCAGATGTTAAAGCTAAAACCATTATCACTCGAAAATTCCCATCAGTCCTGCACGAAAATAACTTGAGAGGTAATGGGAAAAGTCCACTTTAACAATTCTTGAATCGTGATTGGATCCTCTTTAGGATTTTCATTTTATTTTTAGGAAAGAATAGTTTCCCATGAGTGGAAAGACTGAAGGCTTAAATCAAATTAAATCACACCTTTTTTTCATGAAATGAGAAAGTAAAAACTTGGATTGAAGTGCAAATAAACGACTTAAAACTAACCTCGTTTTCACATTTTCCCGACGTACTAATTTTTCTTTTTGTTTTAGGGATTCACTTAGAAAGCGAAGATAGCTAAGGAAATATCATTTCTGAATTCTGGGAAGTGAAAGCTTGGAAAGAAATTTTAGCATGGTAAGTCACTTAAAATACCTCGTTTTACGGAAAATTCAATTATCAAGAAAGCTTTTCCTGCGATCATCAACCAGAATTAGGTTGTCATGGTTAAATGTTGATATGGCTTTGTACAGCATCATCTTCATGATATTTTACGGTTGGAAAACGGGTTCAAGATGTTTGATTCTTCCCTAATTTTAGGTTAAACAAACATTTTCGTGTGAGAGGTGCTTATAAATTGGAAAGGGTGAGGTGATTAAATTGTACGAATTCGGGGAAAAAGACTAGTAAAAACCAAATTTCACACATTAATTTAGCTCATCTCTTGCTTTTACATTACGCCCGAAGAACTCTGAAGAATTGTCTGCAGATAAGGAAAGTAAATACGAGTGAGTTTTTACTATCTCTCGTAGAATTCAGATTTAAGTGTGAGATGTGGTGCAGTTGACAGGAAATCATATCCTTGTCGGAAGAAGCTAAAACTTATTTGCAGTTACAAAAAGTTAAAGTATTTTTTTTTTGTCAATTTTTGAAGCCAGCTCCTTGGCGCAAGTAGCAAACATTTTAGAGGTATTCGTAACATGAAAGCATACGTTCTATTTTCGAATTCAAATCTTCTTGTCTACTTCGGACATTATCTCCACAGCAACCAAAGTGTTTTCAGACCTGTTTGGCTTTGATTTTTATCAAAGACAGTAAGCGAAATTGTCAACACCATTAAAACTAAAGAAGAGAAAGTACTCGGACGAAAGTAGGATTCGAAGGAAATGTGGAAATCGACCGTAGCGAAATCTCAATTGAGAAGGAAAATTGCGTATTCAAGAAATGAGAGCGAAATCGGCTATAATTAAAAATAAATAAACCCGTTTGGTAATTTTACCGTTCTACTGTTGCGATGCCTTGTGAAAATTTAAACATCTTCGAATTTCGGATATTTTCATTGTTCGATTCATTAGAATTTAAAGTGCCTCGGGAGAAAGATCGAGAACTAATATATATTATTTAGGAAACTAGTAGCTTGCACCAAACATCAATACAAACAATGTTCAAAGGGAATATCGATAGCTAACACTGCTCCTCAGCTATAGGCGTTTTATCCTTCACTAGCCGAAAGGCAAGTATGTATTTGGAATAACTGTACGAAAGATCGTGAGAATAAATAAAAATTCGCAGCCGTGTGAAAAAAAAAATGCGGCACAAACAAAACGTGTGAAATGCGGAGTAAAAATTGTTGAAGCGGAGAAATACTAATAGCGAGAAGTTTTTGCAAAAACACAAAAAGTTTTATTCTTGAGTGAATGCATTCACGCATCAACGGTTGCATAAACTAAGGAACTTTTTACAACTGTAATACTCAGGGAAATAAAGTATTTCCGATAAGTGTCGCAAGGTATTAAGTATCCTTGTCGTTAATGAAAAAAATCTTCTGGATCCGAAAAAATAAACCAACTCATAAGTACTAATGATGAGAAAAAGGGCAGAAGACTGTGGAAAGGAAATTATAGCGGCTATTGAAATGTGAATGAAAGGTCGCAAAATCTAGTCGAAAAGGCACGAAATCTTGAATCGTATCAGGAAGGAAATGAAGGTCTTCTCAAGCGTCAAAGACAAAAGTACTTCGTCCATAATCTCTGCAACGGTAAGCATCTCCTCCAATGAATGATGGAGGGAAATGTAGGGAGATGGCTTAGATCAATTTAAAGAGAAACATCTTGGCTTAAAAATTTAAGATATTGATATTGCAAGAACAAATAGATCTTTTAAGAACAAGACTCGTAGAGATACAAAAATCAAGCTGTATAAAACCATGGCGGTGCCTTCTTTTATGTTCGGAAGCGAATCATGGGTGGACACGAAACATAATCAAGCACAAATCCAATCGGCGGAGATGAAGTTTCTAAGAAGAGTAAAAGGTTGTTCATTAATAGATCAGATCCGAAATGATGATATTTGAGACAAGCTGAATATCTTTGCTTTGAACCAAAAGATCCTAGATAATAAGAGACAAAGGATAGACCATATCGATCGAATATGGAGGGACCCCTTGCAATTATCGTCCGCAAGGTTGCCGTGACATCGGACGACCGTTGAAGCGATGGAACAGTTGAATTAATCATTTATTTTAAATTTTATACATTAATAGTTTTAAATTTTAAATCTTTGAAGACGGTACAGGCTAATAGCCCAATCCGTGTAGTGAAGAAGATGTGGCAAGAACTTGGTGTTTCTATTTTCTTGGACGGCTTCCATAATCCGAATCGCCATGATGGTCCCAACTCCCGTCGCCATACAGACATTTAAAGAATTAGCATAGATGAAAAACTTCACAATCATTGATTTAGGTTTATTAATTAGACACGGTGGTTTAAAGAAATTTTATATTTAGAGAATCATGCATTTTCTCAACTCGAATGTACTAGTTTTACGGTCTAACAAAGGCGTACCTTTAAAGACACTTTCTCAACTTAATTTCCTCTCATTTCAACAACTTCAAACATGAAGAAGCTAAATGGGTCATAAAAACTTAGTCGGTTCTTTCCCCGCCTACATCAGGCTTATAACAGGACATAAAATCCGATCCGAATTACTAAAACTTTTTACGCAGTTTGAAAAAGGGCAGATGATAACGCTTTAAAAAGTTTAATGTATCACCTGTGATTCCTTTTCACTGACTAATTTATCACTTTCTTTCTCTTTTAATGCGGAATAAAAGTGAACGAGAAACGAACGTTCGGCAAGAAAAATTCCTTTTCTTCAAAAAAAAAAAAAAAAATTAAACATTATTTTTTCGGGCCGATTTCGATTAAAAAATTTATTCGGGGAATAAATTTTATTTTTTTATGAAATTCAAAGAAAATAAAGAAGGAAATCTCAAATTTTCCTCTCATAAAAATAGCGGTACATCTCAATTTAATCACTGCGCATGAAGTCAATTCTCAAGATTTCTAAAGGTGTTTATCATCCCTGAATTCATTTCCATATTTCGTTTCTCATAAAATTTTCCTAAACTTGATGAAATTAATGTTTACCTTATAGCTTTTTACTTTTCGCGATAGGGGAAGATCTTTTTAATATTTATGAATAAACGTCGAATATCATCCCTTTTGATTTATGTTTTTAAAGTCTAAAACGTCACTCATATTTCACTTTTATCTTGTTATTACCGTTATTAAGTCCATTTCATTTTCTCTTTTTGCCTTTAAATAAAAAATACAAAACGGGGGTAATGAGTTTAGGGAATTTTAAAATGATTTGCAGGCTATTACCATAATCAATAGCGTGGACGCCAGATTTGTAATTTGACACTTTGCTAAAAAATTACGTCAGCGTGAAATAATGGTCGGTTAGTTGATTTTTGTGAATGGATGTTTTATTATGCAATAAGCTGACTTTGTAGTTTCGAATACATTTTATCATTTCATGAACCCGCAAAATTTTTAATAGTTTGAGCCCAACGACAGATTCAAATTTTTGTCAATTTTTAAAATCTACTTTAAGGAATAGTCATTCGCAGGCATGATCTTTCCTTTTAAACCAAAGCCCTTTGAGTTCGTCTTATCATGTTTCCATAAACGAGTCACATATCTTTCTTGATTAAAGTTTCATTTTACCTTCTATGACTAAACGGTTCGAAAAACGCCCTTGAGTTTCATGTTTTCTTTACTCGAAACTTAAATCAGAAACCCCAACCTTCGTATTCTCTGTTAACATACGTTGAATTTCGAAAATAAACTTTTCCTTTATGAAAAACTTTTTGCTCAAGTTCTTGTAGAGATTCTCGAAACAAGAACGGAAACCTTCGACAAATATTCTACCCTATGACTCATGAAAGCAAATAATGTACAGAACGGAATTTCCTCTAATGTGAAAATCTACTTGATTAAGGGAAAACCTTGTGTCTCTGAACGTACTCATCAGGTTAAGCAAATCGCCTCGAGGTTGTTCCATTTTCTCGAGTTACGGATTAAAGAAATTCACGCTCGCTTCTTCATTAAAACAACTGACACGTTTCTAAACTCTCCAGGTCTTTTTCTCAAAATCCCATAAAATAGATAAAAAGACTCTCCTGATATATTTTTTTTAGTCTCATGCTATATTCATTTCCGATCGTGTTTCTCAAAAAATAACGAACTCTTAGCTTTAAATGTCAACTCAAAACCTAATTTCTGGTTATGAAATATTCCAACTTCAACGAAACCCTTGAACCTAATCGTACTTTGCCACCATACAACTGAACGCACAGGAACAGGAAACTATCACTTTTCACCTTCCTCTTAAGTGTTCCTCCTTAAGGGCTTTGAACGAATTTAAACATTAAATTCTAAAACCCTTTCACTGATTCATTATTACCCCATTCATAGAATCAGTTGAATAAGAACATTCTCTGCATTTATCGTTTAATATTTGTGGGCTTGGGTCTGCTCTAGCTTGAATTAGAAAACAACACTATTGTTTATCTAACATTTTGTACTAATAAAATCAAATTTTTTTTGAAACAATCATAATCGAAAATTGATGATTAATAAGAAAATATCTTAGCAAGGCTTTTGAGGCCCAAACTGAATCTTCCAATATGTATTTCAAGGTAAAAAATCCGTTAAGATTCACACAAATAATTCCTCATTAAAAAATATTGCAGCGATTTCGAGTTGTTATTAAATTAAGTTTGACTATAACATAAAAATCGATCGTTTTCTAAATAAATAACTGGTCGATATTCTAATCGATATTGAAGTTATTTGCAAAAAACTGATTTATAGAAAGCGGATAGATCGAAAATCTATTTTTACTGAAAACGTATTTTTTCTACGCTTTCAAGGCCCAAACTTCATCCCATCTGATGTATTTTGATCCGAGGAATCCGTTCGAATTTACAGAATTCAAAAATTCGGCCGCGTTCTCAAGATATTTGAAAATTTAGGTTTCGCTTAAACGAAAAAAATAGACGTTTGTTCGATGTTTGAAAATCGATGTTCAATTTTCGATTTATGAATATTCCGGCTAAAAACGGGCCAAAATATGCACAAAATATATACTGGGAGATGTATTTTAATCTGAGGAATCGATTGAGACTAGGTAGAACACTCAGTTTTTCGTTTTTAAAAAGTTATGGTCGAAAAACCGACTTTTAGAAAACGACTAGGTCGAAAATCTATTTTTACTGAAAACGTATTTTTTCAACGCTTTCAAGGCCCAAACTTCATCCCATCTGATGTATTTTGATCCGAGGAATCCATTGGAATTTACAGAAATAAAAAATTCGGCCGCGTTCTCAAGATATTTGAAAATTTAGGTTTCACTTAAACGAAAAAAATAGACTTTTTTTCGATGTTTAAAAATCGATGTTCAATTTTCGATTTATGAATTTTCCGGCTAAAAACGGGCCAAAACATGCACAAAGTATATACTGGGAGATGTATTTTAATCTGAGGAATCGATTGAGACTAGGTAGAACACTCAGTATTTCGTTTTTAAAAAGTTATTTGCGAAAAACTGATTTTTAGAAATCGGATTGGTCGAAAATCTATTTTTACTGAAAAAATATATTAGCGAGCCTTTCAGGGTCAAAACTACATCTTAGCAGACGTATTTCGATGCGAGGAATCTAATGGAATTTACAGAATTAAAAAATTCGGCCGCGTTCTCAAGATATTTGAAAATTTAGGTTTCGCTTAAACGAAAAAAATAGACGTTTGTTCGATGTTTGAAAATCGATGTTCAATTTTCGATTTATGAATATTTCGGCTAAAAACGGGCCAAAATATGCACAAAGTATATACTGGGAGATGTATTTTAATCTGAGGAATCGATTGAGACTAGGTAGAACACTCAGTTTTTCGTTTTTAAAAAGTTATTCGCGAAAAACGGATTCTTAGAAACCCGATTGGTCGAAAATCTATTTTTACTGAAAAAATATATTAGCGAGCCTTTCAAGGTCAAAACTACATCTTAGCTACTGTATTTTGATGCGAGGAATCTAATGGAATTTACAGAATTAAAAAATTCGGCCGCGTTCTCAAGATATTTAAAAATTTAGGTTTCGCTTAAACGAAATAAATTGACTTTTTTTCGATGTTTGAAAATCGATGTTCAATTTTCGATTTATGAATATTTCGGCTAAAAACGGGCCAAAATATGCACAAAGTATATACTGGGAGATGTATTTTAATCTGAGGAATCGATTGAGACTAGGTAGAACACTCAGTTTTTCGTTTTTAAAAAGTTATGGTCGAAAAACCGATTTTTAGAAAACGACTAGGTCGAAAATCTATTTTTACTGAAAACGTATTTTTTGTACGCTTTCAAGGCCAAAACTACATCTTAGCTAATGCATTTTGATGCGAGGAATCTAATGGAATTTACAGAATTAAAAAATTCGGCCGCGTTCTCAAGATATTTGAAAATTTAGGTTTCGCTTAAGCGAAAAAAATTGGCGTTTTTTTAGTGTTTGAAAATCGATGTTCAATTTTCGATTTAGGATATTTCCGGCTCAAAACGGGCCAAATAAAGAACAAGATATATACTGCGAGATGTATTTTATCTGAGGAATCGATTGAGACTAACTACAACACTCAATTTTTTGTTTTTCAAAAGTTATGGCCGAAAAACTGATTTTTAGAAAGCAGATAGGTCGAAAATCTATTTTTATTGAAAAAATATTTCGTTCACTTCTTGAGAAAGTGAAATGTTTGATAATTATTAAGAAGGCAAATTAATAAAATGAAGATCGTAACCATCCCACTTTCTCTTTTTAAGGAAATAAAATTTTTTTAAAATTTATATAAGGTAAATTTAGGTTGCTATGGTTTCGGATGAGCTTGATATTGTGTTAGAATATTTGGCGGGGCCGTCTTCTCCCTAGAATTAGGACGTGTGGACTCCTACCGACTTTCTTTTTTTTTTCCAAATTTTCAAATTTTCGAGCTCTTTACGCGAAACTTTCACACGCCACATGATAAATTTCGGCGTCCTGTATCGACTGCCCTAAAGATTATTTTAAAATTCTCACAGAAAATGAGTCAAAAACGCATTTTAGAAATTTTATGAGTTTTGCCCCTGATTTCATCTAAAAATTACGGGCAAAACTCAAAAAAAAAACGTAAAATGCATTTTTGTCACATTTCCCGGCGAAATTTCGGGATGATTTATGCGTCAATAAATAGAGGACGTTGAGATCTATCAATAAAGCCCAAGAGCTCCTGAAGATCTTACATAATAAGCTCATTATCTTTTTCAAAAAAATGGAAAATGAGGATGAAATAGGGAAAGTAAGAATCAAATGTAGGATCATTGATACTCCATCTCATTTTCCAGATTTTCCAGAAAAATCTTACTCTGAATAAGAAGTTCTGCAACTCCTGAAATCGGCAAATTTAGGTTTTACTTTCCAATAGGATATTTAAACTAATTCAGAAATAATCATTTTCCCGAGAAAAACACCGAAGTTAATCTAAAGAGATCGTATAAAAGCACGAGAAAGTTCTTGGAAAACATAGAATGATACAAAATCAATTAATATAATTAGAAAACGAGAAATCATTGATCGGAAAAATCGTATTCGAGACTCGAAGGAAAACGACAGAAACGAAACCCGATGGGAAAAGGAAGTAGAAGGCGTAGAGTATTGAAGAAGGAATAAAAAAAGGAATCGAAGCCGTAGCATTGACACAAAACGAAGATATTACGAAACATCTTCCATACAAAACATTCTATTCCATTTTCGGAAACTTTCAGTCATCGGATCGTTTTACTGCTCTTGCCGCTTCCGGTCGGATCGACCGGAAATTCTCTCGCCAAAAGAGCGAGGAAGTGAAAGGGGAAATCAAGACGAGTAAGATTTCATTTTCAGTATCAATTTGCATTTTGATCAGTTACTTTTTTTTTTTTTAAACGTGATGAAAATTTCCCGAAGCGGGATTGCGGAAAGTGATTTTTTTCAATTAACGGCAAATATTTAAATTTTTTCTCATCGGTAATCGAATGACATTTTTCTAAGTGCGGTCTTAAGGTTTTAGTTCCGGTTTCCCGTTCGAGGAAAAATTAACTTCGTTAAAGAAAATGTCGACGATGTTAAAATAGAATCAACGACGATTTCCACTTTTTCTCTCTCTTTCCGTTTTTTTTCTCCCCTTTCGGAAACCTGATTCGATTACTTAAGCCATTTATTTATTTTTTTTATGAAATAAGTCGATCGAGCTTCGGGGAAAATTGTTTTTGGTTTTAATTTAAAGATAGCGGTTTGAAAGGCTAAAGAAGTAAAGATTCAGCAACGGTTACCAGCGTGATTGACGTTGCGTAAAATTGGTTTGTTGCAGCTTTTGTCCAGTTTTATCGTTTCTTAAAGGTCGATAATTGTTCTGCGTTTGATAGAATTTTTAATTTGGGTGCTTTGTTGCAGCGTTTAGCAGAGACAAAATATCACAATCAAAATGTTTTGACTTTGAAATGTTGTTGCAGCGACATTTTTTCCTATTGTTTCGCCTTTGATCGATATCTTGTTCATTTATGTGCTTTGTGGACCAATTTAATTAGATCCTTGTATTGTTTTTGTCAGATGGAACTCCGTATTAGGGATTCGGTCCTGATCAAATTTTACAATATTGAAAACCGTTGTTGACGGAAAATTGTTGACGGTGTTTGAAATTTGGTTTTATGTTGAGTATTTCTTTGGCCGATCGAATGAGCGTTAACGAGATCTAGGTAAGGAGGTGGAGGTCTCCTAAAACACTAAGTGCCGAAAACCATGGCTTCTGG
The DNA here is from genome assembly GCA_023512825.1 of Liposcelis brunnea. Lineage (NCBI taxonomy): Eukaryota > Metazoa > Arthropoda > Insecta > Psocodea > Liposcelididae > Liposcelis > Liposcelis brunnea. The sequence continues at coordinate 1,747,766 of CM042067.1, read as the reverse complement.
ACCATGTTGTCCACAACGAAAATCATTGACTCCTACAGTTGATGATGGAAGGGAAAATGCGGTTGCAAACAGATCAGACGAAGAAATCAATGCCTAGAATTTTGAACCTCTAGAATTTTAAACAATAAATTACCTGGAATGAGGCCATAATAAGCTTACGTTGTAACAAGATATTTAGTATGAAAGGCGTCGCAATTTGAGAACTATGCGAACTGCTTAAGGTAAAGAGAAGTCGCAACAAACTCTCATTATCCGATAATTCGCACAAAATCCGATAAAGTGGGTTTAAACCGAAAGAAAACTTACCGTTTTTTACCAAAAGGGCTTTCTCTTAAGTCAGGGGTCCGATTCAGATAAATGTCATCTAGTCTAGACGCTTCAACTTCCTGTGGTTTAAAGACAATCCACAAGCCAAATCGGTGCGAATCATTTCTCTTCCTTTTTCCAAGAAAAACATTAATATCAGTTGCATTTGCTTTAATTTTAAAAGCATAATATTCGTGCGAGCCAATTAGCTTTTGACAAAAATGAAAATATTTACAAAGTAAAAAGCAATTCAAATTGCTGAAACGACACAAAGCTTTTGATCCGTAAAATTCTAAAGGGAATAACGATTTTTTTAAAAAAATGAACGCTGGCGCCTTGACATTTTTATATTCGGAAGCGCAACACGACGGAAATAATTTATGGATAATTAAGGTGTCGACTATTCATCAGTTTGTATATAAGTTGTCAAACTGAAAATATAGAGCAGCTCGCGGCCTTGATTCAGCACTGGGGGATAAATGACGTACACTCCCTTCAAAGCAAAGTATCATCAACAAGAAAGTTGACTCAGGAAAGTTTACAATTTTCCTAGTCCTCTCAAGTTCATCTGCCATTACCCCTCACGTGGTATCGAGTTCCCTTTTAATTTAACCCTTGTTTGTTGACGTCGTCTCCCGATTCGAAGGGGGAGAGGTAGAATTAAGGAAAACAAAGGCCTATCGGCCAAGTTATTAATACGTAAACTGTTATTTATACGTAGATTATCTCTTAAGCCCTCGTTTTGTAAATAAGCTTATCCACAAAGCAGAAAGCTTATTGGTCAGTCGAAACTCAAAAGTTCAATCGAGTTTTATCGCGGAAAGTATTTTTTGTTAGTGCGACGAAAAAAAAAATTGGATGTTCCTCTCGGGACAATAGACTTTATTGTCCTTTGTCGCAAAAGGGGACGACAAAAAAAGTTTCAATAAAGCAACGCGAAACGGACACCGCTCCCATTGGTAAATGGATCAGATGAAATTTGATTATATCGAGTTGTAAGACGAAGAAGTCAGTGACCTGAATATTATTTCTTTTCCGCAGAGCAATCTTCCTTTCCATTTTTTTTCTCTTTTTGTTTTGCCATTGAAGCGTGTCAAATAATTTCGGATGAATTTTCTGCTTTCCCGATTGTATACTTGATAAGTAAACTGCGTTAATTTAATCAAAACGACGGATTTATGGTACAATAAACTTTTTCGCTCGCTAATTCAAAAATTATACCCTTCATTTTCTATCGGTGGATGTAGTTTATTAAATTTTCAATCATTTTTCAATTTTTTATGTCGTCAAAACTTCAGACAGTCGATTAGGGTCGGATCTAGATAACAGGAGAAGTTCAAACAGCGCTTTAATGCAAAATATTGTGGTGCGAAAAGTTAACGCAGAAAATTAATCCTGCTAATTTCTTTATTTTTTAGACCATGACTCGTACAACCACAATTGTAGCATAGATATCACAACAATGTTGCCACAATATCGGCAAAATTGTCGTAGCATTGGGCAACATCTCTGCAACAATTGTACAGGTCCGGATCTGGCGTGTATTTAGTACGGAAGCCCTGAAGGATCATGCTAGTTGTTCATTGCCCGCTGCTTGTTCCCACTGCCTGTTCCGGAACAAGCAGTGTTAAATGGTTAAAATGCCTGTTCCGGAACTGGCAGTGCTTATTCCGGAACTGGCAGTGCTCGTTCCGGAACAAGCAGCGGGCAATGAACAACTATCATGACCCTTCAGGGCTTCCGTACTTTTCCAATTGTAATAATGAACAGTACGTTGGCCTGTTGCTCCCAAGAAACTCCTTTGAAGCTAGGAAACATAAACCGAGGGAACCGATCCGGTTCTTGGTGAAAGCGTCAAGATTTCTTCAGTCGACAGAGTTGTGAAAATCCAGATAAAACTTTTGAATGCGAAATCATAAAAAAGGAAAAACCGAGTAGGGAAAAAGATCGCGTCATGATTTTTAAAATGTAGAGAATGATGATAAAAGCTATACAAGCATGCGAAAACCACAACAACAAAAAGAAATTCAGTCGGTTTTTTTTTCCTTCTTTTCATGCAAAATCTTTTCTAAAAAAAGACTCGATCTTATCCTTCTTTTCAAAGAAACAACAAAAAATCAGGATCATATTAATTTCCGGAAGATGTTTTTACAGTTTTAGTAAAAGCAGACATCTTCTTTTATAATATCCTGCCTAAATTCGCAACACTTCCTTCTCGTTTAGACTGGGTAAAACAATCGATGTCGAGGGAAAAAATACGCTCCTTAAAAAAGAAAATATGAAACGATCTTCCATAATCCTTTTTCCCGGACTTAATCCGATCAAACAGAATTGATTCAGTCAGATAAAAGAGCTATAAGTTTCCTGTTGCTTCTGCCACACGTTATACTGTATAAAAAGATGGGAGTTTGCCTAGAGAGAAAAGTATCGAACGGGTTTGAAAAAGTTGGGAGTGTCATTATAAATAAAAAATACGGAGAACGTAACCGAGTTGAGATCCTGAAAAGTTTGTGGAGTTAATTACTTGTTTTTGACTGACATTTGCTGCTTGTTTATTCAGGAAAAGTCGCTTTCGCTTTAATTTCCAGTCGTTTGTTATTCTTTATTCTTATCGCTTTTCTAATTACTGCCGCTTTTTTTTACTGCTACGATACAGTTTGCTGAAAAATGCGAACGGTTTGCAAAGTGGCGTTAACATGGTGGCAGCGGATAAAAAAAACATCGAACTAAAAATACAACCAGAATTATACCTGTAAAATACTTGTTCTTTTCCATTTTTTCCCCAAGGGCAAGATTTCCATTTCGTGTACTGTAAGTATGAAACACAGCTCGAGAACATTTTTATATCTTCCTCGAAAAAATAAAAAAACAGAGATTTTATGCATTTTTTCCGTCGATAAAAAATACCCCGATGAAATAATAAAAAAACCCACGCTTATCTTTCAAAAAATTCCTCGAGAAAAAAAGGAAAATCGAGTTAAATATCCGAAAGATTTCCTCGTAGTAACTTATTCATAATCTCGAATCATCCTTCGATTTCTCGACCTGAGGAAAAAATAAATTTTTCTTAATCTGCATCCTTGAAGATAGCAATTTCGTAACTAAGATAAAAAAAAGTCTGTCTTTCTTTTGATCTTTCATTCAAAAATATACGTTTTCGTTTGCAAACTTGGAATTTTCAAAGGCTTAATCACATTTTTTTTCATTGCTCGAGCAGCGGCGTAGTTCTTTTTTTAAACGAGATTTATAAAGGAAATCAAAAGAATGACCTGTAAATTAAGTTCCACGTATTTACAATTAAAAAGGAAACACGCTGACAATGAGAAAAGTTTTAAAACGGAACAATCTGTTTTTCCAACGGTTTTTTAGATGTTGCTTTTTCGCAACAGGCAGACGGAAAGGAATGTTCTCGTCACTGAATTTACTTTAATTAAATACAAAACCGGTTTTCGTCGCTGCTATCATCCCATCTCTTTTTCATCTCATGCCAATTCTTATTTTCTTTTTTTTTATACCGTATGAAAATGCTGTGAAAACTTTTTACCGTTAACAGAACCGCGCCTCACATTCAGTGACCGGAAGAGTCACGTCTTCCTTTCATGTTTTTCCAAGGAGAGGAAAATATGAAATGAAAAAAAAAACCATTTCCTTGCATTTATTTTCCATATGATCTGAAATATTTTAAAATTTCTACTTATTCACGTAACGCGGGAAATAATCTTTCATAAGGAAGAGAGATTTGACTTTTGAATCGTCCAGAATTGATTTCCTTTGGAAATGACGTTTTATCTTCCTTTTTAAGCGGAGTAAATAATATTTCGAGGAAATAGAAAAAAAAAAGGAAAGGAAATATATTAAAAAGATGCCTGTTAAAATTGCTCGTTTCTAGGTGAGAAAAAGTGAAAAGTTAAATTGAAAAAATTGAATCAATTGGGGAAAAGCTAATTTTAATTATTATTGTAATTCGGTCTCATAAGATTTTTAATCAAAAATTGTTTTTTTCTTTATCTTTCAGGTGCATCTTTAAGGTTTGCTTCCCTAGACCATACGCATGGATCTGCTGGATGGAAGCGGGATTTTGATGCGGGGAGATCTCAGGGTTAAATCGAGATTTTACGTAAAAAATTAAAATTAAAAAGAATATAATGCTACATACCTAAATTTCATTACATTTTCTTCATCGTAGCCGGGTCACTTTTTTCTTATTTCAAATTTTCCGACTAAAAAAATATGATTTTAATTTTTTAAGAAAAATAAAAACAAGCAGAAGCCATCTTTCAAAGCTCTTCTAATTGTTTTTCATCTCCTCCAAACCCTTTTTAGAGGAAGTGTTTTTCGAATGTAACGCTACAAGGACCTGAAAAAAATTAGCTACTTCTTTCTAATTTTTTTCTATCTTTTTTGTCCGAAATCCCGACTGCAGCCTCTAGCTAGGAGATATCCTCTTTCTTGCTCTAAATAATTTAAAATAATAGAAAAAAAAACCTAATTGAAGTTAATAAAAAGCCCAGTAAATCTTTCTTCTTTTTGTAGCTGTTGAAACGAAAATAGGATCATAAAATATGTTTTCAAAACGTAAGCCATAAAACAAGAAACTCTCGAACATTTATTTAACCGTGCGTTTCCTTTTGTTAAAATTTATGAAGCTTGGTTTTTGAATTTTGCTTGAATTAAAATTTTTGATGGATGACATAAAAGCACGCAACAATTATTTATTTGAGTCACCGCAATCATTTCACAATGCAACGAAACTAATATGAGGACAAGATTACATCTGGTAAAAATTTCTGGCGCAATATTTTTAAATGGAAATATTCGATTTTTGGTTTATGCGTATGAATTGTTAATAACATGACCACCTGTTGAAGGCACAAAATATCAACAGGTGATCACATGAAAAACGGGCTGTTTAGATGAACTTTAGCAGTTTTATTAAACTGCGTGCGGTGAAATAAATTTAATATATTCACAACGATAACGGCAGAAAAATGTTACTTCCTTTTTATTAGATTTAACGCATTTATCATGATTATAAAAGAATAAATCCTCTTGAATATTATTTTGGAAAACAAAGATTGCCAAGCAGAAAGCTTTTCCAAAATGAAATAGAATTACTTTAATTCTACCGAACGTGACAGTGAAAAATGCATATAAAAAAATTTCATTGTTTGCTTATTCCGTATGGCAAATTCAATTTTTGTTTGATTAGATAAAAATTTACAGCGGAAATTAATCTTATTGGTTCAATCTAAACTGCCTAATCTACTTCAGTAAAAGTTACATGCTGAAAGGTACGGAAGCCCTGAAGGGTCACCCAGTTTGCCGGTTGTTTACTGCTAGTCGTACAACTGGCAGTGTCAGTTCATCAACTAGCAGTGTCAGTTGATCAACTGACAGTCACTTAGTACCAGTTGATCAACTGACAGTCACTTAGTGTCAGTTGATCAACTAGCAGTGTCAGTTGATCAACTGACAGTCACTTAGTGCCAGTTGATCAACTGACAGTCACTTAGTGTCAGTTGATCAACTGACAGTCACTTACTGCCAGTTGATCAACTGACAGTCACTCACTGCCAGTTGATCAACTAGCAGTGTCAGTCAAGTGACTGATAGTCACTTACTGTCAGTTGATCAACTGGCAGTAAGTGACTGTCAGTTGATGAACTGACACTGCCAGTTGATGAACTGACACTGCCAGTTGATGAACTGACACTGCCAGTTGATGAACTGACACTGCCAGTTGATGAACTGACACTGCCAGTTGATGAACTGACACTGCCAGTTGATGAACTGACACTGCCAGTTGATGAACTGACACTGCCAGTTGATGAACTGACACTGCCAGTTGATGAACTGACACTGCCAGTTGATCAACTGACACTGCCAGTTGATCAACTGACACTGCCAGTTGATCAACTGACACTGCCAGTTGATCAACTGACACTGCCAGTTGATCAACTGACACTGCCAGTTGATCAACTGACACTGCCAGTTGATCAACTGACACTGCCAGTTGATCAACTGACACTGCCAGTTGATCAACTAGCAGTGTCAGTTGATGAACTGACAGTCACTTACTGCCAGTTGATCAACTGACACTGCCAGTTGATCAACTGACACTGCCAGTTGATCAACTGACACTGCCAGTTGATCAACTAGCAGTGTCAGTTGATGAACTGACAGTCACTTACTGCCAGTTGATCAACTGGCACTGCCAGTTGTACGACTAGCAGTAAACAACCGGCAAACTGTGTGACCCTTCAGGGCTTCCGTAGAAAGGGAATACAAACTTGCGCGGTGAAGGTAAAATTTTGTTTAGTTGCAAGTTTTATGGGAAAAAAAGCAGACTTATTATAAAACTAAAATTATCCGCTTGGAAAAATCAAAGATGATGTGATGTAATATCTATTACATAAATTTTTTTTCTATCCCCTGTAACGAACCGGATCGACTTTTTTCTCTTTTTTATTGCGTTGGTAAGAGAATTTTGAAATGGGATCGGGAGATCCCAAATGGGAATTGTGTAAAAGTGAACGCGTGGTTTTTTTCTTTTCTTTATTTTCCTTTCCCTTTTTCCCCTTTTATTTATTTTTCTTTTTTTTTCTTTCTTTAACATCGATATGGTTATACTCATAAGAAAAAAGTTGTTTTAAAAGATATATCACGTGGGAAATGACGAATGGAGTTATCCAAACATCGCAAGGGATTTGCGTTACAAATAACGTAAGCCACTTCAAAAGCACGAAAAGTTTTTCCCGGTTTTAATTTATTGAAAATACGAAGAGCTGCGAAACGGGTAGAGGAATACTTGCGGGGCGCAACAAGAAGCAGTGTCATCAACATTTTCAATTTAATTTTATTGCATATCTGTTATTGTGAGCCACTCTTAAAATTCAGGAATAGTAGCGGACCTCTATTAGAGCCTTGGAGAACCACCGAAAACAAAAATCAAATTTCGTACAAAAAAAATTATTTTTTTGCAAGTCGGGGAGAGATCTGTGCTGGGTGTTTATGCTAAATTATGCTGAGATCCCCTCTTTATTTGCATCACTGAGTAAGACTTCTGCGTTTCTGCATTTTGCAGTAAGTCTTCGTTGTATCAGCAGAACTGCAGATACTTTTAACTGATACACCGTTTGGGATTTTGTAAATAATTAATTGAATTCAATTAGGGTTAAAAATCAAAAAAAAAAATTAAAACATGGTCGAAAAAAATTTGATTCTTTCTTTTCGAAAAAGGGTCGACAAAAATCGATCTGACTTGCGCTTATAAAATGTTATGAATAATCTTAAAATGTCTTGTTGGCTTTAATTTGAACTCTAGAACAAAAACTAATCATTTATAATTAAAAATCGTAGTTTTTCCCTTGAACGTTAACATTAAGAAGCTTTCCTAAAAGTGAAAGTTAATCGGATATTAAAATTTTTGTATCGCTGATCCCTCGGATTAACTTACAAGTAATTACGTTTTTCTTTTATAGGGGCCGAAATTAAAGTTTATGTCTGCCCTGACCTACTTACTTTTCACTTTTTAATCCCTTTTCTTTTAATTACTTTTCATTGAAAAGCGACGGTTTTAAGGTAAAACGATGATTAAAAATCAAAGCCTAACAAAAGAAAGTTGAAAGGAGGATTGCACGAGTGCGATAAGTCGAGAATACGTCGCACTAAGATAAAACCCCGAGAGAGAGAAACGTTTTTATAAGGGAGACCGTTATTGTTCGCATTCTTCAAAGGGTAAAACGACCCTGGCTTAATTTAGATTCTTATCATTGCAGAATCCTCAGATTCTCGAATTTAATGCCTGGCGCCAAATTTAAATCAAAGAAAATTTTCGCCTTTTTTTTGACTGGCTTTTTTTTAGATCGATGAAAAAAGGAAAAGTTTGTCATGTGCATGAATCAACTTGATCGGAATAACAAAGACTTTTTTTATTTACAAAAGGAATATGAATCAGAATAAAAGAAAAGAAGAAGACAGAACCTAAAAGGCATGGATTTTGTTAAAAAAAGAAAAATAAAATTTATAGTTACTCCTGCAGTTTCGATTCGATTGAAAGATGAAATATTGAAGTTTTTTTCTTCGAGGAAAATGTGCAGTTTCATAGGAGAAAATACGTTATACGTATTTCATGCATAAAAGTATGGCTGAGAATAATGGAAAAAGATATTAAAGGTGACTTTTATTATTTAGATTTATGATTTGCAAAAAGGACGTTTTGCGACAGTCTGGGGCAAACTGAAAAGTCAGTCTAAAAACAATGTCAAAAGAAAATTATTTAGTCAAAGAAGGAATATGAAAAGAGGAGAATAAATTTCATTAAGAGACAATTCAAACTTGTCAAAGGTACTTGAAAGATACTTTTTTTGGTATTTTCCAACAAAAAGATACAAAAGGCCGGTTTTATATTTTCATTTTGCTTTTTAGATCATTTTTCCTCGAAATGATTAAATTTTTTTCCTTGTCAAAGTGGTTGAAAATTTAACGATCAAATGTCAAACTATACGATGCGACATTTCTGACATTTGTCAGGTTTGGTCAAACCCTTGTTAAGAAACAAGATTTTTCAAAAGTGCTGCTTTTTTATTGGTTACTGAAAATCGGAGTTAATGCAAGTAGAAACAGCCAAGTAGACAGTAGCAAGTGACAATGCGCATCCCCAGAAGTTTTCTCTGTTGTAATTTTTGTTGACGGAAAAACTTCTGCTGCTGAAGAATTCATCATCGGACGACACATTTTCATTCCTAGAATTACTGCGTCTTTTGCTACATTTTCAGGAATCGTTTGTAGGGCATTGTGATCGCTTTGTAAATGCGAAAAATATTTTAATTTTCCGCCATTTTTTTGTTGGCGGAAAATAATAATCCGCCACCTTTTTGTTGGCGGAAAAATAATTATCCGCCACCTTTTTGTAGGAGGAAAATAAATATCCGCCAACAAAAAGGTGGCGGAAAAATACTTAAATTTTCCGCCAACTTTTTCTTGACAAAAAATGATTTTCCGCCACCTTTTTCTTGGCAAAAAAATAATTATCCGCCAGCAAAAAGGTGGCGGATAATTATTTTCCGCCAACAGAAAGGTGGCGGAAAAATATTTTAATTTTCCGCTACCTTTTTCCCTTAAGACAATCAGAGAAGTCGATTAGAAAAAAGACATTTAGTTTCCATCTTCTAGGTAACTTTTATTTATTTATCTTCTAGGTAACTTAAAAAGACAAAAAATAATTAGAGCAAGGAAAAATATTTTCGAAACAACGAAACGACGACCTAATGGGGCGCCTAAAGCTGAGATCAATTAAAAGAAACCATTACCGAACTTAATTTGGCCAAGAGCAGAACGGAAAAGTTTCCCATTCTAACATGAAACTAATAAAAATGCAATTAACGAAAGCATGGGCAAGGTTGGCAAGTTCTTTTTCTTCTTGGTCCATTACATTTATTTTGCTTTTCTTCGTAGAAAAGAAAAACTTTATAAATTCTTAAAGCAGGCATGCAACCGCTTGATCGATTTAAAACGTTCTAGCGAAGGATGAGAAAAAATTACCTAACATTAATATTTGAACAAGAAAGAGAGCATCATTTATTTTGGGGAACGAAAAAAAATTGTCGTACTTTTTAAAAAACCTCATTTGTTTACAATCCATTATTATAGTTGGCAGTTTCGTGGTGTAGATGTATTAGAGAAAAACTACTTTTAAAAAAATCGGAAAGACGCCAGGAAGAGCAATATCGAGAAAACCGGAAGTAATTTATCTGTCTTATTAATTAGTTAAACGGATCGAAAACGGGTTTGTTTTCAATAACGCCCCGACGGAGAAACCGCTAATAACTTTTGCGCTGGTGATAATTGAAAACGGGTTTTCTCGTATGACGGGGCCGGAATCGGAAACGGAATCCGAATCGGATGGTTTTTATAATCGAACCGTAAACCTGATCAAGTTGGTTCGTGGAACTTGAATTCAAACTTAAAAGTCATCGGGTGAAAGGATATGAGGGGCGAGAGGGGAAAGGGACGAAAAAGCGAAACGAAGCCCCATTATCCGGGAAAAGTTCTTTTTTTAACAAAACCGAAAAACGGGGAAAGCGAAATATTTCCCATCATGCTGAAATCGGATAAATAAAAGAATACTCTTTGAAAGAGGATCACGTGTTTCAAAATGTAAAAGCTCTATTTAGAAAGTTCCTAGCTTGAACGACATAATTCATTTATTCCAGACCGATACTCAAATGTAAATAACGTTTTTCTTTTTGTCCCTTCAGTTTCGCAAAATTTAGTCTTAGCTTTTAATTGACCCCGTTTATAAATATTTTTCAAACAACTTATTTTTTCGTTTAAACCGAACTATTTTCTTTCTACAACCATTTACAAATATCTGCAGCCACAAGACCACAAATTCCTACCGAATTCTTTTCCACCCTACATATTATTCGGTTACTTCCTCCAATTAAAATTTGAAACTAAATCCCTAACAACTATGACTAGAAAATTATTTTCCCAACGCTTTCTAAGCCTAAATTATATGTTCAAGTATGTATCTTGATGCAAGGAATCCGTAAGAACTTACAAGATTTAAAAATTCGCCCGGGTTCTAAAGATATCAGCAAATTTTAGTTTCTTTTTAACGAAAAACATCGGCGTTTGTTCGATGTTTTGTAATCGATGATCAAATTTCGATTTATGAATTTTCCGGCTCAAAACGGACGAAATAAAGAACAAAATATATACTGGGAGATGTATTTTAATCTGAGGAATCGATTGAGACTAACTACAACAATCAATTTTTCGATTTCAAAAAGTTATTTGCGAAAAACAGATTTTTAGAAACCGGATTGGTTGAAAATGTATTTTTACTGAAAAAATATTTAAGCCAGCCTTTCAAGGCCTAAACTGCATCTAAGCAGATGTATTTTGATGCGAGGAATCTAATGAAATTTACAGAATTAAAAAATTCGGCCGCGTTCTCAAGATATTTGAAAATTTAGGTTTCGCTTAAAAGAAAAAAATTGACGTTTGTTCGATGTTTGAAAATCGATGTTCAATTTTCGATTTATGAATTTTCCGGCTCAAAACGGGCCAAAATATGCACAAAATATATACTGGGAGATGTATTTCAATCTGAGGAATCCATTGAGACTAAGTAGAACTCTCAATTTTTCGATTTCAAAAAGTTATTTGCGAAAAACTGATTTTTAGAAATCGGATTGGTCGAAAAACTATTTTTACTGAAAAAATATATTAGCGACCCTTTCAAGGCCAAACCTACATCTTAGCAGACGTATTTTGATGCGAGGAATCTAATGGAATTTACAGAATCAAAAATTCGGCCGCGTTCTCAAGATATTTGAAAATTTAGGTTTCGCTTAAAAGAAAAAAATTGACGTTTGTTCGATGTTTGAAAATCGATGTTCAATTTTCGATTTATGAATTTCCCGGCTAAAAACGGGCCAAAATATGCACAAAATATATACTGGGAGATGTATTTTAATCTGAGGAATCCATTGAGACTAAGTAGAACTCTCAATTTTTCGATTTCAAAAAGTTATTTGCGAAAAACTGATTTTTAGAAATCGGATTGGTCGAAAATCTATTTTTACTGAAAAAATATATTAGCGAGCCTTTCAAGGCCAAAACTACATCTTAGCAGACGTATTTTGATGCGAGGAATCTAATGGAATTTACAGAATCAAAAATTCGGCCGCGTTCTCAAGATATTTGAAAATTTAGGTTTTGCTTAAACGAAAAAAATTGGCGTTTTTTCGATGTTTGAAAATCGATGTTCAATTTTCGATTTATGAATTTTCCGGCTAAAAACGGGCCAAATAAAGAACAATATATATACTGGGAGATGTATTTTAATCTGAGGAATCCATTGAGACTAACTACGACACTCAATTTTTTGTTTTTCAAAAGTTACGGCCGAAAAACGGATTCTTAGAAAGCGAATAGGTCGAAAATCTATTTTTACTGAAAAAATATTTAAGCCAGCCTTTCAAGGCCTAAACTGCAACTTAGCAGATATATTTTGATGCGAGTAATCTCATAAAATTTACAGACTTAAAAAATTCGGCCGCGTTCTCAAGATATTTGCAAATTTAAGCTTAAACGAAAAAAAGGTAATTTTTTTGAAGTTTTTGATTCGATCCTTAAATATTAAATAAATAAATTTTTTCTTTTAAAAAAGTCAAAACTATATATAAGCCCAAATATAAATAAGCCAAAATATTTTTTGCGGAATGTGTATTTCAACGAAAAATCGATTAAGAACCGTGTTCTCGAGACTGAATCTTTTGATCTGAAGAAGTTTTTGCCGAAAACCGGTTTTGATAATCAGTGATAGCACTTGTTTTCTTCGAAGTAATTAAAACAAAAATCCTTAAAATGTGAAAAGATTAATGAGAAAATATACTGACAGAAGAGAAGAGGAAGAAAATTTTTATTGCTAAAAGAAGAGACGGATCTTTTTTCTCTTAAAGTCATAAATGCACCCGGTAGGCATTATTCCAGTTTTTATTGTCATTCTTGACTTTTAAACGTCTTTAAAACCTTCTTAAAGCGATAATGGCATTTTAGTTACAGTGTAAGAAAGCGAAAAATTAGAAATCGCATTCCTGGCTTTTTTTATTTTAAAATTGAAAAATTGAATTAGTCATTAATTTTACGAATAATATACGGGTCATTAATTTTTTTTGGTAACATGTAAAAAAAAATACTGCGAAACTTTTTTATACTAAAATTGAGTAAACCTCAATTTCCTAATGATCCCAGAGGGTGCATCAACAGTTTCTGTTCTGTATTTTTCTTTTCTTCTTGTGCTATAAGAAAATAAAAAGGTAAGCTACTTCGAACTTGAGTCATTTATTTTATTTAATGTCTGGGAATCAAAATGTATATGCTGCTGGCAATGTGAGCCGTTTGTATACAATGAAATAAAACATGAGATGGGAGATTTAAGGATTTATGAAAGCCCTTTCGAATATGAAAAAAAAATATGCTAAAAGCACTTGTTTCATTTCTTTCAAAATTTGAATAATAAAACTTGTCGAACAAAGCGGTCACGACGAAAAAAAATTCAAAAATAACTATTGTAAGTTTTACAATAAAAAGTAGTAAATATTTTAGGCATTTTGTTGCTTTATTTTGTATAGCTCGCATTTTTTGCAGCAAACAATTTTTCTCCAGTTTGATTTTATTTACGTATCTTGTTTGCAGTTCATTTTCACTAACAATTTGGCAAAAGCGAGAAGGCTAGTCAGGTAGTGCTAAACCAGTCCTTATTTTTATGTTCCGTAATCAATTATTAGGACACGTTTTGAAAAGGCATCTTGAACTTTCCATTATGTTGATGACAAGACGTTGTTCTTGATAGTTCAACAATATTTAGATTCATCCTGCTTTAGAATGTTTCTACCGCATTCTGACGTTATTAATTTTCGTTGTAGGCGTCGATTTTCATTAGCGGCTTTCGCGTCTTCACTTTATAACCGTCATGTCATTATTTCTTTTCTACGAGTGTAGAAAAGAAGAAAGTATGTATGTTTTCTTTTCTATTGAAGCGATCGGATATTTTAAGAGCGGATTCGATTACATTTGATGGCGGTTTTTTCTGAGATGCCTACAGTAGGCGTTGAAAGTATCTGTGAAAGCCCGAAGTTTTTTAAAGGGCTCTTTCATTTTGCAGAAGTTCAAGGATGGCTAAGGCGGAATTTACGATCACTCGCTTCCTTTATCGTTCATTTGCAATCGGAACTCATCAATATATAGACGTACAAATGAATCCATCAGGTAGGCGAACGTCAGCCCTTCTGCTTTTCTCTTAAAAATCATCGCTAAAATTTTGAACCAAAAATGGAAAGGGTCTTGTCTTTTACAGTCTTCTCCTGCAATGTTTGATTGCTTATGGAAACTTTCGTTCATTCTGCAGTTCATGCAATAAAATCAGAACAAAAAGTAACCTGTTTGAAGCCCTAATAAATAAACCAGAATATGTTGTAAAGTCGCTCTAACCTTTTTTTAAAAAAAAAAAATATTTTTTGTAAAGGTATTTTAATATTGTGTTACATTCTTTAAATAAGAATAATTGAAAAAAATTTAAAATACAGTATAATTAAATAGCTTGTACTTTGCATGGTTATAAAGCTCTCTTTTGTTTCCTCATCTTTTGTTCTTATTATTTAACTTAGCGAGAAAAGGCGTCAAAATATTTTACTTCATAAAAATTTTTCTGTTTTTTTCCCCGTTGTCACTCTTCAACTCTGGAAAATTCTCCAGAGCCCGGCAACAAGTTCTCTCTCGAAATAAAAACATTGACGGTCATCCGGTCTTGCATCCGGCTCAAAGCAATCAAGCAACAAAAAATCCTCTTAGCCAACCTCTTTTTTTTTATATTTTTCATTTTCTTCGCATTAAAAATAAATGCTCTTATACACTCTTTCTTCTGTAAGGACGAGAAATATTTTGCTAAAAATTACATCGAGTGCCTAACGTCTCCCGACATTCGGGTGAAAAAACGGTTTCCGATAAAACTGAAATGGATTATGCAAGCGTGCGAAAAAAAGTTCCAACTCGAAAACTTCCGAAAAACCTCTCACCACGTTTTTTATTTTTAAAGCAACCGAATCTTGTTTTTTTTTTATATATTCATGTAATTTACGTAAACCTCTCTCCTTCCGTAGTTTCGACCTGTATTCGTGTTTTTTTCCTTTTAGAAGTAAGTTATTAAACATCGATAAGTCTGAAAGCAAAGGAAAGGAGAAAAATTATCATAATTTGTAACAAAGTTTTTTCCAAAGAAAAGAAAGAGGAGAGAAAAAGGACTTTTCGAAGTTTCTAAAGTCATTCTAAAATACGACTTAGTTTTCAGATAAAGAAAAGAATAAAAGTTTAGAGTATCGCTGGACGCAAAGTTGGCGAAAAATGAAAATTCGACCCTTTGACTTACCTAAAAAATCGTTTCTCTTTTTTAAAATTTATATTTTAAGGGACAGAAAAGAATGAATTATAAACATTAGAATTATAAAAACCTGACATATTTTTCACATTAGAGAGTCGAGGAAGAAGGGAGGGAACAAAAAAAAATAATAAAAATTATCTGACGTTACGGTTCTAACTTCATAAAGTTGGTAACGTTATAATGGAAAAAGTCTCAAACCATGTTAATGGTCAAAACTTTTCTCTCTGTAGAAATAAAGAAATTTTGGTGCCAGCGTATTTTGAAACAAACTGACCAATGTTTGGGGAATCGTATTGTATAACATAGTTTTCATTGCCTGAAGGAATTTTGAAAAGTTTCGAATTTTGAATTCGAAGGGTTTGAGCGATTTCTGACAGAAAATCCGATTTTATAATTTTAACTTCCATTCTTTCTAGCTCTAATCTTTGCCCTGTGTTATTAGCCTAAAGAAAAAGATGTCCGCATTTTGACTGAAAAAAAACTCATAAAGTTCATTTATGAACTTTATGAGCTTTATGAACTTTATGAACTTTAAAGTTCATTTATGAACTTTATGAACCCATATTGTTCATTTTTTATTTATCTTTTTCTCTACAGCTTTTTAGGGAAGAAAAAGTTTTCAGCAATTTTTAGGAATGAAAGAAAAACAATAATTCTGTTTCAAATTTTTCTGTTCATGCAATCATTTCTTTTTCCTGACACAATTTTCGAACTTTTGATCACCTTGACATCATTGTTTAACTAACTTCTAAATTTTCCAGAGCCTGACATTTGATCTTGAGCCACTGCTTTAAAAGAATGAACCATAAAGCACATAAATAACTTAGCCAACTAATGTTTCATACTTTACCAGCTCACCTCAATTTTCCAACTTAAAACTAGCTAGTGTTCGACCCGCACGCTTCTCCATCGAGACGTCGTAATGAGTTTAACCTACTACTATATGAAATAGTTACCACGGATAATGTGAAAGTTCTGCCTTCGAGTTTTCAATGGAATAAGCGTAATCGAATAGCTTTGGAACATAATGGAAGACGTCGAAAGTTTGAAGAGTTTTCGCTTAGTTCTCATCAGTGGGAAAACCAAAACAAGAAAGAAAGGACATTTTTGAAGCAGAAAGAAAATTCATTCTGGTTTGGATTCCATTATCCACAGGACAAACAATTTACGTTCACATTTTCTCATTCCTACACACTTTCCCCACTTAATTGGAAATGGGAACAAAAATTGATATTGGCAATACCCGAGTGGCTTTTAATCTTGGGCGATGTGATTTGATCAATCCATCCCCAGTCGAAACGTTTAAATGTCAAACGGAATGACGTGCGAAATAAATTCATAATGGATCATTAAGTAGAAAGATTACTTTCCGTTAAAAAACATGTTTGAAATGTTAAGCAATCTTTTCAAGGTTATATATTTTAAATGTCGGGGGGAGCAAACTCAATTTAAATTATAAGAAAATACATTAGAATCTAATTAGATTAAAACGTGAGATTTTATAATTGGATTAAATGTCGCCATTTACAAATAATTTATTAAATTTTCGTTACTTAAGATTAAATCGCGCAAATTATGATTTATCTTATAAAATTTTTTTAATTAGGCCAAAAGGATTTTCACCGTCGTTCGAAAAGGATTTAACACTTGACATTTTTTCCGCTTCGAAGGAATCCCACGACTAAATTTAATCACTAATATTTTTCGTTCGGGGTTTTCGATTGAATTCCGATCTTGTGTTTTCCCCTCGTTTAAAACTATTGAGGGTTGTTCATATGTTAAACGAGAGGCAATTCACACTCAGTTAACTCTTTAAAGTTTTCTTGTTGTTTCAGGTTTTGGATTAACGAGTCCGCATTCTCGAGGCGATAATTAAACTCCGAAAAGCGGAAACTACCGTAGGTGAAAAGAGCGCTCGGCTAAACAAAAGTTAACCCGGGCCGCGTCCTTCCGTTTAATCAGCATCTTCGTTAACGTGAGTTTAATTGCTTTTTACTAAAATGGTTTCCCACAACACCTTGCTGGACGGGAAAAGGTGTTTTTTTTAAAAACTTCTTTCGGACGCGAAACAATGTTAACAAAGATAAATGTTTTTCGCCACATATCATTTCTTATTAACAAAAAATAGATACTAATGATGGAGCTGTCAATAAAAGTGTCTTAACCGAGATTCAGTTTCCGAATCATTCATCAATGTCGAGTGCCTTGTTTTTTTTTACTCATCCAAGCCTACCCGCTGTATATTCTTAAAATCGAGTTCTTGATACTGAACTTTTTTTTTTTTTGTTAACTTGCGTGCTGTTTGATGTATGGGTTTTAGCTTGATGATGTGTCAGCAGTTTGGACGTTTTTGGGATGATGCTTTAGAAGGGATCAGAAAAGATTTCTTCGAGATTTTTTCTTATGTAAAAACATAAAAATGGTGTGTCAGATGAATGGGGATGAAAAAAAAAAGCTTCATATTTACATATTTTTTTTCTGGGACAAATCGTCAGATAGGAAAAAGATACAAAAGGAAGAATAATGAGAATGGATCACAGGAAAAGCTTTAAAAGGAAACGTAAAAACTAGCGATCTAGAAAGAATCTCTGGTTCGTGCTTTAAAGTAACGAGAGTTCGTCGTTTACAATAAAAACAGATGATTAAAATCTAGTATACTTCACCAAAATTATTGCCCCAAAGCATTCAAACCTTTTATTAGTTTTCTTACTCTTAGCAGCAGAATTCTAATCAGAAATTTGATTTTAAATTCCCCATCGCAACTGCCAAATGCTTTGTTGTTTCTAGTTTCAGTAATCTTGTTTGAAAATTCTAGATATTGACCACACTTTCGACGTTAGCTTTTTATTTTTCCTTCAATGAGGTCCGAGTCCATTCGTGAGATCGAGACGTGATCGTTGCAAGCTATCCTCAAGCCTCTTACAAATCTTGTCACGTCGTTGATGGTACACATTTCCCTTATTCTCCGATTTGGAATGCGGTCGCGTTGTCTTTTCAGCTTCAGATTCAAGATCCTCGTCTGGATAGTTCTAACAAGATGTTTGATTTTCGCACGATCGACCTCGTTTCAAAAGACCATAATTGTCACTGAAACAACCATGACTTTCCACTCACTAGAATCAAGTGCACACAATGTCGTGAGCTTCACTAGATACAGTCTGCAAGCTGACAACCAGCATTCTTTGCGTTCAGAAATAAAGAGTGAACGACCGAATTTCAGTTCCGTACAACAGTCGCGCACTCGACGGCATCAGCAAAGATGGCTTGTTATTAAAAAAACTTTGCAAATGGCAGGAAGAAGAAGGCGATGCGCCAACCGAAAATTCAATTTCCCCGATTTCGATCTGACATCGTGAACATTATCCTTGTGGATAGGCTTTATTTCCCAACCGATTTGAAAATCCTCAACAACTTTATATACAAGAAGTCGATTTGGATAACAGTTTTTTCCTAAGAACTATAACCCCTCCTTAAGTGAAGTCTTTTACCGAAGTGAACTAAATTTTAAATTTTCTTTCGGTATTTCACGAGCTTTAATAATTTCAAATGGGAAAAAAATGATATTCCAAGAAAAACTCATCCTTTTTTCTTCGAATTTCGTTCGGTTCTATGGGAAATCGATTTCTCCCGACTGCTTTTTCCCCCTGTACCTTCGTATATAATTCCATTTTAATTTTATTTCTTCTTCAAAGGATTCGCAAGGGAGCAACATAGAAAAATTTTTCTTGCATTTTCCCAGCTTAGTTTGACATTCATTTTAAGAAAATCACTAAAACAATAAATCCAAACAGCAGTCTGACTATTGTTAATGTAGGTTACCCGACTTAGAAAAGAAGTGCAAATAGGCGATCAAGTAGACAATCAGTAGTCCGGACCATTTTTTTAAAAGTCGCTTATTGACTTAACTGACGTAGCTGTTTCGTTTTCGAAAGGTACAAAAACCAATTTAATTGCCCTTTGTAAGAATGAACTCTAAGAAAAACTAAAATGGGGAAAAAAATAATAAAGCAAAACGTAAAGAGAAAAAAGGTAGAATTTCTTTTACGTTTTAACAATGTTCGGATTCAGCTGCGAGACATATGAAGAACACCCACAAATTTCAAAAATAAGAGTTTGTTAAAAACTTGAGAAATGGATCCTTTTCTTTTCTTGTAAAGACTTCCATTTACACAGAGGAAAGAAAAAAAACGTTTTTTAACCTGAAGCTTTTCGATTCGTAGGCGGGGTCTTGGTTGAAAACTTTCCGCGAAACACTCATTTTTCTTAAACTTTTAATTGCTTGCATTTCCTAACGGTGACATGTTTCAAATGCAAAAATTTTAAAACGCCGGCAGACGATCTCGAAAAATTTTCAAATAAAAGAGACAAACGTAAAAGTAAAAGAGAAGGAAAAAAAGGCTTCCATGAAAATTTCAAACATCTCATTATAAGGTTAAGTAAACAGAAAATATTTTCCCGACTACTTTGGGGGGTCTCTCTTTTCAATTTTGAAATGTCTTTTGTTCTCCTTGTTAATCTCTTCAGAATCATAAATAGAATTCAAAATGGCTTGGCCTCGAGTCCAGTCCCGGATTATCATCCTTTTCATTTTCCGCCTTTCCAATTTTCAAACAAGAATACTGTATAAAAATACAAAAACCATGCGGTTTTTAGAAATTGTTCTAAGGCCTCCGGGGGTGCAGGATAATGAAATAAAAAACGAGATTTTTGATATCTTGTCAGATATTCCCGTAAGAATTCATTTTTCTCCGCCGCACGCCCAGTTTTTCCAAGTCCCGAAGGGTCGTTTACAATATGGATCACTGATTTAGGTCGATGTAACCGATTTTACTGATGACCGTATGCGAAAAAGGATATTTTTGCTTTCGAGAAATAAATGCTCTCGGTTTGAATGGGAAATCATTAGCAAAAGGTTTTTCCCGAGTAATTATGGCGATTTGTTGAAATTCTGTTTTTCTGAGAAGAATGACCATGTGATCGAAGCGACGTTTTTACCTTTTCCCTACCATTAAAACATTTGGTAAACATGAAAAACGTGAAAACCGACGACTGGAAACAAGTGCAATCATTAAGTTCTTGTATATGTCCAATCGGATGTAATTCAACTGGATTGGATCATTTTGATTAAAAAATTTTTTATAATGAATTCCGTTACCCTTTCTTGTCATTTTCAATTCCCATTCAATTGAAAAAACACATTTTACGAATTGATAAAAATTTCATAGAGTCTAAAATTATGCATCAAGTGGTTTTCCTAAAATCGTCGTTGTTTATAATTTTCTGTACTGGCTTGTGTTTTGTTCTAGCCAAGCGTAGGCGCCCTTTAAACCGGTGCTAGTGGCCTCTCTAACTGCTCCCCTTAGCTCTTAGCCTCGCGGAAAAACTTGACTCCTCCTTAAATGTATTCCACCATCGGGTATGCGGCTTCTTCCAGTCAAATTAGAACATTCATTCCAGCGTCACTTCATAAGTCGAAACATTTTTCCTTGTGAAGCTGCTCTTGGCATTTGATGCTGAAAGAACACACAGATTTCCAATGATTCAAACTTCGAATAATGCGTCTGACATTGGTTATAACAATTCATCTATTTGAATCCATCCAATAAAACAAATGAATCTGACTTTTCTGAGGTCGTTGCTCCTTGTCGGTCTACCTCTTAGATCATTTAATACTCTAGATACGCCTTCCTACATATAACACAATACAAAATGTTGAAGTCAACATGAATGCAGTGGGATGACGTCACAAGCTGGCAAAACAACGTTTGTTTACAATGGACATTGGTGCTACGTTTTCGGTTTTTTTTTTAAATTCGACTAAAAATTTCGTTTTTTTTTTTGATAAAATCCTCGTGCCTCATAATATATATGTAATTGTTCATGTGAAATGAAGTTTTTAGTAATACCTATTCAAATAGCGATCTTTTTCATTCTTAAAATGGTAATTTCATGTTCAGCGTATAACTGCACACAGCGATTTGAAAAGGATTCGGAAATAACTTTCCATAAGTAAGTAAAATTATTTTTGTTTGAATACAGTAATGTATGATTTCTAGTAGCTAAATTCATTTGATTCAGTAAAATTTGAGAAACGCAGTAAGTAAGTGAAACAAAACGAAATCATTACATGTCACATGCAAGGTTAGGTTAAATCGAAACCTACACCGGTTTTTAGAAATTTTCAAGTCTTAATGACTTACTTATGCTCATCTGCAAAAGAATCCTGATTACACTTTGTTATTTAATTTTCAGATTTCCTGAGGAAAAGGATTTGTTACAAAAATGGATTCATGCTATGCGAAGGGATAACTTTAAGCCATCTAAATATTCTAAAATCTGTTCTCGTCACTTTACTTCAGATTCCTATGCACAAAATGGTTGGAGCAGCAAGAAATTATTAAAACCTGATGCAGTACCTAGCATCTTTGAATTTCCTCCCCATTTGAGCAAAGAAAAAAAATCAAGACGCTCCCCTCGAAAAAGGAATTTGGAAAGTTTACCTTGGTATATTACTTTTTGTTTCTATATGTTTGCGCTTTTTGTATTTTGAAAATGAAATGTTACTCTTTATTTCAGTGAGCCTTGTGGAGATGAAAAAAACCAAGAGGAGAACAATGAAGAACCAAAAGCAAAAAAGAGAAGGACCTGTTATGTTGGAGATTTTAATTCAGTTATGGGAGAACTACCAGAAACAGCGGCTAAATTCTTATCAGTGTCAAAGGATACAATTGAAAAAAAAAATAGACAAATAAAAATTCTTCAGCAGAAAAATCGACGCTTGCTAGATAAAGTGAAGACTCTACAGGATCTTGTAGAACATCTCAAGAGCAAAAACTTAGCTTCAGAAGAAATCTCAGCAACTTTATTGGTATCTATCTGATAGAATTATCATATCGAATGATTTTTAGAGAATGCTGCTTTTTCAATGCCAGTGTTTTACTGTATTAATGAATGCAATCCAGTTTTTTACTGTATTAATGAATGCAATCCAGTTTTTTACTGTATTAATGAATGCAAACCAGTGTTTTACTGTATTAATGAAATGCATATTTTTTTAAGATTAATGCTTTACTTTTAAAAAAAATTATCGTAAAATGAGTGATGAACCTGAATGCACTAATATTTATTTTCCAAAATCTTGTGATTAACAGAATGCAACTTAAAGATACGTGATATTCTAAGCATAAAAAGTCTATTTTTATAATTAATAATTGTAATGATAATAATAAATTTTCTTTCTATATGTACATAAACCACTGCATGAAATGATTAATAATAATTCTTTTCAGTATTTTTATCTTCTAAATTTTTTTAGTTTAGTTAAAAAGCTTTAGTGTAATAAAATTTAATTAGTTTAATATAAAATATTATAATGATGTCCCATCAAGAAAGTTAATGCTTTTTTTATTTATCAAAAACAGGCGTCAGTTCCAGAGAGTAGCCGAAAATTGTTTACTCAGATGCTAAATGGCTCCTGCGGACGAGGCAAAAAATACCCTCCGGAATTGAAAAGCTTTGCCCTCACGCTGGATTTTTATTCAGCGAAGGCTTATAACTATGTTAGGCGAGCTTTTAATAAATGCCTGCCTCATCGACGTACCATCCAAAAGTGGTACGCAAAAATCAATTGCGAACCTGGATTCAGCGTGGAGGCTTTGGAAGCTCTCAAACTTAAAAAAAGAGCAGCTGAAAAGAGAGGAAGGCGCGTCGTATGTAGCCTGTTAATGGACGAAATGTCTATTAGAAAGCAAGTCGAATATAGAGAAGGCAAAGTTTTTGGGTATGTCGACTTTGGAGCTGAACTTGAGAGCGACGATGTGCCTGTCGCAAATAATGTGCTAGTGTTTATGCTAAATTCCATGAACGGCTCTTGGAAAATTCCAATCGGGTATTTTTTTATCCAATCAATGAGTGCTTTAGAAAAGGCTGACTTATTAAAAAAATGTTTGTTTTTCCTGAATGAAGCTGATATTGATGTGGTATCGTTGACATTTGATGGGTTATCTAGTAATCTTTCAATGTGTCAACACTTAGGAGCCCAAGTTAAAGATGTAAATAATTTAAAACCATCGTTTGTAAATCCAGCGAATAACAAAAAAATTCATATTTTTTTCGATCCATCCCATATGTTAAAACTAATAAGAAATTGCTTAGGTACCTACGGCATCATGTATGACGAAGATAACAAAGCTATCCGATGGAGCCACATAAAAAGTTTGGTTGAGATACAAGAAAAAGAAGGCTTACATCTGGGCACTAAAATCAGAAAACGCCATTTGTATTGGGCTCGGGAAAAAATGAATGTGAAACTTGCCGGCCAAACTTTTAGCAATAGGGTGGTCAAAGCCATCAGTTATTTGCGTTTGAAAAATTATTCGGATGATTTCAAAGATTCTGAAAGTACAGAAAAATTTATCACAAATATAAACAATATTTTTGATATCATGAACTCGAGAAACATCTTTGCTTTTGGATTTAAAAGAGGCTTAGATAAAAAAAATTTTGATTCTATTATGGCAGAAATGGATCGGATATCATCGTATATCAAAAACCTAAGAGAAAGTCCATCCGGGATTCGCATGATTGAGGGTCAAAGGAAAACAGGTTTCTTAGGATTTCTAATATGTATCGAATCGCTGAAGGGGCTTTATGCTGATTATGTGGCCCAAACTAATTCCCCCTTAAATTACATTTTAACTTATAAAATATCACAGGACCATTTGGAAATATTTTTCAGTGCTGTTAGAAATCGTGGAGGCCAAAATAATAACCCGTCAGCCTATCAATTTCGTAACTCGTATAAACGATTGCTCCTCCATACAGAAGTAAAAGGGTCGAAGTATGGAAATTGCATGGAATTACCCGAATCCCCTATTTCTATTTTAACTGTCAGTAGCTCGATCGTCCCCAAAGCAATTCTGCCTACCGGATTATCTTCGGAAGAAGTCGAAAAAAATTATTTAAATATTATCAAACAACCTTGCTCTGATCATGATTACACGCTTTTATCTTTTCCTGATCTGACAGAATATGCTAGAGATATTACTTCTCACATAGCAGGTTTTGTTGTTCGAAAAATTCGAAACAAGGTGAAATGTCCGGATTGTTTGGAAGTACTTGAAGGAGCATCAGGTAGTTGTAGTTTAATTCAATACCTTAAGCAATATAACAAAAATTCAGATGGTGGATTAGTCAGGGCTTCCGACGATGTTATTTATCTGTGCCAGATGGCTGAAAAGCAAGTAAGGAGTTATTCTCACTGCCTAAAAAATATTAATAAAGACAAATTAGTAATAGAAACCATGAAAACTGTAAGCAAACCACTGTTTTTGAAGCTTCAAAAACATGTTCTGAATGAAAGTCTCTTTGAGAATCATGCTATTGAATTAACTAAATTGATAATATCTGCATATATAGATTTGAGAATACATCACGAAACTCAAAAGGTGACCGATGCAAATAAGAAAGAACTGGTCCGAAAAATGCTTACCAAAGTCATTTTATTTAGTAATCAATAATAAATTTTATACAAAATTTATTATTGATTACTAAATAAAATACAGTCGAACTCGGTTATAACGAATTTGAAGGGACCGGGAAAATTGGTTCGTTATAACCGATCTTCGTTAAAACCGAGATTGGAAATTTTTTCATATTTTTTAAACTTTAGCTTACCTTACTTTTGGAGGTCAAAATACGTATCCAGAGTTAGTTGCTTAACATGTAAAGTTTGAGTTTTGTTAATTTTTAAGCCTAGCTGGTAAATAAAATATTCGAACTCCGATCTTCGTGGCTTTGGAATGGAACTAAACATCGTGAATGGAACTTCGTGAATGGAACTAAACATTGTAGCAGTTAGCCTGGTTTCATTGTTTGTATTTCAGCAAGTTGAAACTTTGATTTAAATGAAATATAAGTAAGCATATTTTCCAACAAGAAGAAAAAGACTTTTTCAAACGGAAAAAATTAATTATTTGTCAATTTTAAGCAAAAAGAAGCGGTAATTTTGAAATTTGTTCGTTATAAAAGAGTTGTTCCGGTGAAATTTCGTTCGTTATATCCGAATTTTCGTTATAGCCGAATTCGTTATAACCGAATTTTTTTACATTACTAAGATAGCGGGCCAACCAAATGTTTACAATTTGTTCGTTATATCCGGGATTTCGTTATAAGCGTGTTCGTTATAAGTGGGTTCGACTGTATATATTTTAAACTTAAGGACGGTTCGTAAAACTATGTACATTCAGAATAAATAAATAACATATTTACATTCAGCATAAATAATCGATATTTGAAACTTTTTTTCTTGACCAAACGGTTATCCATTTAATTGTAATCCATTTACGATTTAAATTTTGGTATGATTTAAAAAAAGTAAAGAATAAATCATTTAAAAAGAAGAGGAAAAAAAGTGTTCCTATAACAAAGACAATGCGCGCCATGCAGCTCTTGCCAGCTTGTGACGTCACACTCCCTGAGTCATGTTGACTTCAAGCTATTGCTACATAACGTATCTAGAGTATTAAATGATCTAAGGTCTACCTGCTTTTACCCAAACCCATTTCATTGTTCTATTTGAATAACCATTTTCTAAAGCTTGAATATTTTTGTAATTTATGACTCAGATAATCCAAATTTTTACAACGATGAGATAAACATCGGAAGTAGGCTAAAATTGTAAAAAGCAAAATAATAAAAATTCAAATTTGTGTAGATTGAATTTTTAATTTTTTTGTAGGTAGTGCACAACATAAAAAACTCGAGCAGGGCAGTTGTTATTCGCCTGATTCAGAATTATGGGTCGTAAAAGATGAGTGTGACATGGAAAGCTTTCCCCCGTTACGGTCGTTGTCGCTGATGAACTCGAAATGACACATTTTATCACCACCATGCGAATCATTTTTCTTCGTTTGATCTTCTTTTTCTCCTCTTATTTTTTTCCTTTTTTTTTCTTATTTTCTCGTCGAATTTGTAATAAGCACTAAAGCAGATGTCACAGATCTCATGAAAATAAGAACGGAATTTCGCAAATTCGAATTTTGAATCCTGTTTAAAATTTCTCGGAGGCACGAACAAAATTTTAACAAAACAAGTTTATGCAATGTCTTGAACTCACCCCCTTTTATTTCCTATTTTGTCCTTCTTCCTCCCCTTCTTTGGCTTAGGAAGCTCTGTTAGCATTAAATCACCAAACTCAGCATCTCTCCTAATTAATGCTGACGAAATCCGATCTGTAGGACTAATTACTTTCCAAGCACAACTTCCATCTTCTTACTGTCGTTATGTACACATTAACATTCGCTTAAAGTTAGTCCTGAGATAAGAAAAAAGATTTTTCCTTCTTGTTTATTTTATATTCTTTTTCTTCTCCGCATTTCGCTGACCTAGTTAATTTCAAGGTGTATGCCGAGTTAAATTCGATAAAGATGGGATTTCTTGTGAAGAAATTGCTGATGTTACATTTAGAAACTTCAATGTAGAAGGCGGAGGAGAAGGCGTTAATAGCCGATGACTACCCGAACATAAACATCTGAAAAGGATGTGGTTTGTCACATTGACTAACGATTACCTACTTTCTGCATACACATCTTTTGGGAATCGATAGTCGATCTTATGCCGATGGCCTTTTGGATGCACTTCAGAAAAATTTTGGTTTCATGTTCATTGTTTGGTGCAATACTCGCTTGAAAACTCATAAGTTGTTTTTATCGTTTCACATTTCTAGAAAATTTACCCATTTGAGCGAATACTACAGCCAATATAATAAATCTCTTCTTTTTAATTTTTACAATGTACCGCAAACGTCTGATTTGATAGAACAAAATTTTGATCGTGAAAAAGTCGTGCCGGACATTTTCCATTTGCACGGAAGATTTATTTCACTATCAAGCATCGTTTCCTTCGATTCCGCTTTAATATTGGAAGTAAAAGGTCAAGCAGTGAGGGATTTGTAAGTTCAATTCCTATTTTTAAATGAAAAAAGAAAGTTGACATTAATTTTTTATCTTCGTCATCTTTTAAAAGAGTTTTTTATTCAAATGACAAGCGCCAATAACTTTTATCGAAATATTTAATTTTTAAAAGGTAAGCTGATGTAGAAAGCAAATAGAGTTGGGAAATATCAACGAACAAGCAGATTTTCAAAATGTTTTATATAGAATCCGATTAAATGAAATTTCTAGGAAAATTTCATTTTCGGAAAAGGTCAGCTTTAGAACTGTTTAAGTTCTGAGAAATTCATGGCAAAAGCACGAGTTCTCAAAGTTAAATTTTTGTTTATTTGCTTTGACGAAGATTAAACTTCTTTGAATTTTTAAGGGACTGATTCTACAGACAAAAAATACACCGGGCTAGAACATTGTCTTGTAAAAATGAATTTAGCTCAGGTCTATAGCAGATACAAAGGACTAGCAGAGTCCAGGTTGGGTCAACGATAGCAAACGAGGAAAACGTTAAGTTGCAGTCAATAACATGGTCTTAACCAGATCGATTAAACGTGCTTAGCTAACCAGGGAACATTATTCAATCCAACAATTATAATTTTTTTGGTCTAACTTCGTTACTGAATACGTTACGAATTTTAGTAAAAGAACATCGATGTCATGTTTTTACAGTTTTCCGTCAATTCAGATATTGGAATTCTAAAATGTTTCAAAATGCTTTCATCGAGGTCCTTCCTCTTTTCTCCATTCTACCACACTCCCCGTGGCCCCTATTTTTTCCCCTCCCATATCACATCAACTCACTAAGTTTGCTCTGATAATGACAGATGTCTGGTTTCTTACAAGTTTTCTTTTCTTTCTTTTTCCTCTCCTTTTGTTTCAAAAGACAGGGAAACTCATCGGGTAAAACTAGTGGGTTTTTCGGGTTGTGATTTTAAATCGAAAAGTTGACGGGTGAAGTCATTTTTCCTCCAAACTTTCTTTTTTTTCGACCTTTAATTTTGTTTGGGACGGGACGTGCCTTCACTTTCAATGAGCGCGATGAAGAGCTTATAGCCGGCTATTAATAGTAGCAAAGTAGAACAAAAAACAAAAACAGGATTATTGATAATGGAATAATTATCGAGATGGAGTTGCGTGGAATTGAAATCAAGCAGATGAATAATTACAAGAAACTCTGGGTTAACTTTAATTGTTTGGGCAAATGTAATTAGCTTCGATTTATGAGATGAGAAATGGTAGTTCCTAATTATGTTTGCAACTTTTTTTTGTTTAATTTGATTAAGCGTTAATTTATGAAATATTAAGAGGCTAAAAATGGTTTATGGGAGTAAACAATTTTAAAATCAGAAATTCTTGATGTAACGTGACTCTTTTCATATTTCGTGTAAAATTTTTGTCTCTTTCT
Source organism: Liposcelis brunnea (assembly GCA_023512825.1). Taxonomy (NCBI): domain Eukaryota; kingdom Metazoa; phylum Arthropoda; class Insecta; order Psocodea; family Liposcelididae; genus Liposcelis; species Liposcelis brunnea. Next base: position 1,719,160 of record CM042067.1, on the reverse strand, counting down.
CTTTTGAAACCAGCGATTAGTTTGTTTTTTTAAAAAAGCTCAGGTAATACTGTCACTTCATCGTTTTGAGTTTTGCCAAAACTTCTACCAAACGGCGATTCTCCATTTTACTAAGCGACTGTTATCCATTTATTTAATGTGCTAATTCCATTCTCCTCTTCGTTTAGCATCCAATATTTTTTTCATCTATCTAGCACATTCCTTTCGCTTCTAGTTCCACTCAGCTATAGATTTTCCCGATGGATTGCCGGAGATTCAGATCGATGATGGAACTAATCCCGATGTTGGCTTAACGATGCTGCGCTGTTTAAAACAAAACCGCAAACAAAAAGCTTCACCATCAGGAGCTTGATAAAATTGGTTTCCTTACTTTGACCTGTAAGGTCATTTGGACGAAGTTTTTGCTTAAGTTAAATATGGGAGAATTTTTCATGACGTTGAAACCGTAGTGATTTGGATGCATGTTTTTTTTTTTTCGATTCTCATTGTAATTAATTTGATGAATTTTTTTGCAAAGTCGGTTTTGTTTGAGAAATGTAAAAGCAACATTTTCTGTGTTTTCCTCTAAAAATCTCCCAACCATAACACATTTAATTTCACGAATCGAAAGAAAATAAAATTAAATAAGCATAAAGCTCGCGGCTCATTACCAATAAAGAGAAAAACAAAAATAGCGGAACAACATTTGTTGACACTGCCTAAGAGCAACTGTCATCCGTTTTATTCAAATTTTGATTATGCATTAAAACGCCGAGGTTCATTATGTTTTATATTGTCATTTTGATGTTTTTTTTATTTTCAAAGCAAACAAACGTCAAAATAAAAATGACGAACGGTATAATATTTTAGCCAGAAGTGAAAGTAAAAGACGAACGGGATAAGAAAAAAGATGCATCTTGAGAGAAACAAAAAAAAGAGGGGGGGGGATAAAATTGGAGCCTCTCTATTCGTAAGAAAAGAGTTAATTAAAAGGAAAAGCGAGAAATCACCGCGACGAAGAAAAAAAAAAGTAAAGTACTTTCAGTTTCCCTCGCTTGATTCATTAAACTCCCTTTTTTCAGGAAAAGTGATCCATGAGTCCGGTCCCGAACTCAAAGGATTAATTATCAGCATAAAAAAATTAATTAAAGGGGAAAGATTCCGGTACAATTTGAAAAATTTCCAGCGGGGAAAAAAAGGAAAAAACTTACCTTTCCGAAGCTACCTTTCCCGATGGCCCGCAGTATGTGAAAATGATCGAAATTCACTGGAAAAAAAATAACACGACAAGATTAGAAGGAAAAATGGAGCGGTTTACCGATCAATCCCTTTTGTATAAGGAATCGTATCAGAGAGAGAGAGAGAGAGAGAGAGAAAATGGGAAAACGTCACTCTATATCGAAGTATGTTACGGAGGCGCAATAATCTGAATTTTAACCCATTTTCCCGTTTCACTTTTTTTTTTTTTTTTTTAATAAAAATTACGTTTTCGCATCTTTTCCCGAAAAATATTCAGTGAAAAAGGTCGGTTTTTGCAAGTCGCGAAATATGAAAAATCTCCTTGACTGAGACTCTCATCATCGTTTGAAGCTTTGAATATTCGAAACGGAGTTTTAATAAAAAAAAAACCCGCTGAATATTTATGAGATGAGGCAATCGTTTTTCTTGCGGTTTTAAATCGATGTTCGTCTCAGCGTTTTATTTTTCTTTAGTATAATTTTTCAACCTAAAGTCAAACGAAAAACTAAATTTCTCTTTTCCTCCCTTTTTGTCTTGAGTTTTGAATGAATGTAAAAGAGAAATGTTCCATTATTCATTTTTTAAAAGGATTAATTAGAATCTTAATTACGATTGTATATATCTTTTAATAAAATGTTTTTATAATGCTTATTATTAAATACTTCAAACATCTTTTCAAGAAAAGATTGCGCGACGCCTCTGATGATCGTTAGTTCCCTTTAAGAATAATTTGATTACTTATCGAACGGGTAAAGGAATCGATAAACTATTAAAGAGTTGATAATTTCATACTGGGAAATGACGACTATAAATGCTTTAAATTTAAGAGACTATTAGAAAAGGCGCCGGGAATAAAATAAAGCAACCTGTTGAATAGTTTTTCGAAGTGGTCGGGGAAAACACGTTCATTTTAAATTAGATAGACATCATCGTCGGCTTTTTTTTTTATTTCGTGGGGTGAGTAAGAAATCGAGGTTTTTATTCAAAGAAATTTTAGGACCACTGATACAGGATATTCATTTGTGATAGCGTGTTTTCTTGCAGAAAATAAATAAATTATGACAAATTCTTAAAAATCTGTAAAAAAAATTTATTAAAAAAGATGACCTTTGCAAATGGACACAAATCAATTACTTTTCATACTTACTTATACTCTTTTTTGTACTGAGTTATTCCTGCTTGTTCCTATTGGTCGATTGTTCGATACCGTAAGATCTGATCGATCTGTTAACTGTATGACCACCACCTGCACTAGCAAGATTAGCGGGAAAATCATCCACCATCCCAAATTTTGTCATAGGATAGCAATGGACTTTAGGGTGTTTCATCGGTACTTTTAATAAAAGATATTGAAACAAATTCCATCCGCAAGAACACTTACGGTAGTTTGCCGCAAATTTGAGGTAAGGGTACTACTTGACGTGTAAACTTACACTTACTTCCTGCAAACTTGCAGCAAACTGTTGTTGCGGTCTGGGAACATTACTGGCTTCCAGAAAAACACTCTACATTTCCATAAATTGACCTTCATTTGGGTTTATTTCCTTTACTCATCGAGATAATTTGTTATGGTTGCTGCATTAAGATCTTCCTTTTTTCTTTCCCGTGCTTCTTAAATAATTTATTTTTATAGTCGAGTTTAAACAGGTCAGAAGACAGAAAAAAAGACAGAAACAACTTTACACGAAATTGCGATTCCATTAGAGCTGATCAAAATTTAATTCGAAATATTTTCTCGAGTCGCAATTTTATGTTTAAGACATGACGGCACATTGCTTGAAATATAAATATTTAGCAAAAGGAAAGTTTAAAGCCGATTACACACGGTACTATTTCCTCGTACTGTGCTGGATATTTCTCACAAGAGAACATAGTCGTCCTAGTAAAAAGTTCAGTTTGGGAAACATAATTTCATAAACTTTTACGAAAAACTACGTCGTGTGTAACTGCCTTAAAAGTAAGAAACTCTATGGAATATAAATTCAGATCGCGATTGTGATACGTTTGGTATTTCATGACCTGCATGCTTGCTGGTTCAGGAGCGTTCAATTTCCTAGCTAACCACTTTATCTCGTAACCCTTTTTTGCTTTGCGATTGTTGCTACTTGAATTATGCTCCCGATTTTTTCCTCGTTCTATTTAAAAGAAAGAAACTTAAAAAAGAGTTGAGATACTTGAGAGTGCTCACGTTTTAAGAGAGGAATTGACACGCTTCTCCGCTTATACAAGAGTCGATGAAAATACAAAATAAAAAAAATCGCAATCTTTGCCTTTTTTTCTTGAGCTTCTCAAGGGAAAAAAATGGCGGAGAATCGGATCTTTTTTTTTGTAACTCGGTCGGCAAAACTCGGTTTAGTAATTTGCGTTTTAATTCCGTTGCGGTCCCTTTGTAGCGGATGGCAAGAACATGGGTAAGCCATAAATTGTTTTAACTTTAATGGAAGTTAATAAAGTAAAAATGTGAAATTTTAAATTTATGAGGGCGCTTTATTACAGAATTTTTTTTTCAGCTGCAGGGAATAACTAATTTCGTGGGAAATAATAAATGGACATGACCTTGAATCGATTCAAAACCAACTTCGACGATCTACTAACGAGCTCGTGGTTTTATAGAATCATACGTTCTCGGAAAAACAATGATTTCATCATTATAATTTGAAGATAATTCGTGATTGTTTTCGTGGGGAACGCTCGTGTTTCGTCTTTGAGGAATTATAATCCAAATTCGTGGGATCTGTGGCTGGGATCTTCTGATTTATGCTGCTTTTCTTCGCAAAATCCGACACCAAAAACATCTTCATTCAATTTATTACAACTGGAAGAGCAACTGAAGTGTGCTCTCCATATTTCCCACTTTTTTCCTTTATTTCTTTTTTCCTACAGGGTGAACAATTTTAAAGCTTGCTATAACGATTTTACGATATAAAAGGTTCTCGAGAGGTAAAAAAAGGAAGGGGAAATTTTTTTTATATCGAATAATGCACATATATTTTATAATGTAGACTGGAAATTAAATGAAAGGTAAAAAGTAAGCACTCAATATTACCGTAAATTATCAAATCTTCTGTCAATCAAAATTAAAAGCTTTTTTTCACCCATGAAAGAGTTATAATTAAATAAGGCGGATCTTTTATTTTATGACGTCATCGTGGCGGTCGTGATTCAAAGTTCGGATAATGTCATGATTTTATTATCAAAGGTTTGAATTTTAATGGATGCCTAAAGTGTTTGAATGTTAAGAAAAAGGGAAGGCTATAGCAGTCGTTGTAACCACATTTCTCAAAAGTTTCGTATGCAGCCAATATGCATACAATAGCCATTGCCAGCTGTCGGTTCAAAGGCCACAGCGATCGATTGATTGTCGCAATGCCAAAACTGCTGATCCCATGATGCCACGTTAATTCCATATTCTACTAATTACAGAAAGGGCTGCCGATAATATTAACTTCGCCAGGCATTGTGAAAAAATTAACATTAGGACCCCTATATCGAGAGATGACATCGATGCTACAATTATTCATATCATTTCTCAAAAACCGGCAACGGTTGGAAGTGTCGTGCGGGATTAGGTGTCATCGAAACCTATCTAAAAAATGGAAATTATTCCCCGTCTAAAATTTCGAGCTTTATTTATAGCAAAGCATTAATCTCTCAAGAATGGGATAAAAAAGCGATTACCATTAATTGTGGATCATTTCGCATCCTGATAAGAATGGGTCGCGTTACGTCACTGTCCCGTTTGATTTTTTTAAAAACGATCACGCGTACATGCGTTTCACAAACAAGTCGATTTTAGTTTCAAAAAAGGCATCAATGTCACAAAAAAATGTACGAGAGTATTATGTACGTCCAATGACATTTACATGAATATACGAAAAAAAAATAATCCGATAAGTTTGACGTTATTGTTTTTTTTTTTTTCGTTACAGCATTGTTTGTTTCACTATTTTTTCATTCGACTGTTAAATCTGACAAATTTGCAGCGCTTCAGTAATTTTTTTTTTCGAAAAAAGGGAATTTCGCGTTTTGGTTTGATCACTTTTCATGTTTAAAATCGATATTGCATAACGCTGCAGTTATTAATTCTCAAAAACGGATTTGACTCGGGATAAAGATGTTTAAGTAAACTGTAAATAACGTTTTTGTGTTATGTTGGGATTAATCGCTATGGATATAATATGGAAGGTTGAAATGGACAGCCAATTCGGGATAATGTACATATTAATGCGTTTCAACAAGGACTTAATGAAAATGTTGTTTTAAACTTTATGAAATTTAAAGTTGAAACTTTAAACTAAGTTACTGAGCACAAGAAGGGCATATAATTATTGTCTAACTTATGGACAATATTTTTCTTTTCTACCAACAGATTATTCATAAAAGACTAAATGAGTTTATTCGTATTTTTAAGCCCTTAGAGTTGTTTCATACAGAAGGATACGACTTTGCATATTGAATAGGAAATAAAAACTCTGGCAAGTGAGTTCAGTTTAATACGCGCCCTTCCGACTCTTTGAATTGCACTAAATGAGATACTTATTTAAAAATGGTTACAAAAGACAAACATTTAGTGTTCAAGACAAAGTGAGTTGTGAGATCAGCGAAAAAGGCTTGACAATCGGATGCTTAACAATTCGCTCAAATGATTTGAATCAGATTCGAACAATAATTTAACTGAGAATCAAAGCAATAAATGAATTCCGTTTGGACCTAGCCAGATATTAGTCGCTCCGCATCCAAAAATGACTTGAATTGCCGAATTATTTGATGCAATTTTGATATCGATATTCCAATATCGGCGACATTGCAGGGACATCAAAACCGAATGTTTCAGTATCGACAATCGCCATCCAGCATCCGCAAACTACACGTCGAGGCAATTTCCTGAATGTAGATTGCTGACTTAAGCAATTCAAGTATTGTTTTTATATTCGTCGCCGTTTAAATCTTTAAATTAAAAGAATTGCCAACTATCATATCCACATGAACGAAAGGGACGATACACTCAAAAAATTGAGTGAAAACGGCCCATTGGTGTCACCATGTGTTGCTAAACTGATAGTGCATGAAAGTGAGGTTCATGACTGCTAATAATCCACAATGGTGATATTATAATTTAAACTTTCCACATTATTTAACCTTACAAGATAAAACTTTTGTAATTTCACCATTATTTTAAGCAATTAACAACCCTTCAAAAAATTCGGCTCCTGGGAAATTCCTAAAAATCCTTGCAGTTTCCAAAGTGAACTTTGTTTCTCATAATGCTTGAAAATTCGATATCGGTGCAATTAACTAAATCGAATGAAATCTCTTCCTCAAAGAGATGTATGAACAACTCTTTAACATAGCATCAATTCATGCGGAACTACCATTTTCACAGTTCTCTGGAGCAAGGTTAAAAACCGCGAGAAAACCTTTATAAAATAGTCAATAGGAACTTAATGGGTTTTTAAGGATGAAACTAAAATGGAAATTCTCAAAAAGGAACTCGCTTAAATAAAAGTTCAATTGCCTGATAAATTGACAAGATGTTAATGTCGATAATCATAAATAATTCAATATATTCGGGGGAAAAAATATATATAAAATAAATGATTCCACTTTTTTCGCGATGCTTCGGGGAAGGAGCAAAAATCAAAGCAGATTTGCAAAATATTGGCATTTCATTTAGGAACTTTTATCTTTAATATAAAATTTGTTTTAGGTCGTGAAAAAGGGCGCCGGAAGGCTTCGACATAGCCCTATAACGTTTGCCAATAAAACGCTGCGCTTTTTCATCACTAAAACATGAGAGGTAATTTGTTTAGTAGTTTTATTGGATGGATTTTCAATGTAAAAGGAAACACAGAGCTAACAAAAACAAAGATGAACTGCAAGGGATCGTTAAGAGGGGAAAGAGGGAACCGCTTTTGATGTAGAATAAAATTTATCACAAATAAAGCGATGGGTTTTGTTTGGTAAAATTAACGTCGATAGTGTTGAAAAGTTTGTTTTAAATCAGTTCAAGGTCACTATAAAAAAAATAGCGTTTTCTCGTCGAAGTTGAAACGACAAGAAAGGTAAAGATCCCTTGACAAATCTCTTACCCGTATCTTGCTAATTGGATAGGAGGAAAAAGCAAAGTGCAGAAAATCTCATGTTTGAATTAAATCCGTCGAGACTTTCGTTGAATTGTTGAGAAAACGGAGAAAACGTTTCCTCAGGCGTACTTTATTGGAAAAAGTTAGACCGATTTAAAAGCTAACAGAATGGCGGTGTCCGGGTCTTGTTATTTTTACTCTGGGATGTTGACTTGGGAAAGAAGAAAGACAAATTTTAGACGTCACAATTCTTGAAAAGATCCATCTTCCAGAGAAAAGGTTTGTTTTTACACACGTACATACCTTCCTCATCGCTCAAGCTCCTTTGTGCAGACCGAGCTTGGTTAGCCCCCATAGCTGCTTTTCGAATCCATTAATTACTGCGTTTAATGTTCATCCCCGTTCTCTCTGCAAAACAAATAACAAACAAAATGAATGAATCGATTTACGAATTGCATTGTCAATAATTGTCTATTAATTAAATTTTCTAATCATGCAAATCCATTAATTTATTGATTAACAAATAAGATCTTTCTACAAGGAAATTTTCCATTTCAAAAATAATGGATAACACAGAAAGAGAAAGAAAGAATGGGAACAATTTGAGTTCGTGCGCAAGTAACCACTTGGGATTTACGTAGTTTGTTAGTAAACAAAGTTATAAACAAAACACAAGGCTGTTGATCAAAACAAAATATGCGACAAATTTCAAATGATCATTTTTCAAGTTGAACATTTAAGGGCTGCAGAAACGCGGTTTCTTGTGAATCCCATCCTGTATTACTTTTGATTCGCATTTCATAATCAAAACGAAAATAAAAATAGCAAAACGAATTAAAATTAGCCTCAATTTCAATTGAAAATTTCTTAGTCGTATGTGAAAATCCTTCTAACAAAGGAATTTATTTTTTGGTGTTGGGTCTAAATATTTTAAAAACCAAAATAAGATTTGAAAAAATTAAATTTTCATCGAACAACTCGTAAAAGTTTTTCTTACTGAAGTAATTTTTTTCTGGATTCGAAAGCAATTTTGTTTGAGTTATAAACTCACTTCGCATATTTGATAACTTTTCTCTGCTACGTCTATAGTAGTAACAAAAGCACATGGTTGCCGCTAAATAAAGATCTTTTATACGCAAAATAAGCACGAACATTTTTTTAAAAGTACAGGGAAAGAGCATTTCCACGAAAAACTATTATTACATGATTATGTTGTTGCCTAAAGGTTCCAAACTTTCAATTTCACGACACATTTTCCGGATGCAAACGTTAAAACTTTCTAAACTTATTAGACTGTAACCTTTATGCCTAAGGTAAAAACCAAAAACCCACATTCCTAACGTCAACAATACTGAAGGTAAAGAAACCAAAACGTCTCTGAGGTATTTTTTCACCCGCAGTTTTACTTTTTCCTCGCGCTTTATAATACTCTCCTGAAATAAACCGCTATTGTCGTTATTATTTACAGTGAAAAGAATTGAGAAGAGTAAAGCCCGGGACAGTCTCGTCACGTAAGGCCTTAGTTACGTTACGCACCCATAAGCTAAGCACTACACGTAACGTAACGTAAGGTCTTAAGTGACGAGACTGTCACGGGCTTTAATTTTGGTTACATTTCGCATCGATAACGACTTTTTTTTTTAAAGTTAATTAAAAAGTTCGCCAACAAGTGTTGCAAAAATTTAAATTTCAAATTTTAAAAAATCCCATCTTTCCTTGAATAATTAATCTAAACACGTTAAAGAATTCATTTCCTAATTGCTTTTCCTTCCATTTTACATCCCATTAATGATTCCTTCTACGGATCATTATCGCTGTTTTCTTTTTTAGTTCTGGAAAAACGGAAGAACCTTCTTAATCCGAGAAACAAAATTAAAACCATCCTCCATTTATGTAATGATGTAAAATTAAATAAAACGTCCAAAATTTCCCCCCATTTATAAATGAAATTGAAATAAATGAATAAAACTCGACCTGGGAACCTTGCTACATTGATCCTCGCTTCAAGTTATGTTGCGGTCGTAAAATTTTAATTTGGGGGTTTTTCGTGGGGATTGATATTAAAATTATATTTACAAGTCTAATTCGAAGGCACCGCAGACGTGATTCATGGAATTGAGATTGGTTTTGATTTTTCCAATGAAAATACCTCCACTTCTCCTTTATCTACTCATGGTAGTTAACATGATGTAACAGTGAGGTAATCCGGCTTAATTTCTTAATTGACGATTTCCATAAAAAAAATTCTCATTAACTTTAATAGAAGTTCGATTTTGAAATATTAATTATGGAAAATAATTTTTACACAACTTTTCAAATCTTTACTTAAAAAACAATTGTAGTTCGAATTCTACTGAACTTATACCTTCTAAATAAATTGCAGATTATTATGAAAATTGAAATCTGATTTCGAAAAAAGGTGTTTTACACTTACGACCTTCCTTGAATGATTACTGGAAGATTTCAAATTTTCCAACTCACAAGGAAGAACCCTAAGTGTTAGAAAATTACCCCAAGCTATAATGTTATACCTTTACCCTTTTAGAAAATGGAGCTTTATTCTAAAAGCACGTTACATGAAACAAATTACAAGTGTTCTATTTAGCAAAAAATCGTATGCTGCATCTGCGTTGTCGTTATAATTGATTATAAATATATAATTGCACCTTTAACATAAAAAATACGTTGTTGAAAATCCACCGAGGATTAATTGAGGAACTTTCAAAGATTTTTTTCACTTATTAGCTCTTTTAAAAATTCCAGATCATTTAGGATTTTGACTCTAATTTTTCTGAAATTTTTTTTTTAAAAAAACGCCGAAGAAAAATAAAGTATTTTGTGAAAGAAACGAGAGCGAGCCGCAACCGAAGGATTACTTTTTTTGGCGTCTTTAAAAAACATCATCGTGAAGTGGAAATTGAAAAATGTTGCTAGGGAAATACAATATCGTGAATGGAAAATTTCGATCCCCTTTCAATTCCCTTTATATTGGAAAAAAAATTATAGGTTCCTTAAGAAAAACAAGTGAAGTTTTATTGGGAGGGGAAAAAAGATGATGAGACTTTAAAGCGTAAGTAGATCTGTAAAGTGGATTTTCATTCTAAGGTCAAACAAAAGGCAACGACAATAACGTGTAGGAATTTAACTTTTCGCTTTACCACTAGCTTGTAGATGTCAAGGGATAAACTCGATTCCTTTTTCTACGACTGAAACACACACGGAATTCAGGTAACAAAAGCTTTTTCACATAAAACAGTTTAGCTTATTTGACATCTCGTGTCGCCACAGTAAAAGGCTTAGGAATGGCTTAAGAAAGAAATTGAAGACAGGAAGAATGGTTTTCTATACGAGGAATTTATTCATTTATAAAAAGATTCCACCGGCAAAAATCTTCCGAATTCCTTTTTTTCGTTTTTATCCCTATCAGAATTTTTTTTACGAAAAAAAACACCGTCTTTAACCATCTTATCAAGAGGGTTTTATTCCATTTTATCAAAAATTTTTTGCTTCAGTGATTTTTTTAAAAGATGCGTGAAAATGTTCAACGCCATCGGAAAAATTTATAGAATTTTGTCGACGCCTTTGTTTGGAATAGTGATAAAATTTCATAGGAAATACGAAAGGTTTGTTTAAAGTTTTCTTGGAACGTGCGGAATACTTCAGAGTTCTTTGTTGTAAAATGGTGTAGCTTTTTTTCCATTTTTAAATCATTAAAGTATTATAAAGTAAATTTTTCGCCGATCGATTCTAAAAATTCCATGCGAATGTCGATTCGGTTTTTTTTTTTCAAAATTGGGACGGGAGTATGTTCCAATTTTCGTAAGGATGCGAGACGTTAATGTTTTTACGAGAGCAAAGGGGGTATAAACAGGGTTGAAGTGGATGAAATGAAGTTGGCTGAACCCCATATTTAACGGAAAATTAAAAGACATTGAAAACAACAGTATTATGGGTTTTCTAATTACTCTGTTTTACCGTAAGGATTTGAAAATTTTCCAAAGCTCGTCTAAACCTTGTTTCACTTTTTTTTAAAAAAAAATTGATGGTTTTAAAATAACTGACACGTAGGCTCAAAAAATTTTAAAAAGCCAGGATGAGCTTTTAATAATTTTCTCTTCTCGCTGAATGCAAGTACGTAGCTGCGGTATAAAATTCTTTGAAAGTAATTTTGTGTTCCCAATTAGTACTTTTTCGTCAATTATTGAAAACCTCAGCTGAAATTAATATTTCATCATAAATAAAATTCAGTTTTTCAATGCAATATCATTCGGTATTTTCCAACAAGCAAGATAATTGTTGTTTGTGGAATATCAATGGAATCAAGATTCTTGAGATGTGATTGGCAAAGGCTAATTTCATCATCTTGGTTAAGTGCCTAATCTTAGATTCAATATGGATGGCTATTCCATGAGCTATAAGTTAAATTAGCTAAGAGTAACGTTTTAATCTCGTTTAACTGGTTTCTCGGTCGGCTTTAAATCGTCCAGTAGTAAGCGGATTTTTACTAATTTCGCTTTTCATTTGACCTTACGTCAAGAGTGTGACGAATTGTGGATTTATTTCCCCAGTCTTGCAACCGACGTGGATTTAACACGTATTCTACACATCGTGCTTTTCACTATTAAAATCGAAACGGGTTTCGAGAAAAACGTTTGAGCACGTTTTAAATTTCGATCACCGATTTTATATGCTACCCTTAAAATATTTTCAAGCGTAACTTATATCAAATACCTCCTTAAAAAACATTTTAAAGGAGAACGGCTTCGAAGTTTGAACGGGGTGGAGCCGTTATAGATTTTTTGAGTGCAGAGCGCCTGGTGAAAGATCAGCACAAGAAGTCACCAAGAAAAAATAATTGTTGCATTTAAAATAACAGTCAACCATATAATGCGATTCAAGTATTGAATTTTAGAGCGTGATTCTTTTAAATGAGCCTACTTCTTACTTTATATTTTTAGGTAGATCCCGATTACATTAGAATTTGAATTTGACAAAGTTTCATGGATTGGAATCAGTATTAAAATTGGATGTACACGGCCCTGCTTTTTATTTAAAAAGCAATATACTGCATAAAAATATAATAACATCTGAAAAAAACCACTCTCCGAATCCGCGTTCAAACATTCGCTACAGGAAAAAATTTAATTTGGTTTACCTCGTACTTTATATTATTAGTTTTAAAAAGCATTAAATTCTAAAAAAAAAGGTCGGGAGTATTTTTCGTTGAGATCACTCCGCCTTTTTCAAAAAGGTTCAAAATGACAAATAGTAGCTTTAACGTGAGAGGTCACAAGGATTCAATTACCATTCAGTAGGATCTGAAACCGTGAAATAAAAAAAAAAGGTTCGGGCTTTTTTTCAAAAGCTTTGTTTGTTCTCACGTTCTTGTTACGTTAGGTGAGCTTCACGAATTCTAATACCGCGAAATGATGCCGTCAGCGATCAATCTTTCAAATGTGTGGATCCTTTTTTTTTGTCTAATGCATCTGGGGTGCTATAACGCTCTAGCTAAAACGGCACCCTGAGGACGACCTCCAGCCAAATATTCTTGTTTAGCAATTTTATCATGTTCGTTGTTATTCTTCGGCGAGAAGCTTTTACTGCAAGCAAATTATTTCAAAAATATTGAAATTATTATCAAGAAGTTTCTAAAGCACTTAATTGAGGGGATATGTATATAAAGAGGATTAATGGTTTAATGGTTGATGTGCGCGACTCACGTATTTGGGATACCTTTGATTCAAGACCACGTTACAAAAAGAATTTTGCCTTGTTTCGCTTTCAGCTTGAGTCATGTAGGAGTGTTCGTATTGAGAAGTATTCCTACATGATAAGTTGTTTACTTCGGTGTCGACACCATCAAGAAAATGAAGATGTATGGATAGTTCATTAGTGAATATTCAATCCTTCTATCCATCTTTTTCTCAGAAAAGGAAACCGCTTACTCACAAACCCGTTTATACCCTTGAAAATGTTAAAAGTTAAACTTTTGAACCGTGCAACTTCTTCTAAAACAAAACAAAGTTTCTTGTGTCGCACACTGTATTGTTGTAAAAAAATTTAGTCAGTCACAAAACTGGTCAACCCCAAGATCTCCATTCTCTGTGACGTCGTTGCAAAGATCGTTCAAAGCGAGAAGCTATGGATTTCCTTTCCTAAGTAGTTTAGGTTAGGAGTTCACTGACGAAAGATGAATACAAATTGCAAGTTTAACGAACATAAACGTCAATCCGGAACGTTTTCTGCTGATTAAATAAAGGATCCCATGCTCGGTCATTTATCTCTTCAAAATTCGAAAACATTAAAATTGCTGGATTATGACTGGAGTGTTAATCGTCATTTTCTAGGTCCGTCCCGGTGAAGTGAAGTGAAGTCAACCTTGAAATCGTTTTCTTTTTTTATAAAAAAAAAAAAAGAGAAAAGAAAAAGGAAAGATTCAGTTTCCGACCAATCGCCGTTCAGAATTTTTTAATGGAAGAGACGAATAAAAGAAATTTCAAAAAGAAAAAAAAAAGAGAAAACCTCGAGGAGAATCAAGATCGAACGAACAAAAAAATCCCTGCGAGAATAAAATAATCAAAAGGGGAAAAAAGGAAAGGAACAGTGTAATTCCGTGAATTAAAAGAAAATACGAAGCTACTCCGAAGAAAGCGTCAAATAGAAATAAGTTAACCTTAACCATAAGAATGACAAAAAGAAAAAAAAATCCAAAGAAGTCGTTTTTGAGACTTAGAAAGGGTTGGCTCAAGTTTAAATTACATAAAAAGGCATTTCTTGTCAAAAAGAAAATTGAAAGAATAGTTTCTCTTTCTAGCTGTTAAGGTCGAATAACGTCCATCAAGGTCATCATGTCTGGAGATCAATCGTTGTTCTATTAAGAAAATAAAATATGGCAGTCTCCAATTTCAGCGATGGAGCTTCGACGAAGGTTTAATAATAGAATATCGCAGCGTGTACTTTGCTCGATGTTCTTTCATTTGTATCATGGTTATAAAGAGAGAGAGCTTTGAAAACCCAGTTTAAAATTATATTAAAGTTCAAATCAGATCCTTTAAAAGTACTGATTATAACTAGCTGTTTGATCAGAGTTAATTCCTCCGATCGTTATCTTTCATGAAATGTCTGCTTCATTTCGGTTTTGTTCTGTTCTGATTCCAGGAAGGACGTCCTAGTTTTATACCTTTTCGCTGTTTGGATTTTATTTGCAGGCGATTTGGAAATACAGATCAAAAAGGAATGTTTTCCGAAAGTTGGTGGTTCATTTCGTTAGTATTAGAAAAAAATACCGTAAAAAAGACTTTCTGGCAATAATAGAAACTACTGGATCGGCTTCAATTGAAAAGTTAAGCCTTATTTGTTTTATATTAAATCGAGTTTTTTTTTCGAAATTTTAAAAGACACCCAAAATGGCAATATTGCCTAACATGTGCAAACAATCAGCCATCGTCTTTTTGAATGTCTATGAGACTGGTGAACATCATGGACGAAAAGTATATTGCAATAAACAAAAACCTCATCTGAATCGACTATATTGGGTCCGTTACAACAAACCTTTGGCCTTCATAGCTACACAAGAAACACTAATGCGGTGGCTTTCCAACAAATTTTGCTTCGCAGCGCAGGATCCGAGCCCTACTGTTCTACGACTCTGCTTCTTGGTATCCGGTCTTAACTTTATAATGTAAACGACCAATATTGTTTTCAGTCCTGTTGGGGTACCTGCCCCTTTCACGAATGTTGAAGGCTTACCAGCATCTAGCCACTCTGAGCGGTTAAGTTGCCACTTTCCTAAGCCACATCGATCACTTAAACAATCCTCATCTACAAAGCTACCGACAACTACCTGCTCCAACTTTACAAAAATCAGCGCATTAATTTTACTCAAAAATTCTTAAATACTAACACGTTCTCCTCAAAAAAAATATTTCAGCCACCCTTTCAAGGACAAAACTACATGTTAGCAGATGTATTTTGATGCGAGAAATCTAATGGAATTTACAGAATTAAAAAATTCGGCCGCGTTCTCAAGATATTTGAAAATTTAGGTTTCGCTTAAACGAAAAAAATTGACGTTTGTTCGATGTTTGAAAATCGATGTTCAACTTTCGATTTATGAATTTCCCGGCTAAAAACGGGCCAAAATATGCACAAAATATATACTGGGGGATGTATTTTAATCTGAGGAATCGATTGAGACTAACTACAACACTCAATTTTTTGTTTTTCTAAAGTTATGGCCGAAAAACTGATTTTTAGAAAGCGGATAGGTCGAAAATCTATTTTTACTGAAAAAATATTTTAACCACCCTTTCAAGGACAAAACTACATGTCAGCAGATGTATTTTGATGCGAGGAATCTAATGGAATTTACAGAATTAAAAAATTCGGCCGCGTTCTCAAGATATTTGAAAATTTAGGTTTCGCTTCAACGAAAAAAATTGACGTTTGTTCGATGTTTGAAAATCGATGTTCAATTTTCGATTTATGAATTTCCCGGTTAAAAACGGGCCAAAATATGCACAAAATATATACTGGGGGATGTATTTTAATCTGAGGAATCCATTGAGACTAACTACAACACTCAATTTTTCGTTTTTCAAAAGTTAAGGCCGAAAAACTGATTTTTGGAAACCGGATTGATCGAAAATCTATTTTTACTGAAAAAATATTCTAGCGAGCCTTTCAAGGCCCAAGCTACATCTTAGCAGACGTATTTTGATGCGAGGAATCTAATGGAATTTACAGAATTAAAAAATTCGGCCGCGTTCTCAAGATATTTGAAAATTTAGGTTTCGCTTAAACGAAAAAAATTGACGTTTGTTCGATGTTTGAAAATCGATGTTCAACTTTCGATTTATAAATTTCCCGGCTAAAAACGGGCCAAAATATGCACAAAATATATACTGGGGGATGTATTTCAATCTGAGGAATCGATTCAGACTAACTACAACACTCAATTTTTTGTTTTTCTAAAGTTATGGCCAAAAAACTGATTTTTAGAAAGCGGATAGGTCGAAAATCTATTTTTACTGAAAAAATATTTTAACCACCCTTTCAAGGACAAAACTACATGTCAGCAGATGTATTTTGATGCGAGGAATCTAATGGAATTTACAGAATTAAAAAATTCGGCCGCGTTCTCAAGATATTTGAAAATTTAGGTTTCGCTTAAACGAAAAAAATTGACGTTTGTTCGATGTTTGAAAATCGATGTTCAATTTTCGATTTATGAATTTCCCGGTTAAAAACGGGCCAAAATATGCACAAAATATATACTGGGAGATGTATTTCAATCTGAGGAATCCATTGAGACTAAGTAGAACTCTCAATTTTTCGATTTCAAAAAGGTATTTGCGAAAAACTGATTTTTGGAGACCGGATTGATAGAAAATCTATTTTTACTGAAAAAATATTCTAGCGAGCCTTTCAAGGCCAAACTACATCTTAGCAGACGTATTTTGATGCGAGGAATCTAATGGAATTTACAGAATTAAAAAATTCGGCCGCGTTCTCAAGATATTTGAAAATTTAGGTTTCGCTTAAACGAAAAAAATTGACGTTTGTTCGATGTTTGAAAATCGATGTTCAATTTTCGATTTATGAATTTCCCGGTTAAAAACGGGCCAAAATATGCACAAAATATATACTGGGAGATGTATTTTAATCTGAGGAATCGATTGAGACTAACTACAACACTCAATTTTTCGTTTTTCAAAAGTTATGGCCGAAAAACTGATTTTTGGAAACCGGATTGATCGAAAATCTATTTTTACTGAAAAAATATTCTAGCGAGCCTTTCAAGGCCCAAGCTACATCTTAGCAGACGTATTTTGATGCGAGGAATCTAATGGAATTTACAAAATTAAAAAATTCGGCCGCGTTCTCAAGATATTTGAAAATTTAGGTTTCGCTTAAACGAAAAAAATTGACGTTTGTTCGATGTTTGAAAATCGATGTTCAATTTTCGATTTATG
This sequence comes from Liposcelis brunnea, assembly GCA_023512825.1. Lineage (NCBI taxonomy): Eukaryota > Metazoa > Arthropoda > Insecta > Psocodea > Liposcelididae > Liposcelis > Liposcelis brunnea. The sequence goes on along the minus strand of CM042067.1, from coordinate 1,701,885 downwards.
AATTTTCCGGCTCAAAACGGGCCAAAATATGCACAAAATATATACTGGGAGATGTATTTTAATCTGAGGAATCGATTGAGACTAACTACAACACTCAATTTTTCGTTTTTCAAAAGTTATGGCCGAAAAACTGATTTTTAGAAAGCGGATAGGTCGAAAATCTATTTTTACTGAAAAAATATTTTAACCACCCTTTCAAGAACAAAACTACATGTCAGCAGTTGTATTTTGATGCGAGGAATCTAATGGAAATTACGGAATGAAAAAATTCGGCCGCGTTCTCAAGATATTTGAAAATTTAGGTTTCGCTTAAATGAAAAAAATGCCCGATTTTTCGATGTTTGAAAATCGATGTTCAATTTTCGATTTATGAGTTTCTCACTTCCCATATCTCAATTTCTCACTCTGAGCGGTTAAGTTGCCACTTCCCTAAGCCACATCGATCACTTAAACAATCCACATCCAGAAAGCTACCGACAACTACCTGCTCCAACTTTACAAAAATCAGCGCACTAATTTTACTAAAAAATTCTTAAATACTAACACGTTCTTCCAGACGATTAATTTTACCGTTTTTTCGTTAAAGTTTATTTCAAAATTAAAAATGAACTAAAGAGCGGCGCGAAGGTAATACCCGATTATTTCACTCCTTTGTATTTCACACTCTTTGAAATTCTCAGGCTTACAATTAACACTTTTCCTTTTATCAAACACTTTTCTCGTCAAAAAACTGATTTCCAAGTTTCCAGTTCAACGGGTCAATCCGATAAAGATTATTATCAGGATTTTTGAAAAAGGTTTTGAAATTAATTCTAACCTTTCCCGGCGGCTTTCAATATAAATCAGAATTTTTATCAGCCGAAGGAAAAGAATCGTTTTAAATTAATATGCATCCCGCATCCCGCAATGTGGTTCATATCGTCGGCAATAATAATATAAATATTTATTTATTTTTTCCCCCGATGAAACCGGGCAAAAACGCCTGTTTCATATCTTTGAGCTATAAACGCTTCTTATTTAAATGTCCGGGTTTATCGGAAATAGTCTTTTTCCTCTCGGGTGTCTTCATCGTGAATTACGCATAAGATTTTCAAGAATCATTAGAGGCAATCTGTTTTCATTCCTTAAATTCCCTCAGGTTTTACGCTTCCTTAGGACGTCAAAAGATTGATTTTCCAAGAACCGGGATAATGTTCCAACTGGGAATAGGCTTCTTTTCCCGTTAACTGGACTGAGATAAGATGGTTTTAAAGGGTCTCGTCCGAAAGTGGGGAAAAGGGACTATTCATTTGACGGCATTTAATTCGCGCCGTGTTACGCTTTGTGGTTTTTGCGTTTATAGTAAATAAAAAAACAAAAATTTGGTTGCTCTAGGTGGAGGAAAAAACACGACTTTTTCGTTAAGTAATTTTCATAATGTAAATTTCTGTTTATGTTTTTGCGTTAGTAAGAACTCATTTTCGTTATTAAAAATCTGCGGATGAAAAAAGAGTCGAGTTTCTAATTAATTTTTGAATGAACAACCAAGTCTTGATTAAAATAAAATGCATGGATAAGTTTATTTTTGATATATATTTTATGAAAAATAAATTTATTTTCCTAAAATAAATGAAGATAAGGACAACCTGTTTCAATCTAAATCAGTCCGGATTTGAACGTTGTGTTTGTTGGGACATGAAATTTAAAATGAGCTCTCTTTCCTACCGTAAGGTTTAACAAGTTGATGATATTCTTGTCCAGAATTCTAATTGGTATGATCGAGGCTAATAAATGTTACCGTCGGTGATAGGAATAGAACTGGCAATGCGGGTTTTCTTTCCCGATTCAATTTGCATTTCGAAATCCCGAGATTTCAATATTGTTTGCATGAGGAGCAAAAAATTTAAGGCCAGTAAAAGCGATGCAGGGTAGGGAAGAGGCATGCCAGATTTTTTGAATATCAGTGCAAAAAACACTGTAAGTACATTCTCTAAATTAGCCTTTTTTCAGTCTAATGGCTTAATTGCCGTAATCTGTTCAAATTTTTGTTTCAAAAGGACTACTTAAGAAAATTCTACCAAAACTCGACTTCTTCTGAATCTTAGAAAAAACTGCAACTTTCTGATTTTCTTCCGAATCTTGGCATTTTACGCCCTAATAATGAACCTAGGGCAACGTCATTTTAAATTAAAATACTCAACGTAAAACGCCTCCACGACGTCATTATCCATATCTTGACATGAAATAAGTAAATGACGTTCACACCCACATACAAGGAATCCAAATAGACTATAATCGTCTCAATAAGGGGGATGAGATTTTCATCCCTGCAGCCGACACCTTCATCAAAGCTACTTTATGATGGTCTTTGTTACTTCTAAATTAAACCTGAGATTATTGTGTAAGTCCTTTCTCGAAACCACGGAAATTTCGCCTAAAGTTCAACATTTAAGTTTCGATACCTTGATTTACGGTCAACAGCATTTTACTTTGAATTTCCGAGTATACAACTTTACCATTTTCGAATGTCCTTCGATATTTAACATTTTATTTTTCGGAAAATTCGATAAGTAAATCGATAAAAAAAATTGTCCGTAATTTTATAGGTTTATCGGAAAAAAAATGAAAATTTCCCCGTGGACGATAGCATGAGAATACCGCTACCTATAATTTATCAAATCTTCAATACACATAGCTCATCAGCCGATAAAGTACTCGCATGAAACCGTGAGATGATAAACGACAGTTCGGCACAAAAACAAACGCTTTAATTAATTGGTAAAAAAAAATGAGCGACCAACCTTGAACCTTTTAAATATCTTTTAATAAAGATTCACTTTTTTTTCCCTTCGGAAAGGAAACATGCTTGTGTGTCCGTCCTGACGTATATATCATACCTGTGACATTTCCTCGACGGTAATGAGGTAATCGATTATTTGCCAAAAGGGCTTTTCCCGAGTTTCCAGTTTACATAAGGACAGACCGAGTCCCGTCGCAATATAAAAGGGGATTATTTTCGCCTCAATTGTAACGCGGCGTTCGTCGTTTACCCGAAAAAACCTCGCCGGAGAAAAAATTAATTTATTCCTTTAGATTAAATTTTACGTCAAGTAAGATTAAATAATTCCGGAGCGGTAAGCTTAAGTCTTAATGTGTAGGGAGCGAAAAAAATGACGGTTTACTTTCAATCGTTCCCACAAAAAATTTAAAACTCCTTTTACATTTATGAAATTTTTCACTGAGTTTTTCTTTTAGAAAATATAAAGATTCTTACCTCAGGTAATCGTTGATCTTATATACGCAGGAAACATTTACAAGTAAGAAACTTCACGAGAAATGAGTAAACTATGAAAGTAACATACGACTGCCGTTCGCGAACGTGCACAGCTGACTGAAGCGTTCACGGCGTCGAAGCGTCGCTTGACGTCTTTCCACGTGCGATGGCGTGACGGGCGTTGTAAAACTGAAACACAAAAAGGAAAAGAATATATTCGACAACCCTTCGACGATATTGTTTTTTTTTTTTTTAATTTTATTTGTTCTGTATTTATTGCAGACCATTGGAGAATTTTAAATAAAGGTAATTAAAGCTCCGTGTGTTATTTAACGCCCAGGAAAATTTAATAACACTCGGGAAAGGTTGTATGTATCGAGAAAGCTCATACTGCCGAGGTGCTTTTGTCTTTTACTCACCTTGAGGCGAGGTTTCTTTGTAATAAACAAATTGCTTCCAGTATGAGCTTAACTTATATAATCATCATTTCCCAGGTTTGCACGAAGCAGAGAATGAATGAATTATTGTTGCAATTCGAGAACCCGAATTTCAATTTAATTAGGGTTGATAATTCAAGTCGAGCCGGTACCGAAGCTTCTTAGTGATTGCATTTAGATTGTAATTATTTTTAATTGCTTTCCGTTCCGAGAATTGAAAATTAAGAGCGGGAGAAAGGACGGTTTAGGCCTAGGTTTTTACAAAATCCGCCCCGTTGGTCCTATGCAAATAATGCCGTTAAATAAATAAACTTACGTTCGGCCAATTGTTTGCTGATTAGAATGAAAATTAAGCTGACCCAAGCGAAACGTGCGGTTTGGTTTTGATTAGGAAATATTAATAACGACAGTGCGGAGGTAATGATGAAATGCAGATGGAAGGATTATTTGTTTGCCGGTGGAAAGTAAATTGCGCATCAGTAGATCGAGTAAATGGAATTGCGAAGGATGCAAGTTCAACTGTTGAACGTAGAGTTATATCGAGTAAGCTGTGTCAGGCAAAATCAATGAAGCATGTTTATAGAGTGCAGGATAAATAAACATTAAGAGCTGTTAACTTCAGCATGCTACCAGATTGTGAGATTAGAATTATTATTATGACTGCGTTAAAGAGTAATCGAATGTTTGAGAGTCAGATATATGGGATGGTCCACAATTGCCACATGACTAGAACGAAGGTCACGAGAGGTGACCACAGTTCAAAAAAATCGCAATCCACTTCTAATATCTCTTCAAAAACAATATCTGCAAACAAGCGTTGCGAAAAGAGAATTCGAATAAAAAGTTTTCGCAGTCGGGAGCATCAGAGGATCAGCGTTAGCATAACCTCCAAGGGCTGCGCCTGGGAACATTCAACAGCCCTCGCTGATATGCAAGCGTTAAATTAAGATAAACATCAAACGTGCGTCGACTGACGAATCGAGTTCGGCAAGGACAGGCGGATTTGAAATACCTACAGCAGTGAGCAGCCTAATTTTTTCTCCCCTAAATTAGCAACGTTACGACTGCTTATCTTTGGGGTGTAGAGATGCTTAATTTTAAAAGTATAGACCCTCTGAACAAGTATTTTAAGTCCGCTGATATGGTTTTAAGGTATTATGTATTTTTCTTAAAACTACACCCTTTGGACACCTAAATTAATTCTGAATGATTAAAAAAATATTTTTTTTTAATTTTCAGGCGCACATTAAAATAACTACAAAGCTCGGCTGAGCTTAATTAACCAAATTAAAAACAAGCAAAAAATAATGGAAAAATCCGGAGGTAAAATCATTACTCAGATGAGATTTTAAAATTATGAAATAACTTTAGCTTTACTTTGTTTTTTCAAGGCGAAAATTTTATAAAAATAAACATTTATATATTTATCTCGTTTACTTCACGGACCGTTATAATTGTAATAATCAACATCGGAACTATATTTTAATTTAAATATTGCCGTGCACATACATTACGTAGGATAAATGGCGATTACGTTTAGATTAAACGTGTCTGGCTAATGGATCTTTAATTAAACTGCATCCGCATCCAAAATGCGGATTAATTAATGCACTGACCAGCAGGAGTATCGATTGGATATAACCTTATTATCATTCCGCATGGACAGAGCAGAAGCTTATGTCATCGAAGCTTTACTTGATAATGTGTTTCAATTAAAGGAACTCGCATCTCTTAATAGCAACCTTCATGAATTATTCTCCTTTACGTACGCTTTCGTTAATTATTAACAATTAACACTCAATTAGATGGGTAAATTTAAAAAAAAAAAAAATGTTAAAACAGGAAAATGCAGTTGCTCTGAAGAACGAAAAGCGGAAACCATGGGTTAATTTGATTGCGAGGCGTTCGAAGAGCGCTTTACCGCTCACCCTTTTTGAAATCCCTGTGACGTTTTCCGATTGAATTATTCATCTCATTTAGTTTCATCTTTAGAGTTCCTCCTCTGATATTTAGATTCAGGCACTAGTCAAACATTTGTAAGTCTCATGCATTATTAAATATTGTAAATTTTAGAGACACGATGATTTTCGAAGATCTTAAAATAGTAATAAATGGTAAATTGTTGTTTTGATTCGACGTTTTAAATATTTTTGAGGAATCGGGATGGATATTTTAACGATAGCTAATTGAAATTCAAAGCAGCCCTCATATCAGTAATAACTTACCTAGGCAAAATTATTTAATTTTAAATATCTAATATAAACAGTACTGAAAGAAGTTGAAATGTAAACAAACGCATAAAGTGTAGCCAATGGGTGCTTTCCATCTAGTGGCATATGCCGGCATATGCCACTCCTTTGACAAAGGTACAGCAGCTTCTCATTTGTCAGAAAAAATTTTCTTGTTCTCTACTTTACTCGTTTTCTAATAGCGCATGCGCTCTAGCGTGGCATGTGCCGGCACATGCCACTAGATGGAAAGCACCCAATTTAATTTGTTAAGTTCCTTTGAGAGAGACGTTTGTAAAAAACGATAATTTTCAAAAAAGTTCGCGCCAAACAGCACGAAAGCTCCAGGTAACTAGTCATTTGCCCGTAGGTCAGGCATCTATTTAGGGTTGGTTTCAAAGGTTGTAGAGATTCTGTTTCCTTTTTTTAACCCCAATTTTGTAGATGGCGGTATCGATAAGTAGTGGTCTCGAACAGCCCTACTCCTCAAGGTATATTAGACCTTGGAAACCAGGTTCAAAGACGGCTCGAGACAGTTTACCTGAGCTCCCAGAATATACCCTTCACTTCATTAATTAATCCGAATTAATTAAATCTTGGAAGTTCGACCATTCTGATAAAAGGCCGATTGAAGTTAAGGCTGCAGCGCGATCCATAAAAACAGAAGTAGTGTTGCCCTCAGAGTTTCGAACATGTGTAACTTTGACCGAACGGAACAGCTACTTCGTTCATTCTGGAACTTGTTGCTTCTGCTATTCAAACAAGCGACAAAAACCTTTCCCTAATGTAAACAGAAACAAATCTTAAAAACGCCAAAATGAATAAAAATGTAAATAAAACCTCGAAAAGTAAAAGAACCTCCCAGCAAGGAGTTTCTACCACTCCTAAACACAACAGGTAAGCAATTAAAATCAAAATAAAGCAATTAGATTTCGTGTTCCTATGCAAGTGACATCCTTATTTCAGAAAACCGTATCATAAACTATCAGAGAGCAGTAGTTTATCTTCAAACAGAAATTCATCAGGTCAATCCGATGAGGAAGCTAGGAACAGTATTTATACGAGGCAACAGCAAGTAAATAAACAATGTAGAATTAAATTCTAATTACGAAATGAACGAGACATATACGGATAAGCGTTGTTTTGTTATAGAACCACAATTCAAACGAGGGGCAGGAACACGCTATGAAAAAGCTTCAGTCACAAGTTAGAGAATTAAGGCATAAGTTAAGAGTATCAGAGGAATGCGTTGATAATAAAGATGTTTCTTTATCTGCTGTTACGAGGGAAAAAGACAGAGCCATCGGGGAGGCAAGAAGGCTGGAAAGGAACAACAAACAGTTGAGACGTAAGAAATTTTTCTTCTCGGATTGATTTTTCCTTTTGGGTAAATTTTATAAATCTTTTAGAGCAGCTAAAAGAGGAGAGAAATCATTACTTGGAAGAAAAGGAAAAATTTTGCGCGGAAATGACGAGATGCAAGAAAAAATTGCAAGATATGAAAAAAGAAACGGATCCGAAATTAGCGCCGCCCGCAGCAGGGTTAAAATCCAAGTGGCAAAATTCATCGCCGGAAAAAGGAGCCGGAGACGAATTTAATTTAAGCAAAAGCCAATTCCGGAAAAGTAATTCCATTGAAAGTCTTCACTTATACGGGGGGGACGATACGTCACTGTAAGAGACATTAACAATACCTGAAATTGAAATCCGTGTAATTTACCGAATCCCCGATCCTTTTCTCATTTCAAGGCAGATGGCTGCTTTACGAACCGAAAATGCTAAACTCCGATCCATCATTTGCGAAAGGGACGAACGGAATTATGAATTATGTCTTCGTTTTCTTCGTATGAAACATTGCAAGAATGATCTTAAAACAAGATTTCAAGACTTGGAAAATGAATATTTGCAGGTAAGTGGGACGCAGATTATAAAGTTTATTCAGAGTCTAGAGGATTTATTTCTAAAGAGTTATTACCTCACGCGATTAATCCTTCTTTATGAATAATTGAACAGGTTATAACTAATTTAATGGAGAAAATAGACGAAGCCAGGCAGGAATTTAACTTTATAATAGATCAAAAATTCAAAAAGCCTCTTCATTCCACGAACGCTGCTTACCTTCAGCTCGTGCAAAGGAATTCAAGGATGGCTTTTGAAAATGCGACCTTACGGTTGGAAGTTCAGAGTCTAAGGAAAGAGCTTAGTAAATATGGAGTGTTAGAATATGGCAGGTGAGATAGAAGTTAGAGAGATCGTAGTGGCTAAGGCTGATGGAATGGAATCTTGGTTGATGGCTAAGGTCAGAGATATTTTTCTGGATGGGCGGGGGTGCACAACCGGTCCTGGATTTTACATACACTACCAAAAATAAAGCTGCTTTGGTTAATTGGGGTAGATGATTGATCCCTTGCCGTTAACATATGGTTTAATATTTTCTTTTTTACTTGTGATACATGAACGGTAGATAAACAATTTTACAAGGGAGGGAAGGCTAAAGAGGGGAATCTGAGAAAGGGCTGCAGCTTCCCTGCTTCTTTAGGGTGGCACCTTTGGAAATGAAAAAAAAAAGTTGAGACAAATGCTTAGTAGCTCAACATAGCAGCCCCCGCTGCTACTCGCTTGCCAGAGCCAGTGGTCTTTGAAAAACTTTGGAGACCTTTTTTCAAACGCAATTTGGCCCATAAAAACATTTTTGGGGGGGAGGGGTGGGGGCGACTAATATTGTTACGCCACTCCAAATGCTTGAAACTAGTTTTATTTCAGAAGAGGAAATTTGTCGGTGTTTGAGGAAGAAGCTTCCTATTCGCAAGATGATACGAAAAACAAAAAGACAAAGAAGAACGTTAATTTTAAAGAGTTAAGAACGATATTTGAAAATGATCTGAATTTTAAAACTTCGGATACAGATTCGAATTATATGAGTAAGACGTCGACAACAGACATTGGTTCAGGGAGTTTGGGAGAACCAAAATCAAACGAGAGTATTGTAGACTTGCCGAAAAATCCAGTGCCATCAAGTAAGTGCAAAATAATATTTATAAAACAGGAAAAGAGGCGGGTTTTCTAAAATAGATAACTTTGCATTGAAATAATAGTCAGTAGCGAATCGGAAGTTTTTACTAAATCGGGGAAAGATTTTAAAAGCCTTTTGACTATTCTGAAGTGAGGATTAAACCTGATGAATAAATCGTTAATCCTGTTTTTTTAGATGAAGTTTTGCAAAGAATTTTTCTGCGGGAGGAATGTTCATCCTCTTCGTCTATATTGAATTTACCTATAGACAAAAGGACGAAGCGTAGGCTTTGCGGTGAAAGTTCTTCTAAGAATATTCAAACTAATGCTCAGAATTCTAATTCAGAGAGGGAGGCAGATAAAAAGGTGTACAGTGAAATGGGCGTCAGGAAAACTCAGCCGAACCAAGATAAAGAAGCAAGTTCTGCAGTGAAATCGATACCTCCGTTTCAAAGCTTTCTAAGTAAAGCACATTCTAAAAAACCTGTTTCAAAAAAAAATTCAGTGCACACTCAAGTATGTAAAGAAAATGAAGAAAATAATGAATTAATTAGGTTTTCACCGAGACAAACTTCTCAGCATAAAGATAATAAACGGGATTTGTGCGGGCTTCAGGAAAAAGTGAACGAATCATCCGATTTAGGAGCTTCTTGTAAGTAATTAATGCAGTAAATGATATTAGAAATAAAATGAAAATAATTTTTTTGTTTTTTTTTAGGTGAAAAATATACGAATAAAATTAATATTGAAGTATGGGAAGCGGATGACGATGAGGAAGATGAAAGATCAAAACCCTTGCAGACATTTCACGATGATCGCATATATAATTTGTCAAGTAGAAATAGAAACGTTGTAAGTTTGCATGATGAACTTATGGAAGCCACGAAAACCCAAATGGCCGCAGGTATATTAAAAAATTGTAGCCTATAGAAAAAAGTAAGAAAATCAAAATCTTGTATCATTTTTTTACAGCAGATGATCCTTTCTGGAAGCGAGAAATGAAACTTCATTCTTTATTAAATAAAGAACCGTGTAAGAATAAAACGAAGCATATAGAAAAACTCAAACCACACGTGCAAATTACAGGTTGGCCTACGTTTTTTCAAAAAATAATTATTTAATCATTTTAAATTTCTGATTTTTTTTTTTTAGAAATAGGTGAAGATGTAAAAATTGATAATCAAGAACCTAAAGCGACTGCTACAGAAAAGAAAAAACGGTTTTCGCAAAAGCTGGTGGCAACAAACCCTGAAAAGTTAAAAAGTATATTGCAGGAACAAAGGTGAGAAAAAAAATGCACAAGGAAATATTTGGCAATAGTTCTAAGAATTAAAATTCAAAAATAGGCAGGACATTATCATCCGGACTCATTCAGACATCCTAGACTCATTATCTCCAGAGGCCACCCAGATTGCGTCCCAGGGATATCTTACTATTCTTCTTTTAAGACGATCATGAGCCTCAAATAAATTTGGCTCATTGGCTGTTTTGAAAGTTTTTATTGTGGATGTTCAAAAATTTCCAAAATGATTATTATTTTTGTATAAAATAAATTTAATATTTTAAAAACTTGTGCAGATGCTACCAGGTGGCTCCTGTGATGGTCAAGCATAATGTTCTGGATCCTCGATCATTTTTAAAATACCCGGAGCAAAATAACGAAATTTTACTTCGATTATTCCAGTCAGTATCTGCCAGGAATTCTTCCAGAACCCAGTCATCGGACAGTAAGTTCGAATCACTTTAAAATTCCATAACCACCGTTTTCTTTTAAGAAATAAATAACTAATAATAGTAACTCAATAACTTATAAAAGCAGTGCAAATTGGTGCAAGCCATGATTAATGCTCTCAGGTGCAAAACCTAAAATACTACGCCAATGATAACCAATTTAAAATGATAATTTCCAACTCAAACCTTTAACTCGATAAAAGAAAATAGTGATGTCACAAGAACTCGCAATTAAGATAAAAATATTTTTTAAGGTAAAAAATCTAACTTACCCGACAAGCCATCTGATAATATGTTGCTTCCTCTCTCCAATTTGCCTACATCGACTAGCACGATGGAAGTTACGGATTCTTCAGTATCATACAACAGTAGCGATTTGGTAATGAGAACGCTGTCTGCTCCCGGTCTCCTTGAATCCGAATGGCTTGACTCATACAGGATATGCGAGATGAAGGATTCAAGCACGAATACCTGAAAAAATAAGTTCATTTTTTTAAGATATTAGAACACATAATATTATTTTTTAAATCTTCGGATTTTTTTTTTTTGTAAAAGAATTCAACATATCATTTCTTTAATATTTCTTTTAATGAAATATTTACAATTATGTCAATATCATAGTATTAATTAATGATGAATTAAAGTCAGCGACAGTAAAAAAAACTTTCAAATAAAAAAATAAATATTTACAATTAGTAAGTAGTTAAAAAGAGGATTGATGTCAAATCTAATGACGCAGTAAATTCGATTTCACGTGGAAAAGTGTCATTCGCCACTCAGAGACTAATTAACACAAAAGCGGGAGAGAAAGAGAGAGAAAAAACCAATAAATTTCTCTTTTCGATAAAATAAAAATAAAAAAGCAGACATTTTCCCCATACTCTTTTTCCTCTCCCTCCCATCGTCCTTTTGTTCTTTTCAATATGATGAATCGAATGTATAGCGTCATTTCGAAAAAACAACAAAAAAATAAAAAAAAATTTTTTTTTAGCTTTTTTTGTATTTTCTTGTTTTTCAAATAAATTAAAAACGAAAAAAAAAGTCTGTCTAAAATCTAAAAAAAACAAACTATTGCTCTGATATCGTTACTTATATATAAAAATGGACTAGAGAATATTTATATATAAAATAGTTATGTAATAATTACAAAAAACTACAGTTTTAATTTTATTTGTTTTGCATTAGGCCTTGAATTCGTTCAATTTTTAAATTATGTTACTATCACGTAAAGAGAAATAACACAGAAGAAACTAAAAATAGTAAAGCCGATAACAAAACTGCAAATGGTAATTTAATAAATTCGCAATTACGTCGTTTTTGTCAGATCTTTTTCTGAGATTCTAATTCTATTTTTTGATTTTTTCCAGTCTCTAACTAAAATTTTAATTCAATTCTTTTATCCCGATATAAACATTTGACCCTCATGTAGCCATTTTGTTTATGGGCCTAGAACAAGTCGTTCTTAGGCCGCTAAAGTGCGAATTTATAAAATTAAAAAATGTAAAAGTATTTGAAATATAAAAGTGCTGGTATACTGAGATTCAAAAAAAAATTTTAAAGCAATCTTTGAATGTCTACACTTTGGACGAGGCCAGTACATACTTATTAAAAGTAAGAATACTAAAGCCAGGCACTACTGAAATCAGGCAAAATTTATTTACCTAGAGACCAAAAAGCTGACTTCCTGCTACAATTAATGGTCCCATCTGTCAAAACAGGAAGTGTGCTCATATAATATCATCTCTACTCTTCAGCAAATGCAGATTTGATAGGCTCTAATATTCTTACTTAATTATGAGATAAAATTACGTTTCAATCGTTAAAAAAAATTTTATTTGTAAGCCGAAATCGATAATAGCGCAAACTTGAATTGATATTATTTTCGAGAGAGAAAATATTAAAAAGTTTTTGCACTATTCTCATATTCGATTACGGAAATAAAATTTTTCCAACCTTTTTACAAGAAAAAAATTCTTTGAGCTTTCTTCAAATCAAAAAATCAGAAACTCAAAATAACTAACAGGAAAAAATTTACAACATTCGTTAATGAATCACATTTCTGAAAAAATAGTCTTTCTTTTCTTACGTAGGTTGTGGCCATTTTAAAATTAATTAATTATATAAATCAGTAACGTTATTTAAGCGCAATTATCTTTCACATTAAAAAAACGGAATGATCAATCCTTTACTGAATGGTGTTAGTTATATCTTGATACAAGCGTAAAAAAGGATAAAATAACCAATATAACAGCCGAGATGTTAAATACAGCTATCAGGATGCTGGCTAGATAAAGATTTTCGACCTTTTGATTTGGATTCTGTTTTTGTTGTCGGATCCAAGCTTACTTTTCTTGGATTGCCTAAAGTAACAAGTGCAGAGGCTATGGCAAGTCCTGAAAATAATTCAAATTTTAATATTTTTGTTTGTTAATAATTAAAACAAACAAGGGATCGAAAATACATACCAGATTGCCCTGATGGAGTGTACATTTCATCACAAGTGGGTAATCTGACAAGTAAACTTAAAACAGCAGCCCGATTACCGCAACACGGTTCTAAGGCTATCGGGCTAGGGCAATCTTTTTTCCTTTTTCTAAGACTCGTACAATTCTGCACGATGTCATTATAATTTTCATGATTTTGGTGATTTTCGATCACCTTTTCTTTCGTTCCTATTTCGACTAGCACTTGAGAAAATGGCCTAGAAGCCATTTGTTCTAATTCTACAAAAAGTCTCTGCCTCCTTCTAAACATGTCGTATTTTTGTTTTATTTTCCACAGTAAAGCGGCTATTAGAAGTAATAATAAAAAACACCTGAAAAAAATAAAAATATTAGGTTAAGTGATAAAAACAATTCAAAACTAACATTTATAATTTTTTTAAATTTTCAGTCATTTTGTGCGAGCCAAAAACTCAAAACCAAAACTTAAAACTTAAAGCTGAAACTGATCAAAGGCCAATAATTGCACTCGAAATTTGATTAAAATAAAACGGGGATTTTAATTCAGATTCACAATCGTGCTGAAATTTGAATACTTACGTTGAAAAAGTAATAAAAAACTGCTGCAAATTAAGTTTTGGATACTGCGAAAAAGAAATGATAATCCAAAGCGGAGGTTGGAAGTCATATACATAAACGTAAAACGTTGTTTGCGTTACATTATCAATAACGCCAAAAACGTGTTCACTTTTGGCAAATCGACTTTTAAAAGAAGTACAGTTGTAATCCCACAAAATTTGTTTTTCTGGAATACCAACTGAAAAAAAAAAAAAATACTCGTTCTCTTATCTTGTTAAACTTATTATCTTCTGAAATTTTTTCTACCGACCTGTTTTAATGCTAATATTCATTTTAGCGCTTTCGGAGCAGGAAATGCTAAAATCCGCATCGATATCACTTTTCGGAGGACTGTTCTTAAAATTAATTTGAGTAAAATGGCGATCATCTTTCTTGGAGAGATTAAAAGTAAATTGATAATCTATTGTTAAATCGTAGAAGCACGAACCATTAGCCGGATCCCCGTGGTAATGATTCGTAACATCACATTTATCGCATTTATCTCCGATTATGCCTTTCGTGGTGCAAAAACACCGACCAGTTTCTGGATTGCATAACGTTCCATGATTTGAACAATCACAAGCTGCAAAGATCATTATGATATAGTAGTAATAAGAATAACAAAAATTTAAAAAAAAGATTAATACTTACGGGAACATTGGCCTCCATTAATTGGATTTCCATGATATCCGGAAATACAGCGATCGCAATGGTCACCCGTTGTTAAGTTACCACAGGGCTGGTTGCATACGCTCGAGTTTTGAGAGCAAGTCGAATGACCGTTACATTGACAAGGAGGGCATTCTGTGAAGTACCAACGAGGACAGTTGAAACCGTATCCTCCTCCGGTATGGGAAGCAATCCCGAAATGATTAAGAATATCATTTGCCTCGATTTCTGCGATGTCGTAATTCCCATGGTTCCCTCCTGGAAGGCATTTTCCAAGACCGGTACCGGAGCCATCGTCGCACCAACCGCATTCCGGATCGCTTTGACATTCGTTACAAGTTTTGTAAAAACTGCATCCCGGTTTCCCTATTTTAAAAAAAGAAAAATATTAATAAGACGACTAATATTGGAGGTTAAAATTAATTTTCAAAAAATTATTTTCCAATATTCTCAAAAACTTTTGAGGGTTAATAATTTTAGAAAAGTTTTTGAAGGCAGAGAAAATTTCTAAAAAGCCAGAAAAACAATTTAAATAAGATCTACGGAAGTTGCAAACTCAAAAACCAAAGTTGCTACATTTGACAAAATTGCTTCTTGAGTGGGACTGGACAAGTTAATATTCACAAACCTGTTTTAGTACTTCTGCACCTATTTTGAATCGTAGTCCACTCCCTACACTGACCGTATGGAAAGGAAGCAGTATACGCATTTTTATCAACGCATCTCCCCTCGTTCTGGCACCAAATGCATTCTTCAACCGTACAGTTGAAACAAGACGTATACTCTGAACAGCTACTAGTACATTGAACTTGATCCTGAAAATAATCACAGTTACATATAAATAATTTTTTTTATTTCAAGACAACTTAGCTAAAGGAGGATTTAGAAGAAAAGAATTATACCTGAGACAAAACTAATACCTGAGATTCTCCTACAGTTAAATTTGCCACAGCTTGACATCGATTTTGCGTAAAATCCCAGTGGCAATATGGGTGACTAGTGCAAGCCTGGCAAGAATGTAATTGATGACACACTGGGTCATCGGTTGCATCGCACATATCGAACGTCATTAATGGCTGAAAGAAAGCAATTAGTTAATTAAAAAAAATTGAAAAAAAATTTACATTTTAAAATGGTTTGATACGTACCGATGAGGTTTTGAGATCGGAACTGCTTGGAATGGCATTGGAATTGTGCGACTCCTTGCAAGTACTACCAAGAACACATGATTCAGTCTTACTGCCTGCACAATACTGGCATTCAAAGGAAGTAGTTAGACAACTAATGCAATCAGATAATTGACTACATTCTTTAATAGCACGATGTGTGTCGGGCCGAGGCCTTTCCGAGCACCGCCTAATTTAATAAAAATAAATGTTGATAAATAAATCGCAAACAATAATCAATAAAAAAGGCAAAAAACTTACACGTAGATTGCATTTCCATCTCTTTGATCTATCTCGTCTTCTGAGGATAATTTTGGCACGGAAGTTAATGGAATACATTTTTGATTACGTCTATCCCAAACGCATTTAATGCCGGGTTTGTTATTCAGACAAGCGGGCTGGGTTGTAAAGCTATCGCATTTTCCGGGAGTATACCTGAGGATATCGTTTAACATAACGCCATCGAAGCCCCCGTAAACGTACAAACTTCCTTCGAATTTAACCGCACTATGACCAAACCTCGCAACGTCCGATCTTAAATCATTAGGAACATTCAATACCTAAAAATAAAAGAGCGTCAATCAAAATAAAAGCAAATAATATATGGTCACTTACAGTTTTCAACAAAGAAAAATATTTACCTGCCAAGAATCACACACAACATCGTAGGATAACATTTCCCCTGAATAACACTTTGCACCATGAGAATGAACCGTATCATTGTGTGTGTTTCCACCAAAAACAAGCATTAATCCACCGCTGAGGAAAGACGCGGTATGGAGATATCTAGCGGACGGACCTGGCCTTAACAGAGTCCTGCAACAAAATTTTAATCAGTACTCTATGCCAATAAAATATTTTTAAAAAAAATAGAATACTTACCATAAATGAGTATGTACATCATATGAATATAATTTATCGCTAAGAAACGGGTTATACTGCCTATCGCTCATAAGACCACCATAAACATAAATTTTATGGGAATATGGATCAAGGACAGCTGTATGTCCGTAGCCTCCTTTAACGGGATGTCCTTTAGTCTTTACGATATGCCATTCCCTTGTACCAAAATAGAATTCTTGCACCGTGTTTAAATAGCCGTAGACAGGCGAATGACCAAATATAACAATCATCCTATCCGATTTCTTTGTTTTTGTAGCGACGACTGTAGCGGTATGCCCAGCAGATTTCAACGGACTGCAAATGTGGGACCCGTTGGAATGCAGACCGGTCCCATTGCAAAGATCAGCACGAACCGTTACGTTTTCCCAAATTTTTGACGAAACATCGAAAGCCCATAATTCGTTCGAAACTATGCCAGTGTCTTCAACTCCACCATACATGTAAATTTTATCCTAAAATTTTTTTTCGAATTAAAATTCTTCTTTCCCCTTAGTTTCATTATTTTAAATAAAATCGACGTACCCCAAAGAGCACAGCGGAGTGACCATATCTTCCAGTCGGAAAAGGTTTATTATCCATGTGGAGAGTCTCCCACACGTTGCCGGTAAAATCGTAGATGTAAGTCATTTTACCTCGCTTATAGCTTTCTCCTCCGAGAATATACATGGAATCTTTAAATACGACCGCTGCGTGACTAGCTGAGCCAACGGGTATAAATCCTTTGGCGTCGATTACTTCCCAAAAGCCTTTATTGGCTTCCTGACTGCAATCGTCGCCTAAAAAAATAAAAAAAAGTCATTACAAATATCAACGCTTACAAAATTCTCTAATTTTTTTTGCACTTACCTTTAAACTGAGGTAGACATTCACATCTATGCTTTTCCATGTTACACCTTCCTTGGGGATGAGAGCAATTATTAGGACATAAAGGTTGATCACAGGCTTCTCCTTGAAACATAGCGTCACAAGTACATATCCCATCGATACAAACACCATGACCAGAGCAATTTTTATTTGAGTATCTACTTGGGCAAGCATTAACTCTAAAAAAAAGTAATTTAAATAAATCAGCAATCAAGAGATCATTGAGATCATTAAAAATACTAACCTGTATGAAATATTAAACCCAGTCATGTTGTAAGCAACATCACTGTAAAAATGCAACAATGCAGATCCTGATTGAGCAACAATCTCAGGTATCCTTCTTACTGAGTACCCATCTTTGTACATAAGACCACTGAACACAGCTAATAGTGGCGATGAAACGCTGTCCCCTAAAAATAAATAAAAAGAAAAACTAATCAAATATTTTCTCAAGATTAAAAATTAACCTCATTGTGCATACAGCAAGATAAATTGACCTTGATAAGATTCATTGCCTTGTATTTGTTTATCATATTGTTTTCAAAATTCTAAATTTGGATCCTTGACCATTTTCATTATTGGTTAATTAATTAAAACTAGATTTGCATTATTTAATTTTAGACTTACCATCAAAAATATATAAATGATCCCAACCGCATTCTGTTGCAAATTCTTCCAAATGCAGTCTTACAGATGAATTTGTACCTGCATCTATAAGCCAGCTGCATTTGACATCTATAGAATAGTTCCCGACCCCATCATGGATAGTCCCATAAGGTTCAGACAGTCTAAAAAAATTATCACAGTTAATTTTCGACTAACACAACTTGAGATTGAGATTTAAGATTATGTGAAAGCCTTCAATACAACTTAAAAAGATTTTAGATGTAAAGAAAGTTGCACTGGATCCTAAAGTAGGCCTGATTAAAAAAACATATTTTATTGACAGAAAACCTAGTTTTTTCAGTCATTGCAATTTAAGGTATGTGCCAAGGGATGTTTAGCATCCATTAATAAATTAAAAGAACCTTTTACTCACCTTACTTTTCCACCACAAAATTGGCAATTAGGACCTTGCCATCCATCATAACATACACAAGTTCCATTCACGCACTTTCCATTACCACCACATAAATTGTCTGTACATTCATTATAACAAACTACACTCACAACACACATTGAAATAACCACTAAGCACCACACATTTTTTACAATATTACTACTTTTTCTACGATATTTTGATTTAAATAAAAATAAAAACATTTGCAGTTCAGCTGCCATTTTGAAGTGACGTTCATTTCCGTGTGACGTCATTTCCCGTTATTTGCAAATCACAAATCAACTTCGAATTTATCATCATGTCAAAATCGATATTTAATATCTATTACCATCTAACGATCGATGTTTCTAATTCAAACATGTAACCAAACATATTTGTCAATCAATTAAACAAATTAAATCTAGCAACAACGTCCATGTTTATGTCGGCCATATTGTTTTTGCACCATCGCGGCCTCCGGTATGCGTTCAGTAAATCGATATTTACGACGAATCCAGAGGGTTTCGTTTGCTAAATCGTTACTTATCAAATCATTTTCACAAGAACCACAGCAGTATTTTTTTTTCTAGTTGTTTACCAGACATAGTTGTGTTTACGCATAAGAGATGTAGATAACCAAAAATTTGAAAGCTTTGGTTATGTAAAAGAAAAATTAAATTCTTTCGGGGTTAAATCATTCCGGTGTTAAATAAACGATTCGTTTTAATTGCATTCGATACAAATTACAGTGATCGCAGTGTTCTACATGAAAATACGTGAAACGGCATGGTTTTGACAAAGTGTTTTAATGAGACGTAGTAATTTATAAATAATTAAATGAAAATGGATATCTATAACGAAGTTTCAAATTTTTCATTAATAAAAAACGATAACAACATCAGTTTTATATTTTCCGAATTATCTGATGTTAATGTAATCGAAGTCGTTTCGAAATTATTTACTGCTTTCGAATATTGTCCATGGATATTTTCGTTAATCGGATCTATTTTAGTGGGTTTAAGTGGAGTGTTTCCACTTTTGGTGATACCGATCGAGGAAGGAGAGAATTTAAAGTCTGGTGGTGAGATTCTTATTTTTATATTTTTTCGGTTAAGAATTAGTAGCCCTAGGGCAACATCGAGACGTAACCTATTAAATCCATGATTAACAGACCATGTTATGAACTATTGCTCTTTTGCTATTATAATGTACGTTTTGTTATCCAAAACTGGTTGTTTCATTGATTGTGAAATTTTGAGGTGAGTTTTTAAATAATGATTCCTGAAATCCTGAATGTTGAGATATTTTAGATTGGGATGTTCAGGCGTTATTTAAAATTTTATATCTGAGACAGGAGTTATGATTTAAATGAGATCAATGATCTTTGATCATCTTTAAGAACTGATAAGATTTCAAGTATGGTGAAAAGATTTTCTGAGATGGAGACTGATGCTACACGGAAATCATCAATAAGATTTTTATTTTAACAATTGAGGATTAATGGGATTAGATTGTGATCTACAATAATTATGAGAAATAATTTTAGTTTCCCTTTCATAAGTCATTATAAGAAATTAATGTACAGGATGTGCCAATTTAAGTTGTAAAGAGTGAAAAAGCAAAAAGCACATGACCTCAAATATAAATAGACTTCACGGTTCTTTGCCACTTGTTTATTGTTTCATGCTTCATTGGTGACAAAATTTTTGCAGAGAATATATGGACAAAGTAAGAAATGAAGTCGCATTGTCTCATAAACAGAAATTGTAAACAAATAAATAGAAAAAAGACAAGAAAAAAAAAACATTTGTTAAGTCTATTGGCTACAATAATCACATCAACAACATGTGATTCATTCATGTTTGTCTTTTCTCTCAAGCAGAATTATTAAAAACGAAACAGCGGCGTCATCATGACATCATGTTCTTTGTAAGCATAAATTTATCCTGTCTATTTAAGATCTGCTATGGTTTTACTTTTCAGGCTTCTGATTGTCTCAAGCTTATTAAAATCAGAGCATATGAGAGAAAAGGAAAACGCTTTGACAAGCAGATTTTTGTTCGGATGAAATCATACCAGCAGCATAGTTGAATTAGATTAATCTTTAAACAGATTTACCTTGTCATGTATTCAATTGCATGCCAATTAAATCAAAAGACAAATTTTTTAGGCTTGTCAGTCCTCAGTCCGAATTTATAAACCCAATTATCAAGCATCTTAAGAAATTACCCAAGACAACTTTGTTAATGGACGAATCTGAGCATAGGCCCTGTACTGTATAAGAATTTCACGTGGGAGTCCTTTACTCCAAAAGTGCAAGGTTAAGAAATTGTAACTGAAAAGCTAACTTTTGCATCTCAGGTGGCTCCGAGTTCATACATTATCTATTATGTCTTTATTGGAACTTAACTTCATTTGCATTAACTTGAATGGTTATTAAAGTATTCTTTGATCAGTAAGCTTTCGATTTCTTTCTTATTATCTACAAAGGTGCTGCTTTTCTTCTGCATCTTTCATTTCTTAATTTAATATAAGTTTTTGTCTAGTAGAGGCCCTTAAAAAATTCAAGCGTGAAGGGTAAAGTGGCATTAAGCAAGTATTAAAAAATTTTCGGTAAAAAAGCTTACCAATGAAGAGTTGAGGTTTACGAGAGTTTATGAAGCCCAGGTGCGAATTCCGAAACAAAGATCTGATTAGTTTCAAAGTGAAGATCTTACCTAAAATGAGAAAAATAACAAAGTCAAGTAAGCATTATTAATAGTTTTAGTGTGGTTTTCTTATATTTTGTGCCCTTAATGACCAAAATTATGGTCTTAAGGGCATGATATGTAAAACAAACGATTTACAACATCGAATTTGACGAAATATGTTTCGTGAGGATTTTTGAGATTTCCAAAAGGCAGCACGTGTTTAAGATTAGAAGGAGCTTCTTACAATTTATGTGGAAATCTACTCTTTGTGACATAATATAATTTCCTTGAATATCTCGCTCGATTCCTCCGGATTTTGCCAATCACTTTCTAACTTTCGCTTCAGGAGAATTATATTTTGAAAAAGATTACTTTCAAGATTTGTGATTTTTTTATCTAAGAGATAATGTTTCCTCAGAAGTGGAGTACTATTAACTATTAAAAGGGTTACGTAATAATGTACTGTACTGTACATCTTCTGTCACGAGCAATTTTCCCGTTTTAAAACCTACAGCAATGTTGGTGGATGATGGCCAGTGACTTTAAATTAGTAGTACTTTTTCCCAAAATATGCAATAGCTTTGAAGGAGGATCTCCATTTTCTCCGGGTTTCATTAAAGCAGATTCTCAGCAAATTTTTTTTTTAGCAAAAACTATACATTCACAAAAAGCAGATTTCTGGAAGATAAAACTTTTTCCAAGGATACTCAAAAAATGATTTAACTGAGAATTTTTAAGTGACTGCTAAAGGGGCTTCTCTTTTCTTGCAAGAATCACGTGCAAATTTAAAGTCTACCAAACAAATTAGTCCTACAAGATGCGCGTTCATATATTAACAAATAAATAATTGGGCGTGAAAATTATTTTTAAAAAAAGTGAAATTTATGCGATTATTGTATTTCATAACGCATTAAGAAAAACAAAGGTTAAGGTACTCTTTCAATTAAGAATCCGTTAAATAAATAGGCTTTATGTTTTGCATATGTCTACATGTGTTTATTTTTAAATCAATAAATCAAACACAGCCATCGGTTGATAACCGTAGATAAAAAGATCTTCCTGGCAATGACCTAAATCAAATTTTAAACCTCATTAGGATTTCCGAAAAAATGGTTTTTAATTTTAATTACAGCAGAAATCATCATCGCAAAGGGTTATTAGACATTTTAACCTTTAAACTTTAAAATGTAAACATTTTTTATAAACAGCACGTTTCTTGAAGGCCGACATTTGCTTTGAAACGTTTCCGCAAGATTTACTGATTTCTTTTTTCTGTAAAGTGTCTCGTTTTATTTACAAATACTCGATGTGAACGATCGATATCAGGTTCTTATCGACACGTACAAAATTTTAAAGAAGCTCTTTTTGTCGATTGTCTAAGGGCGCCTTTGATAAAAATATCAATTGGGGGAAAGCATGAGGCAAAAAAATTACCTCTTAAGGCAAAAAAGAATTCATTGGAAGTTAATGAAATGTGTTAAGTGTGGGTTCTGTTGGCCCGAGATAAGAAAGTCGGTCTCTCAAACGTGGGAGGATTCGGTTGCAAGGCTGTGACGAATCCGGAAACTTTTTATTATAAAGACGGAAGCTCGTTCGACTTTGAAG
The DNA here is from genome assembly GCA_023512825.1 of Liposcelis brunnea. Taxonomy (NCBI): domain Eukaryota; kingdom Metazoa; phylum Arthropoda; class Insecta; order Psocodea; family Liposcelididae; genus Liposcelis; species Liposcelis brunnea. The sequence goes on along the minus strand of CM042067.1, from coordinate 1,679,229 downwards.
AACTTTTTTTTCGGCAAATAATATATGCACTTCCGGTGATTTAAAATTTTCTTAACCGTTATTTTTTTAGCTGAGTCACAAGGTTTTTAAAAAATAATTATTGAACAAGGTCTTGATTCTCTGCAAAAATTTGGCCGAAGAAGCGATCAAGGATGTCAAGAATGCAAAATGAACGTTTACTTTTAAAATTCTTAGACGATATATGCGAGCCTGAATAATTCATCTTCAAGGCTATTTTATTGTCAGAGACCGATTAATAATTCTCTGGAAGCGATTTTAAACACGTTTCGTGGATATTCAGGCTGATTCGATTTTTTTCGCGAGAGATATGCAAAACAATCACATTATCTGATTTTTAATTTTTTTTTGTTTTTCTTTTTTCCAGCTGGTGCGAGAAGACTGAGGATATTGTTAAGTTTTGCAGTTGGAGGACTTTTAGGTGATGTGTTCCTACATCTATTACCTGAGGCGTGGGAACATCGCGTTAAAGCAGGTAATGCAGAATTATTTTGCTGATGCAATGTGCTGCAGTAATTGCAGGAATATGATTTTTTTAAAGGTTGCGCCATTAACATAATGTCTGAGGAGCTTTAATGTCAGAAGACTTGTTAGATGAAGTCCTTGAGTAAATAACATGTAACCTAAATAGTACTAATTAGCTCGGGTCTTTCATGCTACATTTTGATTCTTGGAAGAAGCCTTCATTTCTTGTAACCAATACCAATATTTTCATATCCTGCCTGCATACACGATTGATTGTTGGAATTATGACTTGGCTTTTATTGATTTCTTAGAGTGAAACAAAACGCTTTATGCTTTTTTAATTTTTGCAAGTCGATGATTACAGAGTGCTTTAGCAAACGGTTGTTGTTTACATTTTTTATTCTAGGATCAAAGGTAGAGGCCCTAACTCAATAACTTATGCGGATTGAACCTTAAGTTTATTAATACAGTATTTCCTTGGTCTTGAAACTTTCTTTCAAAACAGGTTTAGGCTTATTTTCAATAATAATATGTTGCGTGTTTCAGCCTTAAGGTTGGAAAAATTCAAACCATCAACAATGCTTTAGTTAATCGAGTTTAAGAAGGGGAAAAAGTGGAAAGTTTTAAATTTCAAGCTAAAAACTATTGCACGCACTGTTCAAAAATTGCCGAAGACATCTGACCGTTTTGTATTTCAATCCGCAAATGAAATCCCTGTGTATTCTGTAATCTAAGGGTTCAGGCTATTAAAAACTAAGTTAGCTCTTTGTACACATGTAAACCAAAAACAGTTTTGCTTATCTTTTATGGCATGGAGGCCAAAAAATAAATAAATTCAATTAGGCAAAAGCAATCGGAATTGAAGAAATGAAATGGAAGTTAATAATTGTTTAACCTAAACGTGCGCTCAACTAGTGTGATATAATCGTGAACTAAAAACTTGTTTTCAATTGACGGGACCCGGTTACCATCGAAATGCAGTAAGAGCTTCACGACCTTTAAGACGCATTTTCCCCAGCTGGCCGTCGCCTTGAATTAGACCTAATTTAAGGCTGTTAATCTAGCAACTCTAACAGTCAGCTTTGGTAAGGACCCCTAAAAGGAGGTGACAATTTGTCGGGTACATTACCAATTCTGCTAAACCTCTCTTAAGCTAATTACATAGAATGAAAACAAATAAAAACGGCAAGTGCTGGACCCACCGCACTAAAAATAATTGCAACCCATTCGTTTAGCCCATTAGATCGCTTCTGATTTATTGCTGCTCTCCAGTCTGATCTCTCTAGATGGTGGCTTTTCAATTCAAGAATAGCTATCTTCCCATTCGAGACCATGGTAGTTTTTAGTTTTAAAAAAGGGGTCTACTACACCCTAGCTTTGGTTAGTTCGTAAGCAGTCTAGCCCTCTAAACCCTTGTGTGACGTGAAGTCGGATAATCATCGACTTTGGTCAGGTGGAAAATTGTATTTGTTTAGGCATTCAACCGTACCAATGGGTGTCATTCTGTCCGTAAGACTATATCAAAAATTATTTGTACAATCTTTTATTTTTTTTTAATATAAAATCTATATGAAAAAGCATATATATGTTTAATTTCTGATTAGTCGCAAAAACTATAATTAGTCTCGTCAACCTGAACCTGATCCTGTACTAACTTCCATTTTAAGTAATTTATCCGACATTTTAGCGATTGATACGAGGACAGTAAGTTGCGGAGTTGAACAATCAGTCAAGTAATGTAGTAAATTGATACACAATTGCTTTTTACAAGCAGATGCGTCTCTGTTTCAACCTTGAAATCCAGCTCAGTAACGGCTTTGTCTCACTCTTGTTTTTTTTAACGTTTCAGATGTAAAAACACACCAGCACCCGTCATTATTCTGCGGGCTATGGGTTCTTGCCGGGATGCTCGCTTTCATCATCGTCGAAAAAGTTTTTTCAAATTTACAAGAACCTTTAGAAACAAAAGTAAAAGTAAAACCGAAAGCCATAGTAAAATACTCGAAAGCTAACGGTTATAAAAATCACGGATGTAATAACGATAGGCAAATATCTTTAAACGGGAAAGGGGAATACCCAGCGGAATATTATACGAACAATAATACTAAATTCCCTCATGACCAAGTGACAGAAGGAAAAGAACACTATCACATTAGTGGTTATTTAAACTTAATGGCCAATTCGATAGATAATTTCACTCATGGATTAGCCATCGGTGGATCGTTTTGCATATCTTTTAAAATCGGAGTTTTATCAACGTTTGCCATATTGGTACATGAAATACCTCACGAGGTTGGGGATTTCGCCATTTTACTTAAGTAAGTATTAAAATTGACACTTTTTCACGGAATCGTGGTTTCGTTTTATTTTTTTAATGGAGCGTGACGTACCTGACTAAAATCGTTAATGTTCAGCGTTAAACTTCACATTATATAATTTAATCCTTTTAAAAGAACCTAATCGATTTTCTTTTGATTTCTAGGTCAGGGTTTTCCCGGTGGGACGCTGCAAAAGCTCAAATCTGCACCGCCACAGCCGGGATAATGGGTTCGATGATCGCCGTCGTGTTCGGATCGAGCGATTCCATCGAATCTAAAACTTCGTGGATACTTCCTTTCACTGCAGGCGGGTTCCTGCACATCGCCCTAGTTACTGTCCTGCCGGAATTAATACGGGAAGAATCGAGGCTTGAGAGTTTTAAACAATTAGTTTCTCTGGTTCTCGGAGTGTTCGTTATGGCCCTGCTAATCTACGTAACGGAATAAAACTAAAACTGCGATCGTTTATGTTTCCTAATCTGTTCATAACTAATAGAGCTAAATTCATGTGTGGTAGCCTATTTTGATAGCTTTTTTAAAATTGTTAAGACGGTGAATTAACCAGTATTAAGAATGTTAGAAAAAGCCATAATTGCTTTGTTTAGGCCATTCGCACGGATTCTCTCTGATGCGAAACAAATTTGCCGTTATGGAATGGTATGCAAAATGGCAAAAGTAAAAAAATTTTCATGCTGACGTGACGTTTTAAGATAGGTTACTGTTTCGATTTGATAAGGGTAATTATGTGCGTCGTAAGTGCTTTTTTTTTTCATTCTTCCTGTTTTGTTTTTCATTTCTAATGAGTTTTTTTTAAATTGAGAGTGTAGACCTGTTTCATTTAAGGATTTTGATTGTAAAAAGTGGCATTCTATATTTCGTAAATTAACCTGAACATTTGAAGCGAAACCATTTGCGAAACTATTCTTGCTGAAAAAATTTTAATTGAAGCTGAGCATAGAATGCGGTATCAGCTGTTACTTTCAAATGTATTAATTGCATTGCATAATTATCTTTATTAAATAATAAAAATTTTTAAGATTTCTGATTGAAAATCAGCAACTGAATATATCTAGCTAAACTTTATTACTTATAGTACGAAGTCGTCTCCTGAACAATATACGCACTTTCTCAATTTACTAAGTAATCTATTTTTGTGATTTTATTGGAAAATTCAAAATTCCGACTTCTGTGGCTTGTCCAGATTGTGACTTAAAGATTAGGAGAATATTCATTTTGAGAGCTAATAACGGAGTCCGTATCGCTCACAGTCACAAATGGCGAAATACTTTTTAATAAAACTATTAAGATGGAGGAATTATTTCCTTGAAAATCAGACACTGTTAACTGAACCGTTTCTCCCCAGATTTTGTTCTGGTTTATGTATGCAATAAATGCATTACTCTTTTAAAAAAAAAACAGAAGCAGTGGCTGGAAAAATGGCCCTTTCATTAAAGGGAAGAATGTTTCTACTAGAAAAATAATTCAAAGAGAAGCATTCCCTAATCATTTTCTTGTTGCAAGTAAGGTTATCAAAAAGGAGTAAGTATGTATTTCACTGTTTCGGTTTAACGCATGACACAACCATTATATTTTAGTCCATATCTTGAATAAGGAGTAAAATTTAAGAAATAAGTTATTTATTTGCTTCAAATTTTAATGCTGCGTAAAAGAGAGATATGATCTTACAATAAATAGCTGGCACAGGGTCTTCTGCCTACTTAATTTTGGCATAAACATCTATATCGCTATTTTCATCATTAAACTCACACAAGGGAAAAACACAAACACTCAGTATCGAAAAGCAATGAAATACGAAACTCTTTTTTATCATTTATGATGCACCTCATTTTTTCCTTGAATAAAAATATAATCGCTACTAAAATCGTGACGTTTTTCTTTTTAAAAAAAATTATAATCGAATCGTATTACGTTTGTCTGTCTAGGTTTAACGCATTCTTTCGCATCACAATAGCTTATTAGCTTACAAGACGTTATGAACAGAGGGGGAAAAAACAAGCATTGTAATTATTTAAATAGTCTGTAGGAACCTGTAAAAGTCATTAAAGCCGAAAAGACGATTTTTCTTTTTGGAGCGGCTTTAATCTGTGATATAAGAGAAAAAATATTTTAATTTTTCAATGGGAGCTTATAAAAAACTCAATTTCAATACATTGCATGCTTTCTTTATGTCTTTTACAGGTTTCATAAAAGCCATAGCAAGAAATTATTTTTGTAATAATCAGGTTTTGTGGGCCTGAAGAAAATAAATCCTAGCGATCGTTGAATTTATTGTGATATTTGATATGTAGCGTGCGATCGGAGCGCACCACATCTGTTGCTTAAATATACAACAATTCGCACTGGGAACGAACTATAGATGGCAGTTCGATCGCGCCATCATGGCTGCCATTATAAGGATAAACAACATTGTCATATATATTCATAATAGCGTTTTTAATTTTTTTTCCGTTTAATACTCATTAATTTTTTTATTTGGTTCACAGAAAAAACCCTTAAAACATTATACACATTCTATTGGGTCATCTATTTGATGTGACATCTGTTTTTTAGTAATTAAAACTGGTAAATCTAACACTGATGTGAAATCTTCGAGCTTCCTTCTGAGGATTGCAATCTTATATGCTGTGTTTGTGAATCTTATATGCTGTGTTTGGTTCATTTTTAAGGGGGGTTTTAATTCTGGATTTTGCTTCTTAGCTATTTAAGAAGTTGCCTTTAAGGGCAAAGGATTTTTATTAGAAAGAGAGGCCTCATCTATGCAAATCCTATAACAGTCTATGATGTGTTCCTGTGATCTAGAGGAAATCAAATCGCTTACTCCAGAGAAATGATTCTCTTACATTAAAAAAGTCTTAATCCTTTGAAATAAGGTAGCATGTGTCATTGTAAATTCAATTTGGAACAATTTTTGTGCAAAGGAGTTTTATTATCTGCTATTCACAGCATTTTGAAGCAATGAGATTTGGTCTGCTGCACTCCGGCTGTACAGCCATCTCTTGAAATTATTATGCTGTGTCCTTTGCTTGCAAATGAGTAATGAGATAACACAGAAAGAATGATACCAACAACAAGATTTTAAGTGTATAAAGTTGCTATTATGGAAAGAATGAACCATGAGCCTCTATCTATCGAAGGTTTCTTAGAATTTCCACTGAAGTCTCGGCATAATCTCAATTTTCAATTAGATTCAGAGCCGATTCTGTACTTTTGTACTTTTCAAATATTTTGAAATATTGCACAAATTCAATTTTGGAAGTTATTTGATAAGACATTTTGAAGCAGAAGCTAAAACCATAAAAATATTTAAATTTTTAGCACAAAATATCATTCCTACAGGTATTTCTTATGTTCAGGTATACAAATTACACACTCAAACATAGTGCAGTTTTTTTCTGCATTTTCTCAGTGACTGGTCTGCTTTTTTTAAAAATCATTTTACAGGGGCATTGGTGAGAAAGTAATACCCCCATCAGGTAATTTAAAAGCTGCAAAATTGACTAAAAACTCTTTTTTAGAGCGGCATTTTTTCATTTCAACCATTGTTTACAATAGTGTTTATCCTTATTCCGATAGTTCACATGTAAGCCGCTTGAGAGCGCGTCACACGTTTCCCAGTGCGAATTCAAAGCGTATATCGAAAAAAAAGAGTATCTTTCAAAAATTAGTGCCGAAAAGTAAGTTGTCTTTTCAAATTTGGCACTTGCAGAAAAAACCGCGACGATTCATTTGGATGACGCTTGCAGTGTCTTTTTCTTTCGACATACGTTCTTCGCAGAAAATGTGATTGCTACATGTTGCGTGCATAGTAATGCATCACATCTGTTTACTTTCTTTTTATTTAAATTGTAGCTTAAGTCAGGTGGCACGAATTTTCTTGGCCGCCCTGTTAATATCTTTATTTAGTTTGTACTAGTTCTTTATTAGAAAAGATGGGAAAGCGGAAAAGTAAGTTTCTTATATAAAAAACCTACTTTTCAATTATCCGTTGTAATTATTTATCAGGGTTTTTATTTAATATTACATCAATTGCATTTTTCCGAAATTGTTTAGTTTTATCCGTGTAACAAAATTTTTTCAATTTAAGAAATTGCCTCGGCAGATTTTAACGAGATGTCTTATACGAATTTTGATTGGTTAAGTCTGCTAAGGTTATCTGAAAAGGTCATTATTATGCCTCGCTCACTTTTTTTTCTGCTTTTGATTTACTTTATATCCTTTTAATTTACCAGAGCCAAATACTTAAAAACTTTTGATAAATTTAAAAATGTGATAATGTTTAATTTTGATTAAGTTAATGATGCAAAATTTTAAGTTGGAAGGAGTCTGAATGTTGTTTCTCTGAAATGACTTGTAAGATATTCGGTACCAGTTGTTGTGGTATTACTTGTTATGAAGGCAAAGTAGTTTGAAAGCAGTTTAAATTTGAGAGTAAATCGTTTTTCTAAAGTGTATGTAACGTGTAATTTCAATTAATTATTTCCACCAATAAATTTTTAGGTAAACAATTTAAAATTTAAAAAAAAATAACCATTGCATTTATGGAGATATTTATGGATTACGAATGGAAGATTATTTTGTTTTGGAGGGATTGAGACATTTTTTAAGTATTCCATTGGTATATGGATCAGAATTTTTATACTAGTCAAAAAATTATTAAATTTATCAGTATTACCTCATTGCAACCACGATATGTTAATTTTTATATGAAAAATTTGTAGTCCACAATAATTTCCATGATTGAAGACACTGTACTTGAAAATGCGATTACTTTTCAATAAACTGAGAAAGTGAATATATTCAAAAAATATTAGTGTGCTTTTTTTTAAAAATCCTTTTTAAGTCCCTTTATGAAAGGTCAACTGCAATTTATGAAAACAAAAAAACCTGGGGTAAAATTGAATATTTTGGCAGTGATGTATCAGCCTTGCAACACAACACACAAGGGCGTACTGATAAAGATTATAATTAGAGGACGCCATGTGATGGCAGATTAACTGGATTTATGTTTTTGAAAAAATTTTGAAATGAATTGATATAAAGTGAGATCAAGCTATCATTAAAAATCATCACTTTATGAGATTGTTACTATGTCCTTATATTCTTTAATTAATATGCAATTGGGACTTGCGGCTGTTCAATTACTTTCACTTTAGCTGCTTAAAATGGCTGTTACGAAGTTGCTTGCGATTCATTAGGCATCCATTAACAGTTTCCTTTCAACAGTGAATGAAATATCAATCACTTCACTATTAATAAAAATAATGCAATCACTGTAATTTGCATCTGTTTGAACTCATCAATAATGGCAAAAGCTCATCATTTGCCACTGGAAATTCATACCTGCCTGCTGCACATGCATTTAACTGTTACACATTAAAATTACAATGACGCAATTGCATCTAAATTTCATAACCAACACACATGTCTAAAGTGCATATTAATAATAAAATTTTGGCATTTTTCCTTCATGTCATGATAAAATACACTCGAACAGAATAACAGCAAAAAAGCAAATGTTCAACTAACCTTTCCCCTTCTATGATTCCTATCTCCATTTACCAATCTTATTTTAATAATTTTCACCGTTATCACGCACTATTTACTACTTAAAATGATCACCCCTTCACAAGGTACAAATAATTAATAAACATGACACATTTTACTGAGAAAACACTAACTATTTTCAATCCTATTCGTATGAGAAAAAAAATGTCCCTCTTTCAAAAACCCGCCGTTGAAACTGACGCCATCATGTGATGAAACGAGTTACCAACTCACAAACATCGATTTAGCAAATTCCCAATTACTTACTCACATAAACTAAACACGTATTTGCCTTATCAATACTTTTGTACTGGAAAACTTCAAACATGGCCGCTCCTGTGAAGAAACGTGCTGTCAATTTGAAGGAAAAAGAATCTTCTAAAGATGAACGAGATTCTTCTGACGACAACAAAGACGTTTCAAGCGACGAAGACAATCAGGAGTATACAGGAGGCGAGGTAAAAATAATTATTTTTATGCTTAAATGAATTTTTCACGGCATTTTTCTACCAGCCACCACATGTTTACCGGCAGGAAATAATAAAAGACTCATACACCTTAAAAATCTTATTGTCATAGTCCTTTTTTTCCTGCAGGAATCATTCTGGAAAACCCTCTAGGCGACAATTTACTTTTCCGCCATATTGTTTTGTTCTGTTTTCAAATTAAACGTTTTTTCCGGGGAAGTTGCCCATTTATTTTAATTAGCTTCGGTTGCGTTTTAGATTCGGTTTTCCGTGTTCGGTTCGTCTCAAAATTCGGTTTGCGGTTTATTTTGCTTAATTTAATTTGTTATTTAGGTAATACAAGTCGATTTCGAAGGACGTAATCCCATCGACTCCGACTTTCACGGGATTAAACAACTGTTGAATCAACTCTTCTTAAAAGCTCATTTAAACTTATCAGAATTGACCGATATCATTATCGGTCAGAATTATGTCGGAAGCGTTGTCAAACAATCGGCAGGGGAGGACGAGGATTCGGATGATGAGGATGTTGACGTAAATGATGTTTTTGGAATTACGACCGTCATCAATCTGACGGAGAAACAGGTGGGTATCATGGCGGAATTTCAATAGAGACTAATAAGTCGTTATTTCTCGTTATTCTTTTTGTTTAATTAAAAAAAATTGCAAATTTTTTATTCCTAAAAAAAATTAAAAATTAATAATGAAAAAATTTTTGGGTTTAAAAGAAAACAAAAAGGTTAAGCAGATTACGAGAAGATGACTCTGGGTTTAAAATGAAAGGGTTAATTAATCAGCGGATTGTAATTGAATCAACAAGTGGTTTTTAGAGTGGATTTAACATCTCATCCTTTTTGAGATGTTTTTAATGAGAATTTTTTTTCAGAAATTGGAATGTGTACAACAATTAAGGCAGCTTTTATTAGAATTATGCATTGAGTACGGATCAGATGAAGTAGTATCTCTAGTCCGAAATCTTTTATCAGATGACAATAAGCCAGTTGGATTATTAATTAATGAAAGATTTATCAACATTCCAGTTCAAATAGTGGTACCCTTGTTAAAGAGCTTAAGGTATGTTGATTGTAATTTGAATCTTGAGAATTCTCTTATCTTGAATTGAAACCCCTGATTGAATTACAAATACTTATTGATTTCATTGCACAATATTTTGCAATGCACTGGAAGCCTTATAAATAATTCATTACTTTTCTTACATGTTTCCTCCTTTCTTTTCAGTTCGGAGATGAAAAGAGCTACAGAGAAGAAGATGGCTTTTGATTTTTCTTACTTAATTTTAATTTGTAAATTATATAAAGTGGATTCAAGTAAAAAGAAAAAATCTAAAAAAAGTCAGAAAAAAGGAACAACAGAACCAGATATAATTTGGTCTAATCCAGAGGAAGAAATAATAGATCAGGTAAGGGTAGCTTTTGGAGCCTTGCACTTGTTGGTGTTTATCAGTAGACTGATGCTTTGCAGGAACTGAAGTTTTACTGCTTCTTTCCCTATTTATATCTAATCTGTCCCAATATTTAACATTAAAAAATTCGAAAATTCGGCTCCTGTATATAGCAGGAGCCTCACTGAAGTGTCCACTTCTGCTTAATCTGCCAAGTGATTTACTAAATACGACTGCAGTCTACAAATTTGAAAAAAAAAAATTTGAAATTATTGGTGAACTGAAAATCAAATTTAAAAAAATATCAAGTAACTCAAAACCATTTAAAACAATGTCTGTCCACAGGAAGCTGAAGCAAGATTTGAATTCTCAGTAAAAAACGAAACGGATTCTGGAGTCTCAGGTAAATGGGGTGAAAACGATGCTGAAATGACACCGTTACGCCGAGTCCTCATAATCCCAGCTCGAAAATTAGATGACATAATTAAAAAAGTAGAAGAAGAAGTTTCAAAGTAAACTGGTGAGTTGTGTCTTCGTCAGTGCATGTGCCGTATTGTTACTCTTTTCCTGATTGATATTCTGCGTCAGTATTCTTCAGTGATTCATGTCAAGCTATATTATTACAAGGAGACTGCTCCCCAATCGGACAAGTAGAACAGTTTCCTTGTTTTTCTATAAGCCTTCATCGTACTGTCTTGTGATGTTATCTAATAAACGAATTAATTGATATAGCTAATGAGCTTTTATACTTTTGTTACAATATAAATGTTTAAATATGGACGTAAAAACGAATAAATTTATTTGCCTGCCTAATATATCATTGAAACAAAAACATTAAACGGCAGACATTACACATATTTAACAAAACATTAAAATGGCTCTTTTATTTTTTTCGCGTGGTCGCTTTTATCGGCAAGTACGCGGAAAATTTTTTCAAAGGGCGTTTTTGATATGCATATACAATTTTTTTAAAAAAAAACATTTTATTTATTAAAAAGCTTAACTTAAAAGCTAATTATTTACACATGCACATCAGCTGGCGGTGATGGTTTTGAATGACGTGGTCTTCTCTTTAGAGTACCTATTATGTTCAACATTTCTTGTACAGCTGGAGGTGGCTCTTCCTTTTTCATTTTTTGTTTCTGCAAATGAAAAATTTGGCATGAAGCTTTTTTTTGTAAGTATAATTTGCTTGAAAACGTACTTCATTCTTCTCTAGAAATTTTTAGTGGAATGAACATTTGAAGCTTTTCAATTTACTTCTAAGGTCTAATAAGGCCTAAACTTTACAAAGTAATTTAATACGACTATTTTACGGCGCGAAACGTCCAAGTTACACAAATTTTTTTTTAATTTGAAAATAAAAAAGTTTGTAAGTTTAAAAATTTATAAAAATTTCTCCAAAAAAATTAGGAAAGACTCTTTAACAGCGAAAACAACTTAGATGGAGTCTGTAGAAGATATGGATGCAACTAACCATGAGTGCTACAGTTGCGTTAATTATACTTCATTAGTGAAAATGTAAAAAGATTTCATAAAATTACCTCTGTGGCTTTTAGCGTAAATTTCCCTCCTTTTATTTCATTTATTATGTCATCAATGGCACCTAAAATATAAAATTACAACTCAGAGAAAGAAAATTAGAATTTATAAGTTAACGCCCGCTATTTTTTAAAAATATTTTTAATAGAAAACATTGTAAAATACTTCTTACCTCCCGGAACTTGATTATTCTTAGGCATTCTTTGAATCCCTAAAATATTAGCCATATCATCTAATGAGTTACCGTTTCCATTTGCTTTTTCTCTACACTCAACTTTTTTTAACACTGGCCCACAGTTTGGCATCATCGGCGGTGGAGGAGGTGGAGGCGGGGGCGGTGGAATAGCTGCCGAATTCCCTGATTCTAATTTAGATTTTAACTCCGAAACTGAAAATCAGAACATTTCATTAAAGAATTTTTCTCCCTAGAAAACTTTTTCCCCCCACTAAATTCATACTTTTATTGTTAAGTCTAGCCTCCGCTTGTTCCGCCTGCTCAGCTCTTTCCAACGCAAGTTGTAATTCATTTTCCGCTAACCTAAGCTTCTCCTCCATCAATTCCAATTGCGCTTCACTTTCCCGGAATTCCATTTTTTCTTGAAGCCTTTGAATTTCAGCCGCGTGATTTTGAGTTTCTTCCTCTAATTTTCTTTTGAGATCTTCTACCTCCATCAAAACCTTCATAAAAGTTTCATTCGATGAAATATCTCCCATTAATAAGCTGCTTTGATGAGCTAAAACATTTCTTTCTTTCTGAGCTTGATGCGCTTCCTTCTGGAGTCTTGTCGCCGCTTCATTAGCTCTATCCCTTTCAGCTTTCAAAGCTTGAACTTCATCGTGGACCATATAAGTTACGCTTTCGAATTTTTCTCTCATGACCCTTAATTCTTTTAATTCTTTCTCCATTTTTTCTTTTTTAGATTTTTCCTCTTCTAATTGTTGTGTTAAGTTCACAAATTGTTCGTTCGCTTCGAATTCTTGCAATCTGGCTTTGTTTAATTCCGACTGAAACTGCCCAACTTGATTGCTTAGTTCTGTAGAAAGAAAAAAATTTTATTTAAATATTCAAAATGAAACGGGAAAGTTAAAAGGAAGAATCGAACTACCTTGAACTGTTTTCCTAAGTTCTTCTAATTCGTCTTGACTTTGAGAATCATCTCCGTCAGGTTCGTCTTTTATCATGTCCAAAGCGTGGGGCATGGCTGAATTTCTAAGAGCTATGCTTTCCCGTTTTAGCTTTTTGTTCTCCTTATACCACTGTAAACATAAAAAGTAATTAATAAATATATTTCGGCGTTTTGATAGCTATGTTCAATATCTTGAGATTATCAGCATATAGAAGATATCATTTTTATTGCACAAATAAATATGGAGCTGGCAAGTACGACCATCTAGTCAAAACTCTTTTTTGTAAATAATTTATTTCTTAATTCAATTGTTTTTTCATTATTTTGATTTTATAATTCTTCAAAGAATATTAGCCTTCTTAAGGTCCCAAGCCAAAAAAATATTTGAATGCTGAAGCGTGCCCATGCACAAGTACTTAATAGTGTTTTGGTGGTTCAAAATATTCCCACTGCTTATTTTGATGATATTTGATTCCCCAATTTTCACTGCTCCTAAAATAAAATGGTTTAGGGCAAACTGAAAGGAAAAAAATTTTACAAGTGAGTCAGTCCATACCAAATCGACCAACTCGTGCGCTGACCATCTCCGATTTTTTTTCTACTCTAGTATTTTTTAGTACTACTAGTGGATAGAAAAAAACCGTATGAAAAAATTTCCTATCTCAACCCGTTCAGAGGTAGAAGCAGCTAAAAGCCAAAAAAGTGGAGAAAAATCGGTATTTTTTAGCTATTCTTTGAAGTCCAATAACTTTATTCCTTCGAAATATTCAGGAGTCTAATTGTGTCTGCTAATACCTCATAGGTAGAGCTTCTTAAAGCCGCAATTGGACAAAAAAAAATTTTCGTGGTGGTTCGGGAAAAAAATCTTAAAGTTAGCCAGAAAAATCAAAAAATTCCTTAATTTTAGCCTCTGCTGCACCGGAACACGTTCGACGCAGAAAAAATGAAACTGGTCTAACTTACAGCTATTTATATGTACTTTCTTCCCACCATTGGGTTTTTCCCAAAATTAAGCTTTCGGTACTTTTCCAGCCCCCCAAAATTTGAAAAAATCGAAAAAAACGTGTTTTTTCCGTTTTTTAACGCCTCATATCTCAAAAACATATGCTCAAAATTTTTTAAAAATTTTTTTAGGATAAGACCTTTATATGTGTAGCTGATATCCGGAATAAAACTTGTTGACATCAGCTTGTGGTAAGAACGGCAGGTACTTGAACTTGGCCATAGCCATATGTTCAGAGAGCTATGAAGCGTACTTCTATTTGAACAACTCATCGTAAAAATGTGATTAGTTTACTTCTTTTAGTTATTTAAAATCAAAAAAGTCGTTTACTATTGCCCTTTTACTGATTTAGGGGCTTAATTTGGGGAAAAACCGTTATTTTAGGCCATTAATACATTCGTTCATAAGAACGAACGACTTACTTTTTTATTCTCGACGAACTCTTACTGAAATGCATTTTCCTAGTGTTTTCGAGGTCGCTGAATTCATTTTTACAAAAATTTTTAATGGGGGACCAGCCTAAAGCCCTTTTTTGGGGACGTTCAAAAAATTTTTTTTAAATATATTGACATTATACTTGATTTATACGTTTCTAAAGCCGCCGAATTTAAATTCCCAACACATTTCAACTGGGGGATAGGCCTAACGTCGTTAGCTAAATTCCTACCCGTTCGGGGGGGGGGAGGGGGGGTGGGGGGTAATTATTGAAATTTCGAATTTATCAATATTATACTCGATTTCTAGGTTTTCGAGGTTGGAGAACTCAAATTTTATAAAATCGGTTTCGTGAGAAAAACCATTTGTGGCCTTTTGCAAAGTAGCGAGTAAATAGACCCTTAAATATTAGTGTACGCCGCTCAATGGCCAAATCTGCCTTTATAACCTTATTCTCAAGGCCTTATAATTCACCTCACAAAACAAATATTATAAAATTTGAGTTCTCCGACCTCGAAAACCTAGAAATCGAGTATAATATTGATAAATTCGAAATTTCAATAATTACCCCCCACCCCCCCTCCCCCCCCCCCCCGAACGGGTAGGAATTTAGCTAACGACGTTAGGCCTATCCCCCAGTTGAAATGTGTTGGGAATTTAAATTCGGCGGCTTTAGAAACGTATAAATCAAGTATAATGTCAATATATTTAAAAAAAATTTTTTGAACGTCCCCAAAAAAGGGCTTTAGGCTGGTCCCCCATTAAAAATTTTTGTAAAAATGAATTCAGCGACCTCGAAAACACTAGGAAAATGCATTTCAGTAAGAGTTCGTCGAGAATAAAAAAGTAAGTCGTTCGTTCTTATGAACGAATGTATTAATGGCCTAAAATAACGGTTTTTCCCCAAATTAAGCCCCTAAATCAGTAAAAGGGCAATAGTAAACGACTTTTTTGATTTTAAATAACTAAAAGAAGTAAACTAATCACATTTTTACGATGAGTTGTTCAAATAGAAGTACGCTTCATAGCTCTCTGAACATATGGCTATGGCCAAGTTCAAGTACCTGCCGTTCTTACCACAAGCTGATGTCAACAAGTTTTATTCCGGATATCAGCTACACATATAAAGGTCTTATCCTAAAAAAATTTTTAAAAAATTTTGAGCATATGTTTTTGAGATATGAGGCGTTAAAAAACGGAAAAAACACGTTTTTTTCGATTTTTTCAAATTTTGGGGGGCTGGAAAAGTACCGAAAGCTTAATTTTGGGAAAAACCCAATGGTGGGAAGAAAGTACATATAAATAGCTGTAAGTTAGACCAGTTTCATTTTTTCTGCGTCGAACGTGTTCCGGTGCAGCAGAGGCTAAAATTAAGGAATTTTTTGATTTTTCTGGCTAACTTTAAGATTTTTTTCCCGAACCACCACGAAAATTTTTTTTTGTCCAATTGCGGCTTTAAGAAGCTCTACCTATGAGGTATTAGCAGACACAATTAGACTCCTGAATATTTCGAAGGAATAAAGTTATTGGACTTCAAAGAATAGCTAAAAAATACCGATTTTTCTCCACTTTTTTGGCTTTTAGCTGCTTCTACCTCTGAACGGGTTGAGATAGGAAATTTTTTCATACGGTTTTTTTCTATCCACTAGTAGTACTAAAAAATACTAGAGTAGAAAAAAAATCGGAGATGGTCAGCGCACGAGTTGGTCGATTTGGTATGGACTGACTCAAATGTAAAAAATCAGGGCCTACAGGAAATTAAAAATAATTTTTCAAGCTTTCACGTTTCTATCATCCATTAATTTATCATTGAGTGCTGCTAAAGAACTAATTCACTCTGTGAATCAAATTAGCGCTCCCCAGTGATCATTTTACAAACTAAATTGCCATTATTTTTCTATACCGACCATTCAGTGAACTAGAGCAAAACCAGCGCTCTCCAGTATCAGTCTCATTATTAAAAATACTAGCGCCATGATTTAGTTACTAATTGGTTACGGGGACGAATTCTATTTTGGTTCAAGAACTGAAGCTTTTAAATTTTTTTGAAAAATTAATATTTCTAACAAAGTTTACCTTTTCATGCAAAGCCTCTTAACATAAAATAAAAATCGGTTGTCTTAAGAGAACTAAATTAATGTATCTTAAACTATACATGTCCTATAGGTCCTATATCATAATTCAAATACAACAATCAGAAAAAAATGTTTTGACAAATTTTTGTGACAGCCCGGAGATAATCAAATGGCAGTTGGATGCAAAATAGAGATATAACGATATACAAATCTATGGCTGTATGATAAGTTAAAATATTTGGAACGCTTGTTACAATTACTGTTATCTTTCTTTTTAACGAAATCTGATCATTTTTACAAATAGAATACCGCCACAAGCATAATGCCAATAATAAGCCTTACAATGCCCACTGAAAAATTTTCCCTTGAGTCACGCGTAGGCCCTTATATTTGGATCGGAAGATTTATTTATTCCTACTCTCGTTTTTTAAGGCCTAAATGATTCAATATTTTAATATTTACCTTTGATGCCACTTCCAGCGCTTTATGTAAAGTTGTCGTCTCAGTTTCATATTTATTACTCAACTTATCATAATCCTGATACACTTGTTCAGATACTAAAACCAATCAAACAACAATTAATTTAAAAAATATTTTCTTAATGTCTCCAAAATTTTTTTTTTAAAAAAAAATACCTCTTCGAAGCTTGTTCAAGTGCTGCGTTTTATCATTCAAATCATCGTTAAGCCTTTTATAATCATCCTCTATTTTCTTAAGTCTTTGCTCTACACTGCTCTTTTCCCGTTTTACTGAAACAGAACAATTTAAAAATTTATTATCTAATAAAAGGCGGGGAGTAATTTTCTAATTGAATCGTAAGAATAATTTTTGGGTGCGCCTCTTCATAGTTTCATTCAACTTATAATCAAAAAGTGCGAATAATATGACTCATCAATAGCAAATAAACAAAAGCGCGAAAAACTTGTCACGAGCCTAAACTTATCATTATAAACGGATGAATCATCCAGTTGTAAATGCCCAGGAGGGCCAAACTTACATTTTTGCGATTCGGTTAATAATTCTTTTCTTCTTTTTTCGGCTTCTTCGTACTTTGCCTTCCATTTCTTATCCTCCTGATCGCTGCTTCTGTTAGTTACTTCGATTTTGTTCTCCAAAGGATTGCTCCTAGTTCTTAAAACCACCGTTTCTTCTTTTTCCACATTTTTATTATTAACATTACAATTGCTATCGAAGTTTTTAATTTTATTAAGCACAGCACCCCCGGGAGTTTTTTTCAAACCTAAATGATTGAAGGCGGGAGTTGTTTCGGATGATGTTTGGTTGATTTTTAAAGTTTGTTGAGTTTTAAATAAATGACTGGAATTTTTAACAGGCTGAGCCGGAACATTTTGATTGGAATTTGAACTTGAACTTTCTTTGGCATTTACCGATTTAAGAAAAGAACTAACGACCGAGCTTTCTATTGTCACGTCCGTCCCGGTGATTTGTATCCTTCCGGTTGGTACCTGTTTTCTCGGTATTTGGCTCCCGGACGGATTGCTATTTGTTTTGTGTAATGAGGAATGATTCGGAACAATCGTTTGTTTGTTCATCGTGTTTTCGCTGATCGGCGATTTCACATAGAACATCCTTATCTGGAAGTAAAAAAGAAAATAAACCGATCGAATGTCTTAATTAAAAGCAACGTGGCTCCCTTGCAGTTTATAAATAGTTAATAGGAAGAGCAGTAATGTACTATTTAGTCTTGAACATAACATAGGGTCTTTGGGAATAAATGGGTTTTATGTTTTTATAACGCACACGAACTAATAAATTAGTTGGTTTTAAAATAAAAATACAGGGTGATGTGTTAGTCAAGTTTTTCCATTCACACGCGCTCTCACTTTTTTAAAGGTCGTGTTTAGTTGCATTCTGACAAGGTTATAAGAAAATTCTTCTTTAAAAATTTTTTTCTAAATAATGTTTTTAAAGAAAACACGTACATGAAAAAACTATCAATAAGACTATGCCAGAGCCTATATAAAGATAACCTTAATACTTTTGGATTTGATTTGGCTTAAGGGTATATTAGTATAAGATTTCTTCCAGTCAGGTTCCATATTATTTCATTATAGGAAGTTTTCTTATATTCACTGACCAAGGTTTTATTCTTTCAATGATGGCAAATGTCAATTTATTTTGATAATGTGCCAAAACGGAAACTGATACTGCGAATTTTTTAAACACGCTGCTGAATGCTAAATTTTTTCTTAAAAATCCGTTAAATAAACATATGAAGTGACATTATATACATTGCTGCGCCTGTTGCATGCTTATTTTAATATGTAAATGACGTCACCTATAGTTAAACATGACTAATCATAGTAAGTATGCGCAAGTGTAACGTCCAGTTAAAAAGATGACAGTTCGCACTGTTCATTACTAAAAAAAAGGCCTAATTATAAATCAAAAATATAAAATATTAACTTTTCAGCCATCATAATTTTTTTAAATTTTCCAAAAGAAAATTTTATTTTAAAAAACTTATTTTAAGCAAAGAAAACACTTCTTTTAAAATGGGAAAACCTTCCAATTAAAAAATATAACGACTTCCCAGAAACTAACCAACAAAATATTTGAAAACATACCTGCCGATAATAAACAAACGGCTTAAACCTAAATGATTCATAAATGAATCGAATGTTATTAACACCATCGAAGTAAAACGAACACTGAGTGTTTAAGAATGCTTCATCGTGCAAGGATAACTGGATGTTAAGAAATCTTTTAAGTGGCGATGCGTTTATAAAGAGCACATTTTCTAAATACATCCATTTTAGGTTTGTATTAAAGGTCTCAGCGCTTCTGGTTGCATTTAAAGTTGCATTTTAAACCCATTTAAATATTATCACTCAGCTGGTCGTGATTCAGGCTTTGGCTAGACGGGTTCGGGGGTGTTATTTCCATTTTGCAATATGCAATAATCGATGATTAATATTATGTTTTTAGCAAGAAAATGGTCTTCCTGCATTAATCACATATTGATAAGATGTCTCTTATCTGTTTGTATTCTACGTTATTTGGAATGTGAATTTATTTTGTGGTGTTTGCTTGATCCCCGATATCCTATTTCCGAATCCATTAGTTCTTAAATAAAAATGCTTGGTTAAAAAAATGTTTCCATGTTTTACTGTTTCCTTCTTTATCAGCTTTTAATTCTCAGAATTGATCGATTTATCGCTTTCGGCTTGATTGCTGACTACTATGACAAATAAATTATTAAAATCAGCAAAAGGAATCAAGCAGAAAGATGTGAAATTGCATCGTAGATTTCCATGCTTCCTTTTCTAAAAATGTTACCTAATGCTAAAGCCTCTAAAAGCAATTTAAGTGGCTAAATAAATTAATATTGACAAATTTGTTCAGAAATAAGTGACAAATGGTCATTTATAAGTTTTCGACATAATGTTAATGTTAAAACCTTATTTGAAAAAGGTAGGTATATTTTTACTTATAAAATTTAATTTTCTAATCCGATTTTAGGCTTTTTAGACGTTTTGATTCCATCCAATACTTGGCTCTTTGAGGGTGTCTTCTTCAAAATTCTAAACTATACATACTATCACTTCTCGACAGCTTTCTATATAATAAGCAGTATTGCCTTGCTAGTCCTAAGCAACCTCTCCATGGCGTTGCTGGCCGCAGCTAACCTGCCCCATGAGCAATTTTTCTTAGTTTCGCGTAATGCTAAGAAGTGGCTTGTTTGCTAGTTGGGACTTGGGACCAGCATTCCTCTAATGCATTTTCTTTTTAGGCAGTCTACAAATTCTAACAACTAAGGTTACAATACCTTAAATGCTGTGCTTTACAGTGACGGCGCCAGAAAAAAATTCTGGATGGGGCCAAGGGTGGGTTACATATTTTCATAAGGGGCCAAAGTCGAACAGTGTTACATTACAGCAATATTACTGTTCTTCCCAAATAGGTGAGGCCAAATTTTTTCCATTTGGGGCCACGACCTTACCTGGCCTTCCCTTGGCGCCGTCCCTGATGCTTTAGCTAAAATGTAGCTGGCTTACGTTTAAATACAATGGTTTATTACTTACTTACTCCGGCTTGTAGGGCTTGAAACCCTACGATCGAACCACAAATACACTTCCAGGAGGACCTGTCCTCAGTCGCTGCCTACCAATCAGGAGCCTCCACGCAATCTCTGCATCCTTCAAGGCTTCACCACAAACGCGGTTTTCCCAAGGGTCTAGGGCTTAATGGAAAGTTACCCACAACCCTCTTATTGGTCCGAGTCCGTGGTGCACGTGCAACATGTTCCTCCCCGTAGCATCCGAGATTTAATCATATTCGTGATGAAAGTCTTGCCATCAAGCCTTAAAAATTGTTTATCTGCCTTTACACATTCGTGTCCGCTAATAGGATTTATGTTGGGTTCCAGTGTCCTTATCACCACCAAAGAATTTCAGTCGATCTAAGGCTTGAACGGTTAAAGCTCACTCCTCACAGCCGTGAAAATGGAAGAGTTGCAAGTAATTTAATTGAAACGAAACGAAGGTATAATTGCTACTCAAGAGATGGTCCAGAGCTTGAAGAGGCAACAGCTGCCATTGCAACCTGCAAAATTACATTTTATGAATTAATTAACAAATCCTACAGAAAGAGATGAATGAATTTTTATGAATAATACCTCGTTAGGTGGATGAAAAGTCAAAAGTGAAAAAGGTTACACATGCCCTTCCGGCAACATTCGAGTCAATCCCACTCGTATACATGAATGAAAACGGAACCACATTCATTTTTTTAAAAAGCAGCTTCGACTTTTTCATTCATCAATGAATCACATCTGCGAAATTCAATATTAGCATGTCTGAATCACGTAATGAGGAATTATTGAAGAGATAAGATGAATTATAACGAACCACGTGCCAATAAAGCAGTAGGGACAAGCAGTCTCGTTTGACTTGAGATAAAATCCAGTAGAGGTAGCTACGAGTCCATTGATAGAATAAAATTCTAAAAACCGGTTGTGACGTAACAATTGATGATATACGACCGGTTTATGGTTTGTTGCCGGAAGTCTGTAATACCAACGACCTGGAATCCGAGTTGTCCTAAAATAAAATTAATCTCGTTAGTTTATTTCAGGGTAATTAAACGTAATTAAAAGACATTTGTGATAACGAATAACAAACCTGATGAAATATTATTAAAAGCGTTTATTTTCATTCTTTCATCTCGACAAAGTTTTGATGTGATTTATGACAGTTGTTTGAATTTCTCTCTCATTTTCTGAGGTTTCCCAAAAACCGTGAATCCCTTTGACAGAAAACTCGGATCAGACTTTTAATATTTTCGTCGTTACATTTCTTAATCGATTTTTATAACTTTTTTGTCTGTTGCAGAATTTTTTTTTTGATACTCAAGAGGATCTGCTTCTTCGCAAATGATGTCATCAACTCATTTTATCTTCTACTTCTTCCATATCTCAAGCGGCCTCGTCCTAATCTTCGCAGACGAAGGTAAGATTTTTCTTCCATCCTGTAAAAATGATATCTTTCGTAAGACTTTCACCTTTTATTATCGATCGAAATTAATTTAATCGATTTGTTTCGACGTTTGGCTAAAATCCTCCCGCGAGGTCATTAGCAATTTTAAAAAAATCATTCTTGATTCTCGGAAAATCAATACTGGCCATCAAATAGAACTGATGAAATAATCAGTGGTAATATTAAGAATGATACAATTTAAAATTGTTAGAAATCGAAGAATAATTCACGTGTACAGTCACGGATTCAGTCAACTTAGTTTCCTTTCCTTGTGTAAAGAAAAGCGCATGCATTGTCGGTTGCCTAGTTTAAGGGGCTGGTCTTTTACTCTTTACCACGCCTCCCCGCTACCCCGACCCCAGCGTAATATTTTGTCGATTTAAAAAAAATAATAATGATAATGATAATAATCCTTGTCGGTTTCTCTGCGAAATGTGTGTGAGGATGTTCTTCAAAAGTTTATTTTTCATTGGATTAAAATGAAATAAATCCTTTTTAAAAATCGTCTTTCTGTTTTTCTTAATCTCTTCGTCTCTTTTTGAGGAGAAAGAGATGTACAAGGGATGCAGAAGCTTTTTCAGAATAAGCGGGGAGAGGAAGCATTTAGTGTAAGTTAAAGAAAACACTAATCAATTTACACGTGGCACTTTTTAAGGAGAAACCGGCGATATTTTTTTAAAAAGGGAATAGATTTTTTCAGCAGTTAGGCAAATTTTTAGGTTGTTATTTTAAATGATTAAGGCGACATTCGAAATTGTTGTCTAGGAGCCATGGAAAAACATTAAATGAAGCTGCAAATTGATGTCTTTCATAGATCACGTGATCTGGGATCCTTTTTTATAAGCAAATTTAAAAAATAAACAATGGCTATCAAACGTATTTGAAGAAATGTTAGACGAAAAAATTGATGATGTAAACCAACCCTTAGTTTTTAAAAAAATATTTTACATATTTCATATTTTTTCCTTCTCAGAATTTCGGGTAGACTTGTTTTTACCTTCTCCAAAATTTTTTTTTTCGCTGTGCGTTTCCGGAATATATCTCACTACACTAGCCTCCTTTGTTGGTGGCTTTAACATCCCACACATCTTTTTATTCGCGATAGCCTTTCACTGAACAACGCTTTCACAGTTCCCATCCCCTTAAAAAATGCCAAGTCCTTTTCCCTTCATCCGTTTTAACATCAAGTAGGCGTTCCGTATACAATATTTCAATTTGTAATCAAACTTCATATATAATATTTAATTGTTAATTAAAATGAGAGCTTCCCGAGTGTAGGAAGAATTGCACAGGAGAAGGCGTTATTTGTATGACCTATTCACCCGCCTGCACATCTCGGAAACTCTTCGCGTAGGCGTTTTCATTCCACGTTATTTTTTTAAAAAAATACGATGGATCGGGAATTCAGAAAAATTACACAACGTCCGTTACTAAATCACAAACCAGGTTCTAAAAAACGACAACTATTCATCTAGTGAACTACTGGAAACGATTGCATAATTATAAATTGTTATTTAATTTTTTTTTCTTATTCGGGAAGTGAGAAAAAGGGCGAGGATGAACTTGTAATCGAACGGGGGCCAAAAAAGAAAGAAGATTGATTACATGATATTCCGGTCACGCGGGCACCAAAATAAACAATGATAATAGTAAAATACCATGCATTAAAATTTAAAACGTGCCACTTAAAATTCCGACTTTCAAAATGACAATTTCTTTTTACGATATTGTTTACATTCGAAGAGAGAAAAAAAACAGGAACGATTTACGAATGCATTTAGGCTTGAAACACCGAATCATGCAGTTCAGGTACCATGAGAACGAAAATCTTAATAGCGGGCGTTATATACCTGAGAACCTGTTTACTTATATGAATCCGTTAACAATGTAAATTACTTTCACTTATCATGTAGCTGATCCTTATTATCATTTTCATCTGTTCAACTTTGATCCGTGAATATTTAAAAAAATTATAAAAAAGTGGGTGAAGATAGTTTGAATCGGGCGGTGCCTTTTGGGATAAAAATTTGTGCACTCATTACTAAAAATTGGCGAAAGTTGGGAAAAAATTAATTATGCATTTAGGTTCAGTAGACTAAAGTAGAACTAAAAAAATTGTTAAAATTTTAAATCTAAAGCAATGGGAGAATGTTGGAGGTCCTGTTCCTGTTAAACCGATTTTCGCTAATATGCAGCAAAAATTGGAAAACTGAGGAGAGATATGAAATTTTAATTACTTTATTCATATTTGGCAATGAAAGCTGTAACTAAAAAAAATCTAAAGTTTTAAAATTATTTTTTTAGTGCAGAGTTTTTACCTAAAAATAGAGGGCTGCCAATAAAGCGCACCCATACACGCACCCCTGTCCCATAACAAGGAAGAAAAACCAGAAATCAGGACTTTTTTGAATGTTTGACTTTCTTATGTCATGCCAGTTATTTTACGAAATAAATTTTCTAGTGCTATCGAATCCCGCTAGCATACTGCATCGATGTGCAAACGCAGCAGATGGCTATACTGTTCCATTCCTCTGTTTGCTCTTCGATAGCACACGTAAGAGATTGCCTCCCTAGCTTGCCATTGCAGAGCAAGCTGCCACTCAGGGATTAAGTCACCAACCTAAAGTGGGTTTAGGGATGTTCTGGTAAACTTGGATTTCGGTGGTATGCCCCGTACTTAGCTTATGAACTGGGTGGGTGGTGGGTCCAAACTTAGCAGATTATTACCCTTCGGTCCAGAGGTAACCTAAATCTTCGGCCTTTGATAAAGTGTCTGGAAAGTCGCTCTAATCTTGTCACAACTCTTTCCTCTCACGTTCAGCATTTACAGAACCTGGAGCCCACTGCAACACGGGTGATTTCCCATTCGGCTATATCCTGGTAAGCCCTGCACAAGTCTACCAGTCTCATAATCAAACCTCATCTTTCGAATCATTTCTCTCTATTGGCGTTTTCAACTTTCACCGTCCCCATAACTACCCTGCAGCAGTAATAAGGTGATGCTTATTTTCACCTAGCTCATTCCGATTGAAAATTTTGGCTTCAAATTCAAACAACGCTAACGCTCGAGGTAAATTTCAGTTGTAAAAAAATTCAATTCTAAATCCTTTTAAGGAGCGTTTTAATTTTTAAAAAAATTACGAAGGAATTAAATTCAAATTTCACCCCCCAAAAAATAAATGCAGGAAGTTCAATGATATTCCCTAAATAATTTACCGATCGTTCCGTATTTAATCCATAATAATCGGTAGCTAAAACACTCCTCCTTTTTGCTACTTATTTTCTTTGTATAAAAAATGATTGATTACAAAATTCGGCGGCGAGGATTATTCTATAAATAAAAAAAATACAATAAAAATAGTATTAAAATCAAGCATCGCATGATTATTACAATGGCAAAGTCACTTTCTAAAATCCTCGATATCAGTGTACAAACTTGAAGTGCAGTGTTAGTGCGCTGGCTCACGTTAGGAACAAATCTACCGAATGGCTCAGTCGCTTTGAGGCCGGCGTCATAACGATTTCTACAGACTAACAAATGAACATAGTTTAGTTATCTTTTGTTTTTCCTTTTTTTTTCTTTTTTTTTCCTTTTTATTTTTCTTTATTTATGTGATCTTTTGTTGGTTTGATGTTTTACGTGAACCGCCCACTATGTCTTGGATAGCCATTAAGGATTACATCGTCGTCTTGGGGATATTATCTGTTTGCCTACCTTTTGGTAAGTTGAATCATTTTCCCGGGAAAATACTTCATTTTTATAACTAATTTTCTAGAGAGGGATTTAAAATATTCGAATTGAAAAATTGTAATCGATTCCGTGATGAATTACGATTTCTTCACGTTATCATCCGTCGATTACCTCATCTTTTTAATTTCGGAGAAATATTTATTAAAAAAATCTGGATATTTTGAATTATAAATTTTGCGGTCAAACATGATCGGTTTTCAAATGGGGTTTAAAAAACTAAAGTACAGTTATCAGAACTCACACTTGGTCGCTCATCGTAACCATCCAGTTGAACCCCCTTTCCCACTTTTTACCCCTTTCACCCTCTTTTGTCCCCCAAAATGGGATACGAAATATTAACCACCCGCCCGGTTAATCCCCCGTCGGTTTTAGTTCATCGTTGCAATGTATTTTGACATTGGTGAAGGTGGACCTGGGATATATTTTATGATTAAATCTATCTTTCTGGTTTCCAGGGGAAAAAAATGAATCCTTCAGCAAATTCTCGACGTAATAAAAAAATTTTGAAATGGGGTTTTTATAAATGTTGCTGGAGTTATTGTGATGCGATGTCATTCCAAATCTGCAATGACAATATGTGGGTTGGACAAAGCAATAAAAAGAAAAGTTCCTCTCCTACATAAAAATATTTCCATTTTTACTTTTTTCTTTCTATAAAATTAGAGGCAATTAAATAAATGCATTTTTCTGTCTGTCTAAATTTAAGGAAAGTTTAGTATGATCGCATGCGCCATCGCGACAGAAATGTTTTCGACACTCTTTCTTCGGCTTTTCTTTTTCAGCCCGTTTAAGAGATAGGAAATTCGTTGCAGAACTTTCAGTTGTAAACTCTTGTAATCTCTTTAACATGTGGCTCAGCGCAAAAACATCTCTAATTTATTTAAAATTCCAACGATCAAATCAAATTCTACTTCGATTTTGATTATATTTAACCATTTATTAAACAGTGGCAAACCAAGAGTACTTAGTTAGCCTACAGCAACAACTCCACTTAAATGCTGCCTACGCGCGAGCAAGAAGCCGGCCTTAAAGAATCTTCAAGCTTCTAAATAATTCCTACCTATTTTCATCTCTTCCGCGAAATCATTTCTCTCCCGCCCTTTTCATTTCTCATAAGCGTGCTTCTCAAGTAGAATCTACCGTCTATATTAGGCAAAAGCTAATCAACTTGATCACGATATTTCAATAACAAATAAATATTTCATATTTATTTCATAATCGTGGCTTTCATTAACGTACAGTCTCAGGGAAACGCTATAATAAAAGTCTACCCTGATGCTTAAGGATTCTAAATTAATTTTTTTCCTTTCACAAAGCTGAGATCTCAAAATTTTCTATTTGATTTTTTTTTCGGATTTTAAAGTTAAAATACTGTATAATAAATATATGTTATTTGTCGAACGAGTTGCAGCACTCAGATTCACCCCAGCTCAGATAGCAAAAAGGCTTTTAGGAAGCTCAAAGCATTTCTTAAGGCCAGCACAAAATCTTTTTGCAGTGACTTTATATTCAAAGAGTTCTACTTCGAAGCCGCCTCAAGTATTCATCAGGAAATAAAGTGCTTCTGGCAAACTGTGTTGGCGCAATGGTCGGAGGATGCCAAAACATTGACCAGTTAGTAGTAACTATTGTGTGTGAAGGGTTCTGCAAATCAGATGGTTTATCATCTTTGACTTCTGATTCTGATTCTGATTCTGACTTCTGAAATCTGATTATTAAGATTTTCAGATAAAAGCCGAACGGCAGCTAATGCCATAATAAGTCGTAGTCGTTACTGTTATTATCATTCCGCAAAAGATATCATATAATTACGAATATGTGAGCCGTAACAATACATGTTTACCTAACCTAATGTTAAGACACTCACTCACGTCTAAACCCGGGATTTTAAGTGGATCGCAATATCATATACCATTATTAGTCGTTTTTCTGATAACAGGATAAATATCCATATGGTTGATGACACTTATATAGGGTAGTCGGTGACAGTCCTGCTTCAGGTTTGGTGCACCATTGAGTTCGAGATTGATCTATCTTCCAAAAAACTTCACAAGGTCGGGGAATGAATTTTGCTCTTCACTAACCCAATTCAATCTTGATGGTCAGGGTCAGGTGCTTACAAGAAGTTAGAGGGAATGAGTTTAAGATGAGGCCAAAGCCAAGGGGGAAAGAGGTTTAATCGGTTTGAAATCTGAATATTTTTTAAACTGAAACTGTTCAAAAAGTCAGCGAATAAATCATTTTTAAGGAGCTGAAACAGAAGCTGCTTGCCAGGGCAAAATATGCAACATCTATGACTTGGCCAGTTGCAAGAAACACTAACTATATGGGGATTTTCGAAAATTGTATAAGAACTACAAACACTTTGTCTCCATGAGCAAAGCTTAAACAAATTTTGGCGAGAATGTTAACCTCATCCACATTGCTTCTAACCCCTCTTCGACTGATAGTAATGGACCACCGCTAAAATATCCTACTCGTATAATAAAGGTTGGTAAAGATTGCTGCTGACACTTAAAATTCCTTGTAAGGTTTTTTGTGTTCAGGAGTCGCTTTTTCGAAGTATAAACCTAGTTTATATTATTGCCTAATTTATGCACAAATACTTAATATTAAAATCGGGCTTTCATCTTGTCTTGAAAAAATTTTGCCCGTTGGGAAAAAGATACTAATCTTTCTTCAGCTGTTCCTGTATGGACATCCTAAAATGATCCTAAATTCTTAAACGGTTTATTCCTATTTTAACTAATACAACATTGCAAATTACAGAAATAAATGGCTAGGGATTGTCATGGCTTATGAAGTAAGAATAGGAAGTCACACCTCCTGAACACACACTAACGACATACCTCAATAAAATAAATTAAAAGACATTTTTTTTTACAAAATTTTTAACCACGTATGCGGTCGATTACAAAAACATTAAACCTCAGACAACAAATTTCCTAAAAACGGTAAAAGCAAGCGAAATAGAGACATGCCCATCTGCTCGATCGTTCATCTTTCTCCTATGTTACATAACAACATCATCACCTAACTACTTGTTCTGCACGAAAAATAATTACCGCACGACTTTCCTCTCGTAAAAGACAGTTCCCACCCTCTTTAATTAAACAAAATACTTTAAAAAAACCCCCCGATTAAACGATTAGTAAATGATGGAAGAATATTAAAAGCTAAAATCTTCCTCGATGCATTTTCTAGAGAGTGCTTAAATCCTTGTTTCGCCTTTAAATCCCCTGCAGCAGAAAGAGGATAAACGATGCATTCATTATAAAAGAAGTTTTCTTTCATTAGGGTTAGATTTATAAGGGTGAAAATCCGACTAGGAATAAAAGAATCAAACGGATTCCTCAAACGGAATGGATCTATAGGTCAGTAACTAGGACAATGAAAGTAAAAGTCCATTATGCAGGTTGATAACCGAGTAACCACGCGTGTCCACCATTTTAGAAGCATCATGCATCATTATTTTGTCTTTCTTTCATCTCTCTTTAAAACCACCGCGCCACACCTGGAGGTTTTTTCCTTTTTATATAAAAAAGTTAATTAAAGGATTCCGTCGTTGAAAAACCGCCCTTTTCCGCCCCCTAGAAAATCAGGAACCGTAAGTAATGAAACCCATCCAGTCAACTTGAAACAAAATGGCGAAAGCAAACGTATTGGATTCTGTCAGGACGATGTACGTGACGAGAATCCCGAATAAATCTAGCCGGCATTGTTCGCGAAGCTAAAGTGGATTTTCTCATAATAAAACATAATCTGAGGAATATTGTTATTTTTAGGGGACGAGAACGAAATCCTTGTGCTTTCGCATTGTTTTCCGTTTCAAACCGAAGATCAACGGTTTTATTTAATTTTTTTTTTTTTTTTACGTATCGCATATGCGATCATCAACAGAAACAATCCAGAATACGGAAGGTTACCATGGTTACCGTGTTGTCACAAGATGACCGATCACATCTTTCAAAGTTTTCGATTGATTGACCAAAACCACTTTACTTGTTTTCTTCGCTTCGGATTTTCTCGTAAGATAAATAGTCGAACAATGCGAAAGTTTGTAGGTAGATCGAATGTGAAAATCTAAAAAAACTGCCCACAGAGTGAAAACGATTTAAAACAGGAAAAAGTAATTTCATAATATTTTTCATCGGGGATTTAAGGAAGTAAGTTTCTAATATTTCAATTTTATGTAGGGTCGAGTGCTCTTAGAAGAAGCAAGTGTAGGTTTTGTAAAAAAAATAAGGATGTACGTTTAACAATGTCAAATGGAAAATATTTACAAGTAGCTACGATATTTACAAGGATAACGCAAGCAAAAAAAAGCCGGTTAGAAATACTTGGAAATGAGGATGATGTTGACGTCCTTATACCAGGCTTAAAAAGTACACTAATCGGCTTTGACATTCGAATGTTTTGAGAAAACTGTTTCAAATAACACAAACTTGGATTCTGGAATCAGTTTGATATGATTCAGTATCGCATTAGACGGTTTGAACGCCAAGAGCTCGAGTTAATAGAACGCTAGAAAAGGAAAAGGCCTACTTTAAGAAAAGGTCTTCGAATTGGGCAGCCAGATTTGTAAAAATTAAAATATTCCGATTTCATTGCTCTGTATTGAGAAAGGCCGAAGACTTCGTTAAAGGGATCGTTTTAACGACTTATGCGACTAGCGTTCTGCGGCAAGTCATTTCTCGAGTTTGTGATGCATCCACTGACAATTACCGAATCTTCGTCTTCGCCAAAGTTAAGAGATGAAAAACCTATTGGCTACAATTCTGTTGATTTCTCAAAAAAATTTCGGGCGTTGCCTACATTAAGTCAACCTTTTAAGTCCATTCCTGCTGGATGCGAAAACCAACATCAAAGGTCAGATGTCACACATTCAGTAAATTTCGTCATCTCATATATTTAGCTTGCCTTGCTGGTCAGCAGTATTAGGTAAGTTAAATTCTGGGAAACGGGTCTGGCTTGAATTGGAAAAATTTGGTCGAGATGTGGCCTAAACATGAAAAAACGGGAAGAGAATCGAAATAGCAATGCTCCCTTATAATTAACTAGAAACACCTACTTTTCCTGACTTATTTTTTAATTTTCTCCGGAAAAACCAGCTCTTCCGGAAAAAATTTCACTTTGGAAACGCCTTCATCGTAATTCTCGTTTAAAATTATCCCCTTCTATTAGTTTCCAGAATTTTCAAATCATATTTCCTGGATGCTTGGAGTAATCATTTCTAAAATTTCAACAATCTCTATCGATCGAATCAATCTTCATTCTTTTCGTAAAGTAAAATTCTCAAAAATTTCTGAAACTTAACAATTCTTTTTTCTGCGAAACGGATCCAATAAAAAACAAATCGAATGTGAAATTAATTTTTTCTTCTTTTTAAGAGTCAATTTAAAAAACTCCGCTCGTTGATTTTTCATTTGGGGGCTAACAAGAATTTTCTTAACGCTCACCCTTTCCTTTGCTTGCCCCCTGATCTAACAAAAAGAATGTGTAATGCACGCAGGAAGAATTTTCCCGGGTGACGGTTGGCATGCAAAAAATGCAGGAATGTGTGTGAGCCGAATCTTTCGCTTCTATTCCCCGTTTCGATCGCTTTTCTTCCTTTTTCCCCTCCTCTTTACTTCACTTCGCGCATACAACAACTTAATGGTCTCGAACGGGTTTCTCTATATTGGAAAATCCAATGGTATATAATCGTATATCCCTTTTCCTTTTGCTCAGTACCACCTCTTCGTTTTTTCTCTCGATCGATTCCCGGGAAATCGGATTCACACTTTTGTATTATTAAATGCATCGATGATTATCAGGTCAATGCACCTTTTCCCTAGTTTGGTGTAATTTTTTTAAAGGACGACATTAAATGATCACTGACCCGAAAAAAAGCGTCACGTAATATCAATGTACACTGATGATAATTAATATTAGAATGGACTGGTTAGTATGCATTTTAGGTTATGAAAATAATTAGTAGAACGTTTAAAATTTAGTGAGATTGCGAAAGAAGAAGGCAAGCATTACAAAGTATCTGAGTAAGATATGTTGAAGACTTTAAACGAAAATCTGCTTTTCGCTTGCCCAGAATAATTTTGTGCTAAGTGCACTTGTCAGGTTGACATGGATTCACTATGTTTATCTTATGGAGAACGGGTGTCAACCTGACAAGTGCACTTAGCACAAAATTATTCTGGGCAAGCGTTTTATGAAAATCAGCTTTTAGTTCATGAAGATTGCACTAGTGCATCAGCGGCCGACCAATGAAATTGATCCGCTCTAGAGCCCTTTTAGTAATGTCGCACTTAGATGGGACTCTTTCGGGTTGTGATTGGCTGGCCACAATGGCATGTGCACAATCTACCTGTAAACCATGAACTATTTTCGTATTCAAAATCGGAGTCACAACAAAAACCCAAAGTTGCAAGACCTGGAACACCGTAATTGCCACATTACAATCATTTTTTATTATAACTATCATTTACAACTAAGGTGATGATCGCCAATCCCCGTTGTGGAGGCGTCGAATAAATATGATAAATAGTGACCTATTGCCTTGAAAAGTAAAACACTCTTTACTTTTCCATCGATTTTCCTTCTTCCAAGCCTAATCTTACCAAATAAGATTTGATTAACTTGCCAACTGAACAAACTTCCTTCTATCATGATAGTCATGTTCCACCTATTACTTCAATATTATGAAGTTATTTCAAAACCTGCGTCTTCGTATACTTTAATTTATACGCATACCTTAACAATTTTGAATGAAACTTACTTCAGCGATAAATTCCGGATTAATGCCACCAGCCGTTATTCGAAAGGACGACGAACAATAAAATCGGATTTTAAAAGCTCAATACCCGTAGCGCTGACACAGAAATCCATTCAACTTCCTTCAACATCTAAAAATAAAAGGGTTGTAATTATTACAAATCCAATCAGAATAACGCAAAGCAATGGATTGCGCTTACGATTGCATGTATCGTTGATAGCCATATCGAATAATATACTTCGAAACAACCCTGAGTTAATTGATTAACAGCGTGGGATATATAATAGAGGGTTAGCTGAGGGATGCATTGAAATGATTCAATCCAATTATTTAAATGAGACTTCCTTTTTCTATCTCTGTCTTTGCTTTTATTTATGCGATTTTTATTTAAAACAGGTAAAAGGCTAACGCCCGGGTGACGAAAAAGATCGTCTTTCCATTGTAAAAGGAAACCGGGGAGGTACCGAAAAAAAAAAGAGAAAATCGATCCTTTGGGTCGGATTCTTTCTACTGGAATATTAAATAGGAAATGAAGTCTTTGTTCCGATCGCGCCAAAGCTAATCTCTTAGACAATGTTAATAATTGTAGTCTGTCACTAGGGACGGACACGTGCCGATAAAAGGAACTAGATAATAATGTACAAAAGGGAGGAAAGAATGATGGGTGGAAATATTTTTCGCCGACT
This sequence comes from Liposcelis brunnea, assembly GCA_023512825.1. Taxonomy (NCBI): domain Eukaryota; kingdom Metazoa; phylum Arthropoda; class Insecta; order Psocodea; family Liposcelididae; genus Liposcelis; species Liposcelis brunnea. Next base: position 1,646,105 of record CM042067.1, on the reverse strand, counting down.
CGGAAAGAAACCATTACGGACGGATATGTTCCCCTTTTTTTTTTATTCGATCCAGCTTTTTGATGTAATCTTTAACATAGATTTTTTTATTGCGTTAGAACATTGCTTCAGGTTAGTTTCGTTTAATAATTCAGTATTTTTGATGTCTGTCAGTTTTTCTTGAAGGTGATTTGTTATTTATAATGTCTAAATTAAGTGAGTCCGTGAAAATTTAAAGTGTTGATTTGAAAATCATTTATTTAGTAATTAATTAAATAGCGTCAAATTATAAACATTCATACGCAGTGGTAATCATTTCACCCTTCAACGCTCTGATGCATATTTATAAACGCAAGCATGAGTACTTTCACAGGTAGATTGCCAAGCATTATATAAATATGTTTTAAGATGTGAGTTTGTGGTATTTGTTATGAACGATGACTTTTGCTTTGAGATTCTATAGATGAATGCATATTGACCTCGGTGTCTATAGAGATACTGTTTAAACGATTCGTCGGCTAGAGCATGAGTTGCTAAAAGGTTCTACAGAATTGTAACAGAAAAGTACTACTATATGACGTTTGTTCAAATTTCATAAAGCAATATGAGAATAAACGTTTAAGGATTTCTGGGATTCATTGACAGAGAAAAATTTTTCTGAAAGATTTGCAGGAAGTAAGAGAAAACTGTTGGGTTCCAAATGCTTGTCATTTGAGCTATTGGAATGGCTTTAAATTTCTTCAAACGGATTACATTGCCCAAGACTTCACTACCACCAAATTTTTTTATGATTTACGCTACTGCCTTTGTTTCTAACAATCTACAGAAGCAGAGCAGTCCTAGCTAAATAATTTTGCTTAGAAAATTTAAGATTTCACAACGAACTTTATTGGCCCTAACTAAAGCAACCCAGCTGATATACAAAAATGAGCTTTTAGAAAATCAACATGAAGATCAACATTGTGTAAAAGTCAGATCGGCATGACTATCGGCAAAATAAAATCGGATTTGAATTACTTATATAACAAAAAAATCCTTGAAGTGCAAACGAGAAATAAAATTCAAGACCAGCAGTGGACGAAATACGGCTGGGAACAAAATATGTCATTTTCAACAAAACTGCCAAGCGATATTTTTTTTCGATTTCCACATTCAAAAACAAAACATTATCTATGATAATAAAACACTATTTCATGATATAACAGGCAAATCGAAAATCTATAACCGAGAGTCACTTTACGTCGGGAAACGTGTTTTTAAAAATCGGCAACAGTCAAAATATTATTGACTATACGTCAAAAATGTAAAACAGCAAATATTTGAAAGAAATATTCGCATCAAAAATCGGAAAAACATTGCAAATATCGTTTTTAAAAGACTGAAAAAATAAACCAATGGACAAGGATTTGGTTTTTTTCCCCGACAATAAAAAAAAACCAGAGAAGAAAAGGAGCGGCTAACATATCATCGGTGAAACCGAATCGGGTTGGGATGATTGAAGGGTAGTTGTCATCTCAAGGGATCGGGATGTAGGGTGACGATTATATTAGTACTGAATAGAGGGGTGGATTATTCGATGATAGTACGGTGTTTTTCAAGGTTTTCCTTTTTTACTTTTTTATGAACCGGTCATTATTGCTCGTTTGTCGACGATTTCACTTTTTTATTATTGCGGGGGGAGATTGACTTACTATCCTCGTTACTACAGACATTTAAAACGAGATTTAAGAAGTGAGGATTTTGAAAATCATGAAATCGGTTTGAATGCAATCTCGATCCCGACTCCTCAAGCACACAAGTTTTTTTTTTGAGTGTTCAAACAGCGCGAGATCTTTCGAAAGAAACCGATTTGTTTTGAAAAAGATAATACCGCATCGGCTAGACATGCTTATTATAGTATCGGAGAGTTTGTAAACCGACTCAAGGATAATATTCCCTCCGAGGGAAAAAGGATTTTCAACGGTAAAACGTTTTGAAAGTATTAAGCTGGGGGAGAGTATAATAACGTAGAGAGGTTTATTCAATGTGGGATATACTAAACAATGATCGGTTTTGCCAAAGAACCAAAGGCGTAGGGTAGTACATTTATTATCAGTCACAGGAAATATTAGAAACTAGCAGATCATTGATAAACTGATGGGTTTCGTTTAGTTTGCTTCTATATTAATTATGAATGATGAATGATAAATGATAAACTCTTGAAATTCATCATTATTGTTACTATTATTGGGATCATTAGTTTTGAAACAATGAAATGAATAAGACATCAAGAGATCAATCTTTTAGGTCCAGGAACTTTGTTAAAGAACCAATTAGTCTCCAAATATGCTTCAGTTTTTTGATCTTCGAATGTTTCTGGTTGTTGAGGATTGTATTGTTTCTATACTTAACATGAATGCCTTCAATTTCACGTTTCCAATGGTCGAAGTTTTGACAGACGGCGCCAACAAAGAGAAACAGAACTAAAATTAACGGCACAGTAGGCGTCCTTGCTACCACAGAAACTAAACAGGATATCCCAAAACTAGGTTAGCCAGTCTAGGGTAGCTGGGAGCCTGTTGGGGGTGTTTTCTTTTTATTGGATTACGGACCTTGTGGATTCGCGCGGGCAGGGATTACAAGTTGATCAAGAAGGAAAAAGGCGCAATGTACAACTGTACTAAGTAAGCATTAACTTAGAGATGAAAACCTCGCTAGAAAAGTCAAATTTAAGGTCTATAGAAGTTTGTGTTAGTATAAGTACCCTCAAGAACAAAGTTGAGTTTAGCAGACAAGATTAGAACTCTATTGCCCGGCACAACTAGACTGTCCAATTATTTTGGGGATTTAGGAATACCCTTCAGAATGCAGCGTCCATTCATTCAGCCGGCTGACCACAAGGAACAGTCAACACATAAATATAAGCTGCTTTGAAATCAGATAAACTGACTTCTTGCTTTGCCATTTTTAGCGCATTTTGAACTTAACAAAATCGAAGGCAAAATTTTGCCTTTGGCGAGGAACGGACAATTGAAGAAGTCTATGATTTTGCCTTGCCGACCTTCTTTACGAATCTTACTCAATTATCAAAATTATCAGACACTATTACGATTACACTTGTTTGAACATTATTGTCTGAATCTGACCAATGCCAGAAAAATAAACAGACAACGATCCTACTTAAACAAAACCGTATCGATCAAAAAAATCTATTCAGGTATTAAAACAGTCACGACTCATTTAAGTAAGATGAACAAAAACGCGATTAAATTTATTTATAGTAACTGGAAATTATCAAGCTACCATGAAACCATGACCTAAATTTACCATCTCCGTGTATTCCCTGAGAATTCACCTTCTTTCCATCATTAATTGTGATTTAGGTACTAAATAACATTATTTTATTTGATTTGACTTATTAAGCGAAGGTTTTCCACCGATTTTTTCTGTAACGTTTTATTGTAGAGTATTTTTCCGATTCAAACAATCCGCCGACTCATCATATACCGAAATACGCTTTTACACCATAATTACGTAATTGGTACTAGCCATAAAAAAGAGAGGAAGATAAATGGATGACGGAAAACGAATTGAAACAATGATGAGGGTTCAATAAACTTCAAAAAAAATGATGAATGAAGAATTCATAAGTTACAAAACGGTTCATTAGGGGGAGATTTTCCCCGGGGATGAGATGGAAGATCTCCCTAGGGATCGTGAAGGGATCATTCAAATCGATCAAGTTCTCGACAACTGACTTCTTGCTACCTCTCTCAATAGTAATATAACGAGGTGTTTTGAAATATATTTCTTACATTTATCAGATTTTCGAGAAAAATCTTAAAGCACTTCCCGGTTTTATGATATTCTTTATCCGCTTTCTTGAAAAGACATAAATCTAAGATGTGGCATTCTTTAGAAAGAGGATGATGCGTAAAAGAGCACGACCGACTGGTTAACCTTACTCGGATGCTTCTGACTTGTTGAAAGATAATCTTATTTAGCCTCGATGTGGACCCTAAAGTTACATTAAAAAAACTATGCCAAGTACAAGAATGTATTACACGCTTGTTTTAATATAACGCATTACATAATGGGTGAGTTATTAATCGTATCATGTGAACAATCGTATTTATATGAAAGATTCGTTCCCATAAAAATGTTGTAATAGCACGGAACTGGATCTATATTGTGTATTTTCACTCTGGTCGCAGGAATCTAGGGATAAAACTGGATGAAAAACTCGGTTATTGAATACAATCGCTCTCTTTTCCTCTCCCGTTGTAAACACGAGAGACAGATATTAAAAAGTCCTCTTCCCTTCTTGTCATATACAATTTTCATAATAAAGATCAGAGATGTCTTAACTAGTTTACTGTCGAAAACCTTCCCTTGTCGGTTGCTATTTCAGCGATAGGCAATCTTGTAGATTTTATAAGAAAATGGATATGGCAAAAATTGGTTATTGTTCAGCGGCGCAATTGATGATTTTTGAAAAAAGATAAGGGTCCTATTCTGTTGAATTTAAATCGGGCTTGGGATGTACAGAGCCAGCTTTGGGACTGTGAGAGCTGTGCACCACACCGAGCGCCAGATGGGAAGAAATGCCTAGCCATCTTGTTTGCTAGGCAGGAAAAAAATTCAGGGCTCAAGAAAGTTAGTAGAAGAAGCTGGGGGTAAGAAGAGTTTTTACAGCATGCAGAATACTTTTCAAAAAATGTTGTTTTTGAGGATGTTTCCATAATTATTGATTTCGTGTGCAGTGATTTACAATCGTTATTCAACTAGTTCGTGCTACTGGCTGTAGCCAACCCCAAAACAAATGCCAATCTAAACCTGATTAACTGAGTACAGTTTTACAGTTTTGACCGAGAACTTGATCATTGTTTAATTTAAAAAATAGGCACTAGCCCGGTGTGTTCTAAAACTGTTTTTACTTACATTTTAAAAATATCTTGCCTATCCTTTCTTAAAAGACAGTTGAAGGCAGAACTGTGGTATTGCACCGACCCCTCTCTTGAGTTTTTAAGAATGTTTACAACCAACCAACCTGAAAAAAGAAAAAGAAACGAAACCTCAATAATCAGACTTCTATGACTTTTACGTTTCTTTTGTTATAACCACGTCGATTTGGCGATGATATGGAAAAGCTATTTATCGATTGAAAACTACCCTTTCTTTCGTCCACGGGGGTTGATTTTAATTTGGATAATGCATCTTTTATCTTGATCCACATTCTCTTCGGTTTTTACTTACTTCTTAAGCTCGGCTTGAGAATCTTGATTAACGTTTCCTTCTGTTTTTTTCTCTTTTTTTTTCTTAAAAAGAATGGGCTGTCCCTGACGGTTGTAGGAGTGAAAATTTCAAATCGGGTTTTAATCTAAGGATTCACTTGCGATACGTACGCTCCTACGGGATTTGTTGTGCGTTTGGAATATTGTTCTCCAATAACGAGATAAGATAGAGAAGATGATGTACAGAAGAAAGGCGGAAACCGTACATAAATTTTACTGTTATTGGGGGCTTCGTTTTGCTTCTACCGTTCTCTTAGTCATAATACACTGAGATTTTTCTCGGCTCAACTTCTTTCTTGTTAAGTTTAATTGCACGAGCGATATCAAAATTCGTGACGGATTTTCTCGCCTTGAAGAAAAAAAATTCTTATAATTTCTTTGTTTTTTTCCTTCGTTTTATTTCTGACACAAAAGCGGAGGAAAATGCCTATCAAATGGGCTGAAGTGTCTCGATCAGCAAAAAGTTTTTTTTTTTGATCGATTACATGGAAGGTTGAAGAGTCATCAAGGCGAGTGAGTGACGAAGATTAAAAGGAGTCTGAATGGTGGGTGAAAAATGCAGAAAGTGGGGGATGGGTTTCATTGAACACAATCGAAGACTTTCAGCCTACGCGATCTTGGGTACGCTTCACGCTCATTTTTCACAATCCGAACTACTTATAATTTTACTCGACAGAGTCGTCGATAACCCTACTCCCTTGCTCCCTTACGCCTTCGCATTTCTTTTTTATCGGCTACTCTGTAAATCTTGTCACACGAACACGTGAAAGGATGGGAGTACGTTTTTTTTTATTTTAAAAAGAAACGTTGCCAATTTTTTTTTTGTATTTATCTTTTCAGGTCTCCCTGCCCACAGTAATTCAAATCGTTACTACGGAAAGTTAATTGGGAAACTTCAAGAATACGCACACGGCATAAGAGGAACAGTCTATGCCGTAGACGAAAGCACTATTTTCATTAAAGGTTTCTCGTACGATGGCACAGGCCCAGATGCCTTTTTCTGGGTCGGAAAAACGCTCAGGCCATCGCCAGAAGGGTATATCGTACCCTATCCAGAACAATATCTTGGCAGGTGAGTAAAAAGTCTTTTGATAACAAACGACATTTGGCCACGATAACTTGGCGTTATACGATGCGACACTGCTGACAGAGTTTTGCGTCTGAGTTATCTATTGAAATTCACCTACGAAATTAATCTGTTTCAGGGAGCCACCAATACTAAAGGCATATCACAACGAAGATGTCATCCTTCGCCTTCCAGTAGGCAAAAAGATTAGAGACATCAAATGGCTAAGTGTATGGTGCAGGCGGTTCACGGTAAGTTCCAAAATCACAACAATTTCTCCCCCATCAAATAATGCTACTGGCCGATAATTCCAACGACACGGTTGACACCAGATAAGAAAGAGAATGCGAAAGTAATGGAGATAGGGTGGTAACAAGACAACAAAGGAAGGGATGAAATAAGATTTTGACTTGATGACTAAATCAATGTGATTGCAATTCAATTTAACGATTCCCGAAGATGTGACTTGACTGAGCAAACACAAAGTATAGACCGTTTCAATTTATTCGTCAAGTTTTGCAAGATACAATTTTTAGGAGAATTTCCTAATGATTTCCTTTTTTGTCAATCGGTAAAAACGATCGGGTCTTTATCGTTGAAATCGAACACGATTTTCAATCTTGTTAACAAGTCAGAAATCCCCTAGCTGAAACAACAGCGCAGAAAAACGAGAAGGGTTAAATGGGGAGGCACAATGAAAGACTCATTTCGCACCCCAGACTCTAAAATTAACATGTGAATGGTTAAGAGTTAATTGTCGGTGACATTTCCAAGTGGCAGACAATGGAAAACTCTTCCGCTATGTTTTTTTTTTACAAGATTGTCGTCTCTCATTTTTCTGATTGTCGACCTAGTTTAAACGGAAAGCTTTCTAGCGAAAAATCAATTTTTCGAGTAATATCTTCACATCTCTCAGCAGTTTTTTAGCTGCCCGTCTGGAATTAGTCCAGAAGGTAGGAGAAGCAAAGGGAGGGAGAGCGAGTGTAGCTATCTTCATGTAATATAACATCGCGAAAACTGCTTTGTGAATCGAACACGATTTCATAACTACATATACCCCTTGATCGCATCGACCATGTTTTGACGGAAGCATGCGCATAAGCTACCGTAGCGCGGGGTAATCCGCTTTACTAAACAATCACCATTCGGGAAAATGCTTCCATGTTTTTCCTCTTTTATAGCTTTATGTTTTCCAAAGAATTAACAATTGCAAAACTTTGTCTGTATCGACAACGTTTTCCGCTATCGTTCTTGTGTTTTCTTTTTTATTGCGATTCATTTTTTTCTTCGCTCGGACTTAATTTTCCTCATACCCTTTTTAATAATGCACTTTCTTGGTTTTCCTAACGGATTTTAAAATAGTGACGTATAGTATTTTGGCACTAGTACTTGTTTTTAACTTAATGTTTGCTACAGCGATTACTTAGCTTTCTTATTTTTTTTTTGGTTGCTGAAAATTGTGACCATTGACAGACAAAAAGCATTAATCGATTGGAACCAAGCTCGAAGAACACAAAGCCCAGCCCAAATTTAAATTTAGACCGAGCTAAGTTTATCAGATTCCCCGAAAAAATATTTTGGTTTGTTCGGGCAAATATTACGATTGAGCTGCGGCCTGCCTAAGTTGCAGATTCGATAAGTTAGCAATGGGACGTAATGCACTTTCAGTGCTTTCGAATTCTCTTAACTTTTCGACCAGGGCGTGTATCATCGTGAAGAGGATATCATTTGTAAACTTTGCTTAAGCTACAAACATTGTTGATTCTATAATTCTGATGAAAAACGAAAGTTATGAGAAGTCATCAAATTCACTACAGAGAATTATTTGCATCATTGTTTATTAAAATGTGTAAAGGCTAACAACTTTAAGGTTTTCACATCAAGCGACATCTTCCAGCATAACGTCTTTTTCCTGAAATTCCGATTTGCCCTAATGGAGGCAATCTACTTGACTTCCCGCAAAAAGTGAAAAACAAACTCCAGTATTTTAAAAATGCACAATGAAAGGGTAAAAAAAAAAAATAAAAGAAGATAGACTAAAATTGGGGGTAATTTATTTTTGTGTAGATAAAATCAAGTGACGTAAAAAGACTGCTATTTATGTATTAAATCGGGTCTCCGAGAATTGTAAATGACACCGTTTTAAAGAAAGGTCTCTAGATTAGCCTGAATCCTTTGGAAACCTGATACGGTTTTTTTTAAAAAGAAACTTTGAATTAAAAATGTTATATTAACTCGATTTCGTTTCCCTCTTCTTTTTTTTCTTCTAGTTTCTTTTCTTTTCTTTTGTTATTTAAGAATTTCCCGGAGTGTTTCTTTAATTTGAAAGAAAATAAAGGGAAATAGAAAAAGTTACCAGGAATTAAATTTTATTTCCTTTTTCGGTAACTCTTAATTCTCTACCGGTGTATCGAAGCACTTAGGGACTTTTACCGCTTTTACGTCAACTTCACATACGTCGAAGCTTTTCCATCAGACAGCAAGGGAAAGGGTGAAAGAGAGAGAAGGACTGACGGACGAACGGACAGACTGGAAAGCTCAGATAGCTTGACTAATATTTACAACGTCGATAAAAGCTTTTAAATTATCGTATCATATGACAAAATGTGTTAATGATTGGGGCGAAGCAACATTAAGGAAACGGTTTTCCCCCATTCCCCAAACCAGCGCACGCACCCTCCCTTTTCTTCCTTTTATCATTTTATAAATTTATTTATTACGTTTTATCCCCCTAACGAAATGAAAGCTCAATAATCCGTAGGTTCCTAACAGAATTGTCTTCTAATTATTAGTAGGCGGGTTTCTGGCAAAGGGTGGTTTTTTTCTAAATCCTAAATCCTAAAACGTTTAGCTCCCTTAAAAGGGCGATAAACGATTGATCAGCGTTGAAACTTTGGAATTTACAGACTGAAAGTGTAAAGGAAACGAGTAAAGGAAAGAAATGATGGATTTTATTTCAGTAAGTAGCTGTTAATCTTGTCTCGGAACTTCAGAGAAAGATAAGACATTACTTGAAAACTCAAAGTAAAATATTGCATTTTTGTACCAAAGGTTGAGTTGAAAATAGTTTGCTTTTTTCGCAAAATAAAAGGGCTATTAAAGACCTGAGTTCCCTGTTTATGAAAATGTGAAACACCATTGAAAGGGATCTATATCAACGAGAGCTTTGATGTGATATTAATAACATACCTTTCAGATTTTTTTAATTAAAACACAAGCAGACAATCTAAATATGAGAAAGGTGAATCATGGATTAGATACATTGATAACGAGGAAGGCAGACGAGAAAACAAAAAGTCAATTATGAATAGATATGAATGGTCGACACGCGCGTGTCGATCGTTGTCGACATCGCGACGGCGGCAGAAGCAGAAGCGGACTAACCTAATATAAAGTCTCTATCGAAACAAACCAGGCCGATGGAAAAGTAGAAAACAAAATAAGTGACTGTCTAGGAAACAAAATTCACGATCCTGAAAAGTTTAGTGTGGGTGAATACTATTCAACCAAAATCTTCTAAATACTGAATAGGAAATTTTGAACCTGGTGAAGACGTCGTTAAAATTAAAATCAGAGAGTAGAATGCTGCATTAGAGATTTCTCTAGCGGCCTTTTTAAAACCTCTCTATGTATTTTCAAACATCATTCAACATTGAACATTCCACAACAACAATAACAATCCTGAAGCTTAACAAATTTATCCTCGCATCCATTCTGGAACACACCTCATTCCGACACCCGCGTGCGATAGTCAATGTTGGTGCGAGTATCCACGGTCGAAACCAAACGAGGAAATATTCGCTCCTAAATACTTTCGACGACAGGAAAGTGCGCATATAAGCTGCATTTGCTTTGACCAGCCTACGTGGCTAACTTAATCAATTTTTAGAATGATCGATATCATATTATTTTATTAAAATTCTTTTTCTTCGAAGCCATTCATTTTATAAGAACAGTTAAAGAAAGCAGGCTGTTAGTTTTTATTCCCCGTGGTGACATATCTTTCTTTGTCACAGTTCATTCGACGAATATTTTACCTCTTTCTTTTGGTGAAGCAACCGTTTAATTATAACGGAGACTTTCACGAGTGAAAACTCAGTGGTAGGTCTGTAAGAAAAAATTTCGACTGATTACGAGTAACCTCCACCTTTAACCGATGCATCTTTAACATTCTTAACAAAACATAACGGAGACTAAATTCACATCCAATGCCGCTATTGCAAAACATCTTTATTTCTTCTGTTGATATAACCCTGACTCGAACTAATAAAAATAAATTAGAAAGTTGTGGAAGTTTAACTTTTATCATCTGGTTTTTTGTCACCATTGATCAAATAGCTGAAATACATAATGCGCCTCAATAGGATCTTTCCCGACTGAATTTTTGTGTGGTAGCCCATAAAAATTTTCATTGGTTCGTTTGAGCGGTGAAGACTTTGAATCATAAACAACTGGGGCCGAGGCAATCAGCAAAATCGCAGTTCTACTATTCTTTCAAGTTTAACTAGCTTAGCCACTTGTAAACACTGAATGGTCCGAACTTCTTTTCATTCTTCTTTTTTCTTCTCCTCCTCCACGTTTCTAAGCTCAGATTCCGCTATTGAGCCGATAAGGCTGCTAGACTGTCCATTCTTTACTCTTTAGACCTTCCAGAGGCGTATACTAGGCCAATTTGAAGCTCGAATTAATCTAAATCAATATTTGTGTTACATTAAAAATTCATATTCCTAAATAAGATGCTTTTTTTGGGCTGGCTTGAGTGTACTTAGTACTTTTTACAGGTATCCCACACCTTCATAACCAGTCCGCCATTGTTTTAAAGTCACTCTTCGATTGTTCGAAAACCGAGATGTATAGGAAATTGAGATGTTATTTATGCGTTTGGCTTTAGCTTGAAAATGTTCAAAACGTTATTTTCATATTTCCGAAAGAAAAGCCGCGGACCATAGGCAAGTAATCTGTATCTGGCAAAGAAACCACAAAAGCACGACCTTTTTCTCTAAATACGACCGCAATGCCTGACCTTTTCTGATTAGCTTCATAGAAAACAAAATTTTAGTTTCTTTTTTTGTAAAAACACAATATTTGTTTGAGGAAAAAAATATGAATTTCTTTCCGAATCAAATCAGTCAATTAATCACTTGATAATTAGATTGGTGATCGTGATAAATGGAATTATATAATAAATACAAGGGAAATGAAGAAAGGGAAATTGGAATCGTTAAGCGATCGGTAACATGATTCGTTAGTTTTTTTTTCGTGGTCTTTTAAGCGGGAAAGGAAATCGATTTCTTTTTTTCCACATTTTTTCAGGTTAATTGTTTGTATGATTTATAAGAACATTGTCGCTAATTAAACACAAAATCGTATAAACCTGAAATCTTATTTTGTAAAAACCTCAACGGTTTTACGTTCCATATGCCAAAAAAACTTTTCTGAATTCGCTAAAAGTCTAATTCAGCGTTTGGCTAATTCGTTAAGGGGAATCAACTTCTCGAAAACAGGAATTGGGGCAAAGTCGTCTCAGGCCATTTTTACTCAAATCAAAAAAGACCAAAAAATTCACTTATTAAAAAAATCCCTGGAAAGTCATTTTTTTCGATTCGAAAACAACTGAAATTTTTTTTAAATTTTCCGAAAGAAAATTCCTTTTGGTTGGATAAAAAGCTACGCCAATGATTTCCCAAGGAAGACTGCCTATGAATCGTAATTTCGAATTAGTCGCAAGAGAACTCGAAAAAAAGTAGAGTAACAAAAAAAGCGAAGTAGTAATATTTCATATTCGAAATTCGAAAAGGGGGGTTAGTTACCCTGGGAAACAACCCCAGGACAGTGTTCCTGCGCTCTGGCCGGTGCGCAACGAACGCCCAGACACAAAGCTAATTTCAATATAAGAAAATGTCATGTTTGTTTAACTGCATTCGGTAATGATCGTCTTCTTAGAGCTTTTGTCGCTTCGGTTTCCCGCCCTAACCCTTTTCCCAGAGCAAATAGCAACCAACTGATGAAATTTACACTCTTACACTTGGAAAATGAGTATAGTACAATGTGATTTCGGGTACCGCAATGGTTTAATCCGAAAATATATCAAAAAATTTTGTTCTTTCCAATATTTCGTCTGGTTTCGGTATGTGCAGCTGCTACCTTAGTTAAATTTTGTTTTTAACACTTTGTCCCCCAGCCATCAAAAACTCGTTCCCGGGATTATTAAAATTCCGCCAGGGAAAGGAGAGGAAAATTCAAGAAGTGATTTGTTGGAAAGTCCAACTTGGCGTGACTTGACTTTCAGGGGTTGCGGCCAGGGGTGGAAAATGTACAACAATAATAATAAACTGGCGTTATTATAACAGGCTTTCACGCCTTTCTGACTTCATGTTCACCCTTCTGCCTCCTCCATTCACTGACGGATCCCTTTCAATGGGGATAGAAAAAAAGAAAGAGATTCCAATGTGTTGTAGGCCTTTAGCCGTCATAGTTCCGGCCAGTTTTCCCTACCTTAATTTTTTATTACTAACAGATATGAGTGTAAAATTTTAAAATAAAGTTTACTACTTACAAATTGATTCAGACGTCAATAAAATTAGGCACTGTCAGAAGTTGTGGTCGTCGCTGCATTTCGCTAAGTGCAAGCAAAAGTTGAAGAGCCTAGGATGTAAATAATACCTCCACATTTACCACCAATATCTGAAAAGACAGAATAGTTCATAACATTACTCAAAAGAAATCATAATTAATATCAAAAAGTTAATACTAAGTGGCTCGCATATCTTGAGGTGTGTAAAAAAACATCTGAAAACATTTTGCATTCTTGCACATCATTGTAAGTAAGCTGTGCTACCTAGTGTATTATTAGGATAGGGAAAAATGGGCCCTACTTAATTGGGAAAACTACTATCCAATGTCAATCAAGATTCTGTTTTATTTATTCTCTGGCGTAAGATTAAATTAGGTCTTCGATGCAGAGTAAAATAGAACAATCTAAGCAACCGAAACAACGGCCAGTCATGGCACGAGTTAATTCGTATACTCTTCGGTAATATGGCTGCCTGTTTGTAATTATAAAGTTCCAAATTAAATGCGTCGAAAACCTACTAAACGAGTCTTATATATTCGAAAATAGGTCGGTTCTGCAGAAAGTAGTTGAAAGTTCAGAGTACCTGAATAAAAAATAGTGCACAAAGAAATTTCAGTGAAGCGCTTTCAAAACCCAAACAGTAGAAATTAGACGAACCCACGAGATGTTTAGTAGAATTTTGATTTTCTTGAAGAAATCTTTAATGTGACAAAAGTACAGATGAAATCCGAAATCCGAATCCGTCTTTTCTTTGAAGGTCGACTTGATTTTAAATGCTGTCAGACTTTTCTTACAAGAGGGAGGCACAGCCGAAACAGACATAATACACAAATTTCTCTCTGGAGGTTATTAACCTCTTACATTTCACCGTCAACTTCTGACATGATTCTTTTCAACTTTTCATTTAAAATTTTTACTGGAATAAAAGCTTAAAAGTTGAAACCGTAAAAATTCCAATACTGATTTTGCTTCTCAAAACATTTCTCTTGTCATGGTTTCTCAGGCTTTCCTATACCGCATTCAGATAACAACCATAATCTGGCTACGGCGCTGACGATATCATAGTTGGAGAATGGACCCCCGCTGAATCTCGGCAATGACCAAAGCACTGTACATGCGAAAGTGGTTTCAGTGATTCATTTTCTTCGGTCGATTGACCTTTGTTAGGGGTGGTTTCTATCAACCCTTAACTTGAGAACAACCCCATCTGTATTAGTTCTACTTCACTGCCATTCTCTTTATCAAAGCTGACTTTCTCCTTCTTCATCCCTTCACCTCCTCCCATTTCTTTTTTATGATTTAAGCGGTTTTCAAAATTTAATTTATTATCTTCTAACTACAGAAACCATGAAGGCGGAAATAAAAACGAAAATAAAAGAAATTATTCATCGATATTTTTTTTATCTTTTCAGGTCGACTTTGGTGATGTGTTCATTCCTTCGAATCTAGAAGTACCAAAATCTCGCGTCTTGCCAGAATTTAAAAGACTGGCACACGGTCTTCGAAGTGGTAACATCACCATTTTAGATTCAAAAACTTTTTACATTCCAAATTTGCATTATGACGGCGCCGGTCCAGATGCTTACTTCTGGGTTGGAAACGGGACTGAGCCAAACGGCTTGGGGATAAAAGTACCGAACGAGATGAAAAGGTAAGTTTCTAAAAGAAAAGAAGTAGTCTCCCAACCGAGATTTCTGGTTATTTCGATGGTTGGTTAATCTCCCAAACAGATATTTTAACCCACAACAAAAACGGTCAATTTGTGGCTGTAAAAAAAGCCTATAAGACATGTAAATGCCAGATTTTTTGAATGTAGCTTCGGAAGACACACCTGAGTTAACCCCCCATCGGATTTTTTAATTTGGTTATTTCTTCTAGTTTGGCTCCACTTAGAGGATATCAGGGTGAGGATATAGAAATCGTATTGCCAGGAAACTTAACAGTATACGATATTGACTGGCTAGCAGTCTGGTGCGTTGAATACAGACACAACTTCGGCCATGTTCTTATTCCAAAAGATTTGGACGTGCCACCTGCAGTTGGTCAAACAAAGATCACGGTAAGTTTATGTTCATGCAAAATGTTTAGTTTTAATAAACCATTAATCACACCTGCGCTTTGCGCATGCAGCCCCCGTGGTGGTATAATCCGGTAAGTAGTTCATAAGAACTCATTATTCTCGCCCGCCTCGAAAACACCTCGACTAATACTTTTTTCCATTTCTAGACAAGCTCTACAACACCAGAACCACGTCCCGAAAGATATTCAAACTGCCGAGAACTTCTCGACGAAAGGCTGCAAGTGCAGTGGGAGCTTCAAGGCGATTGGGTACAAATCCAATTAGCAGCGAGAATCCAAGATGGCCAGTACATGGCGTTTGGATTATCAGGGGAATCTGGTCGAAGCTCCATGGTCGGGGGTGATATCGTTGTGGCCTTTTACGATGCAGAATATGGCACGTTTAAAGCGGTAGATTATTACATGTCAGCCACGGCTCAATGTGATGGTAAAAACGGCGTCTGCCCCGACGATAGGATAGGCGGGCGAAACGACGTCGTTTTAGCTAGCGGTGAGAAAAAGAATGGAGTAACGACGATCGTTTATCGTCGACCGTTACAAACGAACGAACCTATTAATGATAGACCTATCCCTAGCGCCGGAGAAGTTAATGTTATAGCCGCAATCGGCCCTCTTAATACTAGAAAAGAAGCAAATGCTCACGGTATACCAGACAAAACTACAGATGATATAAGAATAGATTTTAGTAGTAGGAATGATCATTCGTGCACTACGTCTTTGTATAATGTAATAGAAGGAGAGAGCTTAAAACCGTGGAAGAAAACAATTATTTCAGATGAAACCATGTTTTCTGTTAGAATTGGGCCGACTGGTGGAAAGAGAGGATATACTCCTCTGACGGGTACGTTATATTGAGCTTATAAGAATTAAAATTCCAAAAATATTTCGGCGTAAAATGATTTTTTTTTGTAATAGGACACCCATCTTGGGGAATCGCATGGTGGGTCAACGATAAACTAATACCAGAAATTTATGTAGAAAGAGGGAAGACATATACATTCGTAGTAGAAGGAGGAAATGACAGAACGAATCCTGCCAGATATCATCCGTTCTATATCACAGATAGCAAAGAGGGTGGCTTTGGCCAAAAGAATGAAGATGATCAGAAAGCGCAAAGAATTTTTGCGGGAGTCGGTTATGACTCCGAAGGATATCCTTATCCTACAGCATGTAAGTTTCAAACTAAAAATTAAATAAATGGCGGTTCACAAAATTTTTAAATCCTTCACCAAATTTTTGAGCAGTTAATTTTAAATGAAGTACATGTTTTCCTGCAATAGTCAATTTTCACTTTGCTCTGGTCCATGATGACCTCCTAGCCAAACTATGGCAGATAAAAAAATCTTTTTCTACTTCAGCTGGCCGGTATTGTGAATGGGCACATACAACAATTGACAGATCTGCAGAATCTGAGACTTTCGAAGAATACTTTCAAACTCTTAGATTGGAATGCGATGAAGGAGAGCCAGCTTATTTAAATTGGACAGTAGCAGATGAAACTCCTGATTTAGTTTATTATCAGGTAATTATTATTGATCAATTTTACACATTGACTGTATGTTTCATGTCCACTTTTTTAAACGATTAGTACTCTTTACAGAACTTTTATTAATATTTCACCAACCACAGTGTTAGGGTCACCTCGTTGACGAATCATAATGAATTTCAGGGTTCTAGCTAATTATCATATTAATTTAAGTTTAGAAAGAAATTAAAAGCTTACCACTGCGGAAGAAGTATATGTTGTAGACATCTATCGGCATCGGCTTGAACTTTTTTTCAGTCTCAAAGCACACGCATTCTACCCTGTGAATGAAAGAAAAATTATTTTATACTTTCAGTGTTATACTCATAATAATCTGGGGTGGAAAATTCACGTAATAGATTACGGTGCCCGTGCGCCCCAACAAAATGGTGCCATTACACGTTATCATCAAGTCAGCAATTTCATCAACTCTCTAGTTCCGCTATTGCTGACGCTTTTCATCACATCAGTTCGGTGAATATTGCTTAATAAAAAAAATAAAAGAATTTGACGATTGTATTTTTTTTGCGAAGAAAAAATTTTTAATTAACTGGAATGAACATTTTTTAAAAAAAACAAGTTTTGTACTGTACTTTGACCATTATTAAGATCATGTAAATTATTTTACAAAAAAAAAATATTAGGAAATGGTCTTTTTAAGATAATAATGAAAAATTATAGTTTGATATTTTAAAAAAAAATTGTTAAATGAATTTTTAAAGAAAATCAAGTGAATGATTTTTCGTCAAAATAATGACAATAAACAGCGAAATTACTTTCAAGACTTTTTTGCGACAATAATTTTACTTAGAAAAAAGTATTCTACAAATTGTAAATAATTATTTCTAGTATTAAGGTTAATTGTAATATTAATTTTAAAAAAAAAAAACCCTCAAGTAAAGAAAAAAAAGTCAATGTTTCACTTTGTTAGGCTTCGTGTGTTGTATATATGTACAACTTTGAACGAGAAAAAAAATTTTCTTCACAAAATTTGAAGCAAACTACGAAAGCATTGACAATTCTTTTTTTTCTTAACAGTATTAAATAAATTTACATTGTGTAACTAGCTTTAAAAAGAAACATATTGTCCAGCTCGCTCTTTATGACAATAATGCACAAGGAACAAAATGTGAAGTCGACAATAATTTTATTCATAGCATTGAGGTATTATACTGTATAGTAAGGAGAAGTATCTATTTATCTGTATTATATATGTATTTCGGTTTTAAGGCCATTGTTAAAACAATTTTGTTAATTTTATCAGAGATGGCCTAAGATATAGTGCTAAAATTTTGGAATTGATCAAACCTTATGCCGTTTCTAATTTTTGGCTAAAGCATAATTTAGCTAAAATCAGTTTCTGATTTTAGTATTTTATACTGAAAGATATAAATTATTGATTTTGAGTTTGTTTTTATGTATGTAACAGTTGATCTTATGTTACTTAAAAGAATATAATGTAACTGAACAGGTGTCAAGACAATAATATTTTACTTCGAATTCGATGTGTGACGTTTATTTAAGCGAAAGTGCCTTTTTAATGCACTTTTTAAGGTCTTTTTTTTATTTAAGTTCGAAATTTGGAGGTTTGAGGCTTGAAGGAAAAAGAGTATTAATAGCACTACAATCTATCAACTTTTTTTCGATGATTTTTCTTACAAAATAATTTTTATATAAAAAAGTACTTGAGCTAGTAACTTAATTTCTTCGGGAGGAAGAAAAATTTCATTTTACTGCATCCATCAAGATCTGGCTTTTTATATTTTCCATTCAGTATTTACCTGAACGTTCAGCACTCATATAAATATCGCTGCGGATACTCTACGCCGCCACAATGATGTTTGTTTCAATAAAAAACTTTTGACAGTCGATACATTACCATCAATCATGGCTTATTCAACTTTTTTCAAATCTAGTATAAATTCCCAGCTTAAAATTTTTACGATGTAGCATTTCCATGCAAAATTATTTTGGTGCATTAAATAACAGCGCAACCTCCAAAATTTAACAAAATCTACAAAAAACTTGGTTAAATTCAATTATTTCACACTAACTTTATTCGTCGTTTTTTTTTTTTAGCAAATATATTAAACTATCGGCATTATCCAATAAGGATAATAAATTTAAAAAATTTTAAGGTACTAAAAAATAAAATTGTACCGTAAAATATTCATTTAAAAATTAAGAAATGAATATTTATTATAAATAAAATATCAAAATTTACTTATATCATTAAAAGAAATATCCGCAATAAAATTATATACGAAACAAGTCAATTCAACTCTAAAATTCTTTACTTATCATATCGCCACTATATCAGATTTGTAAAAGTAAATTTTGATATTAAATATATTAAAATTCTTTAAGTGATAAGACAATAATCATGAATATCATGAAAAACATATGAATAGAGTCGCAATATTTGGCGGCATTTCCAAAATGTTATATTATTTTTTATACCAGTATTATTTTTCCCATCATATCTTAACATCATATCCTTTTTTTTTTTGTTATCCCAGTACATATCCCTGAAAGGTTACCAATTTTTTTAATACAATAACAAGAATTAAATTGGCTGTTGATATTTTTTTTATATTTTTATTGATATTAGAAATAGTTAACTAATGTTTTATATTTCTTTTGTTTTTTCTTAAAATAATGTTTTGTTATTATTTTACTTAATAAGATTTATGTTACATTATGATCATTTTATAAGTAATCACTGCATTACACCAAATTGACAATAAACTGTATCGCTTTACCTAATGTGATCGATTCATATCATTTTGTTATAAGTTACCATATTATTTTTTATAAGGTGAAAAGTCATCAAGTCTTGCGCCCTCTAATAGATTTTAAGGTTTAAGTTAAGGTTCTAGTATAAGATTTTTAGCATAAGGCAAAAGATTGTTCTATGACCAACATTAAATACTTAAAAAAAATTGGCATAGAAGAGTCCTACTTAAAATGATACGAAATTTATCTCTTTTCAAGTACATCTATAACTTATTTTCATCTTCGTTTAAAAAGGAAATTAAACAAAATATTTAATATTATGTACAGAGTGTGGCCTGTAAATATTTGCAATTTTATTTCCTTTCCTCGACAAAAAAGTTTAACTCTTGATGTACTATTAGATAAATAATTTTTTAAATATAAAAAAATACCCAAATATAAATAGAATTTGATCTCAGATTTTTAACTTTCGAAATTTTCAGCCCACCCTGTATTTAATTATTGGCTCAATATGACCATATGGCTTATATGGCCATTGTATTGTTTATTGAGGCAGAACAATGTCAATTTTTATTTTAAACATTTTGATAACTGTCGTGTCATTGTTACTTAAACTAATTATTTAAAAAAAAAATGATTAAAAAAGGATTTTTAAAAAATATTACGAAAAAGCTGTACAGATTGGCCATTTTTAGCTTTTAAATGTCAAAATGTTTCAATTTAGCCTAAGTTTTACATTGGTGACGTCCGAAAATGACAATAATTTTCAAATAGAGTGTTCTCATCACAGTTTGGCTGTAAAATAAGACATTTTTAATTGTACTTGCCTACTTTTCGTATCTGCTTTATTATTGCATTTAGGAATGATTAAATAAAAAGATTCCTATTAACACCAAATGATAAAGTAAAATTTTTTTGATTCCATAGCTGTAATTGGTGGAATGAAAAGAGGATATTGTACAAAAAATGTCAAATTATGAATCTTTTAATGTTTAAAAAAGATATATCTGGTATAATTATTATTGTAAAAATTTATATAAATTTGTTAATGTGATCATTCCAAATGGCAAAAATAATCGAGTGATTCCTGATAATTGTAACATAGTATTTCATAAACAGAAATTAATTCTCAGCTAGACAATGTAGGAGGAAAGGTAACCTGTATATGACTTCTCAAGCTTAAGAATTTTTGTTTTAACATTATAACTGGAAAGTTGAAAAAACACAAAGCAAGTCACAGAATTTCCAATAAATACATCACCCAGTTCAAATTTTTTTAATATGCCATAGGCCTTTTCATTTTTTTTTCCCTGGGAATTATTGAAGAAAAAATAGTATCAGTTATCATTGGTTTTTATAGCTTCAAAAGTATTTTGCTTCCCCAACATTAAGATGCCTCATTTTTGTTCAAAATAGACAGCCAGAAAGTCATATTCACAAGTCAACCAGGATAACTATTAGCTAAACCACACTCTTTAAATTCCCAAAATAAATAATATTTGATGAATAAAGTACAGTCACACAAGAAACCTGTTACTATGACACTTTTGCTTTAAAATGCTGAAAATCTGAAAATTGTACCTTTTGTAAAGCCAAATCTGAATTTGCATTGGTCACAAATTCACTTAGGGAAGTGGTTTCACTTGCACTTCATAAAATAATCATTTTATTAACAACAATCAAGCATTGAACCAATGAAATCTAACATAACCTCAAAAACACATCTCCAGAGTTCAGACGCAATAAGACTGTTTTGTTTTCCTGCAGCTGAGAAACAAATTTTCAGAAAAATGCAATCCATTTTGAAGTCATATACTACTGAAGATACCTTCTAGTTGCAGACTTCCCCTCTAATGTATAATTTTTATTCCACCTTGTATAGGTACTTAAATAAGTATTCATAATTAGTGCAATCTTTTTTAGACAAGTACCATCAAAGATACATTAATTTGTCATGTTTTTTTTTTAGTTTGATGCAAAAATTGTTTGTTTTTAATCTACTTACTAACAGCAAAGATGGATTATTTACGTAATTATTCATCAATTTTGATTTCACGAAACAAACGGCCACTTGAAATAAATCATGCGTTGATAAACATCCTATACATTATCTTTGCTGTATATAACCATTTGAATATTACCTGATGTTGAACGTTGTGGCAGTGAAATTTTGACAATAACTTTAGTATGTTATATTTCAATATAAATTAAAACTATATAACTGTAGTACTATACCTGTTTGATTAAAATTTATCCTGTCCTCTCGATTTGCCACTTAAATAATTGCCATAAAAGTAAAGAATCACGCATCAAGCATTCATCATCATCTCCTCGTGAGAAAAACATCATCATGGCTTCATGGCTATGGCTGTCGAAGGCAACAACACGAACACGAATTATTTTGCTGGAAGCAAGCAAGCGGTGGTTGCCATGGTTACCTAACAGGTGTTCCTCCTTTTTCAATTTACTTTATTTTAATTTACATATTTCACACATTTTAAAAATAAAAAAATGTCTTCGTCGAGAAGTAAATCTACTCAGAACTCGGTTCAAAAAACACAGAAAACCAATCCGATGTCGACGAGAAAAAAATCATTATCAAATGAAGGATTAAACAGAAAAAAAAGTGAAGATGTGAAACTTCCGAAAGCGAAATCGAAAGTATCATTAACTAGTGAAGGTTTAGACGATGACCTAAGGCTTTTGCGTGAGATTAATTTTAACAAAATATCTGAAAAAGGAGAGTTGGGTGACGCGTTTGACAAATTCTGGAAATTAGTGACAGCTGGTATGGATAAACCTCCATCGAATTCAATGACTAGAAATACACCCATTGATACTAGAATATCAGAAATTCAAAAGAGGATTGAATTGAATCAAGCTGTTCTACAATCCGCAAATGAACAAATGAAAAATATTAATTTTCAAGCTGAAAGGCAAAATTTTGCTCAATGGAAAGATAAAATGAGTTTTATAAATTATTCAAAGGATGATGTAAATAATCTTAATAATGTAAAAGCATTGGATTTAGAGCTAGATAAGCTTCGCGAAAGAAAAAGTGATTGTAGTGTTTTTCTTAAATCCAGCCCTGGAATTGCTAATTTTCACAAGACAATGGAAAGTACATTAAGCATGTTGGATAAAATTCAAAATTCTGATAATTATGGAAAATCATTTAAGGATATCAAAAGCGAATATGATTTAGATGTGATCAAGGCTCCGGATTTGGTAGCTGTTTCTGATGAAGAGTAGTTTATTTTGAAGCTGTATACACTTGAAATATTAAAGAGTTTTCTATATTTGTGATTTTTTTTCAAATTAAACAAGGAAAAAATAAAGTTACAAATTGCATTAAAAATTTTTATTGAAGATGCAAAAAGGGTACGTTATTGTTTTATTTAAAAGGAATTTCACTTCACTCTTCAGCTTCTAATAGCATGTCCTTTAAGACCAGTAGATCTTCTAATTCTGTAGTGGGAAAATTAATGACCAAATTATTAATCAATAATTTACAATATAACCCTTTTCAAATAAGCATTTAACAAATCGCAGTCCCTTACTATAAACCAAATAAACAGAAATAAATTACTTTGGCTTTAAAGTTGAGACTAGTTCTCCATTTTTCTGTAGCTCCTGAATAATGTCAAGTCCTCCGATAAGGTCACCTTTTACGTAAATTTGAGGATAAGTAGGCCAATTGGAAAATTTTTTTAAGCCTTGACGAACATCTTCATCATTTAGGATATCAAATGTTTGATATGGAATCCTGCAATAAAAATTTAATGTTACATAACAACTAATAATTCATGGTAATTTAGAAAAGGTAGATGAATAATGTATTTGATTTATTTTTTTAATGGGCAAGTTTCAGAATTATTTTTAAAGTCTTTGTCTTCAAGAGAATGTGAATAAACAGCTATATTTTAAAGCTTCTTATTCTAATTCACATGAAAAAACTCCAATGACACAGCAAGTCTCTAGGATTAAAAGGTTTAAAAATTTACCCTGTTTCATTTAAAATACCGACTAAAGTTCTACTAAAGCCACATCGAGGATTAGTCGGATTTCCTTTCATAAATACCATTACATCAGATAAATTAATAAGTGTTTTTAATCTTTCTTCTAATGATTGCCCACTTGGTTTGATTTCCATTGGAGGTGTCAATGCTCTTGTCCCAGCATGTTTATTAATTTTTTTGGTCAACTCTGCAGGATTTGCTCCGTTAACTGTATCTACTAGACTGCTTTCTTTAAAAATAAGAAATGTTGGAACTGCTGAAATTTTGTATTGAACAGAAACTTCTGGAATTGATTCAGCTTCTATTTTAGCAAAATGAACACTTTTAAATTCGGCTTGTTTGGCCATTTCATCTAAAACTACATTCATTGGCCCACACTGGCTTGCCCAGTCGGCGTAGAAATGAACGACGACTACATTATTTGAGCTAAAAAATTAAAAGATAACAAACGTAAATAATATTTAATGAAAACAAGGTTAGGTTAGGAAATGTTTTTGTTGTAAAAATCAAATAAATATGTGAACTATTAATTACCTCAGAGTGTTTTTGAATTCCTGTTCACTACTAATTTTATTCACAGTCATTCTGAACGGTTTTTTTTGTTATTTTCAATTATGTAAGAGGATGAATTATAAAAAAATTTTGTATGCAGATGTCGGATAATAAATACCACCGCCTGCTTGCACATGTGCTTGCATAAATGTGCAAAGATTAAAAAAGCGCGAATTTTAAATTCTTTCAAAGTTGAAGAAGTTTCGTAATTTTATAAAAAAAATTAAACGCTTCAATTTTTCATTTTTCAAAGAAAGGGAATTAATAAAGAAAAAATAGCTGCGATAAGGAGATCACAATCATTTCATTTTGCTATGAATTTCCAGGAAAAATAACATCATCATTCAAAAAGTCAGCTTATCCTCAGCTTATGAATGAACGTCAGCTGTTGTTGACAGAATTAAACGTGAACTAGATTCTAAAGAAAAATAGGGTCGGTAAACAGAGGTCAGAGGTTATTTTTTCCCAGATTTTAAAAGCTGTTAATGGTTTTTCGTAACAATAAATCAAAGGCGGTTTTTATTAGTTAAGAATATCTGGATGACATCCGGTGTATATTTCCTGAATTGCTCTAGTATCTGATTTATGAACTTTACTGGTCAAAAGGTTGAAATAACTTTCAAAAAAGTTTCATAAAAAGTAGAAAAACGAAATAAACAAATAGCTATGAACCTTGAAACTTTTTGTAGGATATGGCAAGATTGTAGTAAAAAAAATTTAGATTGCAGCTATTTTTGTTTCAGCCGCAGATAAATTTAAAAAAAGGTCGTTCTGATCAGCAGGTCAGAAGTACTAATGATATGGGGGTGAAATGAAAAGGTTAATCACAGTTCAAGCTGTAAATCAAAATTTCTGCAAGTTTGCAAGACAGATAGCTAATGCAAAAATTTTAAGCGTCATTATAGCGCATCCTTGTGGCCAAGATAAATCCTTAAATAATCCAGAGTATCGCCATTTCAAGCATTACACATTTAGTCAACTAGGCCAAAGATATGGCAGGGTCTTGGGCCCGAAAAAGCATTTCTCATGCAGCCAGCAGTGGACTTGTCTAAAATGTGATTCTGCTTCAAGTTTTAGAGTTACATTTGACTATACTTCTGTCTATTTTTGTAAAATTATTATGGCCTGCGCCATATCTTAAGGACATTTTGGAATTACTGCGGTACTTAAATTTTCTGTGTCTTAAAAGGTGTTTCTTGAGGAACGAAAAACCTCTATCAGGAGGGAAAAGGGTCTCCTCCTTTGCCCTCTTTGGTTACTGACTTACTGTAGTGTCTTAGTCAGTCTTTAAGAAACTTTTAGTTGGCCTTAAAAAGTTCCCGCTGACCTTTCATTATCAAAGCGAGTTCTCTTCCTTTCATCGTCGGCTGGCGTTATCGAATCCCATCAGCTCTAAACTCATCTAATTTATTTTAGTCTGAGATTGCTGAATTGTCCCCATTATCACATTCTCCTACTTGATCATTCTTGCTTATACTAAATTTCAGGAGATGAAGCTGAGAAACTTTTAAAACTGGAAATCGAATTCTTGACAGGAAAAAATTTTAAGCTATTGGACGCTTTGGGGGGAATCAAAATAGCTTTCTGCCGCTTAAAAAATGTGGGCGAGAATAAAACAGGTTTTTGGTTTACTTTCAAAAAAAATTCAAAGGGGCCCAAAAACAGGTCTTACTTACACATATCCTTTTAAGAAATGTCATCAAAAAATTCTGCAGCATTGAAAAAAAAACTTTGCAATAAAAATAATATCGGCAATACTCTCAAACTCATCTCGGCCAATCAAAATAAGCCAATAAAAAATTGATTGAATTAAATTCGCCCACATCAAAGTTCGCACGGATAAATTATAAAAACAACGGCTAATAAAAGAAGCCAATTGAAAACATTAAGGTCTGCTCAAACGTGAGTCATTGAGAACAATGCTAAAGCTAGACTCTACAATATGAAATGAACCGTGCATTACTGTAAGCTTTTTCGTGAACCATGTTATCGCAATGAGTAACTCATTGATTTAATTTTTCTTCATTCAGAGATAAAGCGTATCGTCAAAAACATCTTCTTTGCATGTCCAATGGTTTTTTTAAAGTAATTCTCATTTATCTCCATCAATAATAAAATTTGTCATTTTCAAACAACAGATTCGTCGTATATGTTTTCTGTTGTATATCATATTCAATTTTGAAGGTTTTTTTTTTAAAATTTTTCATACATGAAAATATTAAGAATTTGCATAATATTTGATAATTATTAAAAATTTTTGAGGATGTAAAAAAATTTAGGTCAGATCTCTTTCGCAAGATCGAAAACAACAGCGATTTGACCAATACTTCGTGACGAACCCTCGTTACTAAATCATTAAAAACTAATTAAAAGATGTGTTTCTTATCAGTGTAACAGTGACAGCCATGAGAATAACAAATATAATTTCGTTAGTTTTGTGTTGGTAAACAATATCACATTTTAATATAGGAATGGTGCTCGAAGAAGGTACAAACGACACTAGAAACCCCGAAAATGGACCGTCAGAGGGATTAGTAACTATGAGAAAAACAGAAACTCTACCTTTAATTTACTCCGTGGACGACAAACCGTCATGGGGACTATCTTTCATATTAGGCGTGCAGGTCAGTGATTATTTTTCAATAAAATTTTTATATGGGTTATACGCTTGACATTTAACCCCGAGCAATCTTCCTTAAAACGTGCTGAATTCCACGTTAAAAATATTTGTGAATTATGTCTGTTATGGAATTTAGATTGATCGATTTTCGTGACATTTTGACAGGTTACACGATTAATTGTTTTTCCATTAAAAACAAAAATACTTCATTTTTATACTTACAGCATTACTTAACGATGGTCGGAGGGATTATTTCCGTTCCATTCCTCTTATCCGGACCCCTTTGCATTCATGAGGATGATCCCACTAGAGGTTATCTTATTTCAACGATTTTTATGGTGTCTGGAATAGCAACGTTTCTTCAATCTAGTCTTGGTGTAAGGTAAGCACTAAATTTTATCACTAAATAAAATGTAACTGTCACATAACTAAAGAAAACCTTGCACGAGAAAAAAAATTTCACCGGTGTAATGATACTGTATTTGAGAAAAAACGTGTCACTAGAACCACGACAAAACAGAAGAAACGCGCCAAACCTTTAACGGATTTTCCGCTTTTTTTCAATATCAGGTTACCAATAGTACAAGGATCTAGTTTTACTTATATAACATGTAGCTTGGCTATTTTAAAATTACCTCAATGGGAATGTCCGCCTCCTGTCGATATTTATGCAATGGGCCATAGAAACAGAACTGAAGAATGGCAAATGAGGATGAGAGAAATTCAAGGGGCTATAATTGCTGCCTCAGCGTTTGAAATAATTATAGGCTATTGTGGTACGTTTTATTTAAATCTCTGATGGATGTATGAATGAAATTTGTTAAGCGATGGTTATTTTTAGGTTTGGTAGGATTGGTGCTTCGATTCATAACCCCGCTCACGATTGCGCCGACCATAACCTTAGTTGG
This sequence comes from Liposcelis brunnea, assembly GCA_023512825.1. Taxonomy (NCBI): domain Eukaryota; kingdom Metazoa; phylum Arthropoda; class Insecta; order Psocodea; family Liposcelididae; genus Liposcelis; species Liposcelis brunnea. The sequence goes on along the minus strand of CM042067.1, from coordinate 1,618,774 downwards.
TTTATCTTTAATTAGTCATGGCACCGAAATGTCCGCTAAAAATTGGTATATTTCAGTCACGTAAGTACAGTTAATTTAACTATTTATAGAAATAAGAAATAAAAATTGATATTTTATTTTTATTTACAGAACAATAATTTTAGTAGCTATTTTTTCGCAGTACTTAAGGCATTTCACAACGCCGACGCCATTTTACACGCTTAGTAAAGGGTGGCATATTGTAAAAATTAAGGGATTCCAACTGTTCCCCATTCTGATGACAACAACCATTGTTTATACGATTTGCACAATTTTAACAGTCAATGATTTTTTACCAAAGGGAGATGGAGGAAGGATAGACACAAACAGGACAAGAGTATTACAAAATGCAGATTGGTTTAGAATACCTTACCCATGTAAGTCAATTTTTATTTTCAAAAGAGAGAAATGAAAGAATCAAGTTTGACTGCAAATTCCATTTTTCATAGTTCAGTGGGGATGGCCGACATTTAGTATAGCTTCAATATTAGCAATGTTCGGTGCTGTAGTAGCTGGTATAGTGGAATCAGTAGGTGATTACTACGCTTGTGCGCGGATATGCGGTAAGTTAATTATTTGAACATAAAACAGTCGTGCGTACGAATAGGTGCTTTCAGTAAGCATGATATGAGACCCTAAAACCTGTTCTGGAAAATTCCGCAAGATGGCGCTAGCTCAACAGTTTTTATAGATCGTTGAAAGAAGCACTAGAATCGAACGACTATGCAAAGACAGGAAATTTGGAACTTATGCATGATATTACCTGAAAAATAATTTAAAATTGACTAATTTTAAAGGAAAACCTCCACCTCCGATTCGAGCAATGAATCGAGGTATTGGAATGGAAGGCATCGGTTGCGTTATAGCCGGTTCAATGGGCATAGGAACAGGCGTAACCAGTTTCAGTGAAAATATAGGAGCCATAGGAGTCACAAGAGTAAGTGCTTTAAAATTGCAAAAAATTATTTTAAAAAACTTTGAATCTTTAACTAAAACTTGCAAATCTTTAGGTAGCCAGCAGGAAAGTTGTTCAATGCGGAGCTGCTTTTATGATTCTTTTATCATTTTGCGGCAAAATCGGAGCCGTATTCGCTACTATTCCAACTCCTCTTATAGGAGGATTGCTTTGCATAATGTTTTCTGTAGTTACTGCAGTAGGGTTATCAAATTTACAGCATATAAACATGTCTTCACCAAGAAATCTATTCGTCCTTGGAGTTTCCATATTTTTCGGACTTGTAAGCTTTGATTTATCATTTACACGTTAAAATTTTGCAATTTAATAATCGCCAATTATTTTCAGGCAATACCGGAATGGTCAAAGAAAAATTCAATGGTTCGCTCCGGGATATTATCAGTAGATCAATTAATAGAAGTTCTTTTATCGACTCATATGTTCATCGGTGGTTTTATTGGTTTTGTTTTGGATAATACAATACCAGGTTTGAAAATGATCCTAAAAATTAAAATTGATTTAAAAATTGGACGAAAATTAATAATTTTATTAATTTTTTAGGTACCCCAGAGGAAAGAGGAATCTTAGCCTGGAAGGGGAACACCGAGAAACGAGAAACCATATACGATGTTAGAAACGAAACTTATGAACTGCCAAAAGTTTTTGGAAAAATTAGACAACGTTTAACGACTTTAATTAGAAGGCCTAAATGAGGGTTCTTAGGATAAAATAAAATAAAAAATTTTTAGTAGAATGATAAAGCGGACGCATGACTTAATTTTTAGTCTTTCATACGATTTGAAATGCTCATTTTTATACTGTAAAAAGATGTAAATAGTGTCAAAAAATGAATCCCGGTAGAAAAATCTCAATTAGTTAAATGAAGGAAAAAATTGATTAAGTAGGCTTAGAAAAGAATTTAGTTAAACAAATAAGCTTGAAAACTTTTTTGTAAGTTTTCACAAAAACCAGAAAAAAATAATCAGGATGATCAATGATTACTTGACTTAAAAAAAAAATAAAGGACTAGAAACATTTAAAAAAGAAGAAAGACAAATTCATTTAGAGCTATAAATCAAAAATTTGCCAAAGGTAATAATACTTTTTAGCTGCTAAATGACATTTTTCGACGAATTTTTCTAGTCAAGCATAAGCTAACAATTTCAAAAGCTATTAACGGCGCAGAGAAATATTAATATGTTATTTCGTAATTTAAGGCAACCACCGCTAAGGTCCTTCTGTAAAAAGAAGTTTACATATTTAAAAAAATTAAATTTTTCTTTTCAGTAAAGTACTGTGTTCTTTTGTAAGTCCTTTAAAGTATCTGATGATCTTATTTGAGGTACTTTCGAAAAAGATCAGGCCTACTTTAGTGGAAGAAAAAGACTAGAGAAAACTCCTAAACTAAATAGTTGACCAAAAATAACTTAAATTCAACACTGTACAAATTTAGTATATTTTAGAAATAAAACTATTGATATGTACCACAATAATGGCTGCGTATTCTGGTACAAGTACAGTTACATTACAGAAAGTATCGGGCTTTAAATTCTCCGTTTTAATATACGAAGAATTGGCCAAAAACGGCCAAGCCCACACTATGACATGCTTTGCATTGCCATTAACAAAAAATGCCCCACGAAAGAAAAAATATAAATATAAATATAAATATAAATATAAATATAAACATAAACTAGGCCAGCTACAGTATCTAAAATATTTGTCGCAGGGCTTTCTAGCTATTTCCCTTACAAAGGAAATTTTTGGTTTGTATAAATTAAGTAATCTAGTTTTGCCTGAGAGGAGAATGTACAAAATTACTGCGGATACCTAGGCCTTATAAATAATAAAAAATTGGAAGATCTTGGCATTTCTCACTTAGTCGACAAAAACTTTTTTTATTGTTCGATATATTGTCGCAGTTCCGATAATTAATCTCTTCTTAGGTGAAACAAAATAAGCTGCGAAAATAAAAAAAAAAATTAATATTTTAAAAGTAAAAACAAATTGAGGTACCCAGTACAAAAAAGAATAGTCTATAATCTTTTCTTTAACTATAACTATATGCCCTTTTTATACTGGCCCCCTGAATTGATTTTAAAGAATGAAACTTACTTATTAATCACTAATTTAAACTTTGGCACATGGGTTCCTTCCAACAACAAGAAATGATTTTTGAATCACATGAGTTATCAAGACTGAGAAAAAATTTTGAAAAAGAAAAATTAATTTTATAAAAATGACAGTTATTCCCAAAAATAGTTAATAAAAATTTTGATTTAAAATCTTACCTTGGAACCTGGTCTAACAACTACAAACAACTTTTGCAGGGATTTTGTTACATCACCTACGAAAACAAAACGAAAACACAAAAAAAGCTCATGCTTTTAAGAAAATCAAAAGGAAATATATGCAAGATGTTCAACCAGTTTCGACTGGTTTATGTTGATTATAAAGAATAGCTCTGGATGTGACTTTTATATTAAATAAAAAAAAGGGATTTGCATAATCCTACTGAAGTAAAACTGAATGGAAAAAATAGAAAGGGTTTTAACTTTAAATAAAATAAAATCAAAATGATCTACGAAAGAAGAAAAAAAATTTATACATGCGTCTAAAAACACGCACAAATAACATCTGAAATTAGGGAAACTTAAATTTTAAATAAGTTGCACTATTAATGAAAAATTATATTTACTGCATAATTTTGATTTGAAAAACTCACCCACTGATCTTTGAAACCATCTTGGTTTGTTTTTCCATTGTATAAAAACCCAGTAAACAGGAACACTTGTTAGAATCATTGCAAGACCATATCCTGTAAAAGAAAGAAATTAGTAAGTCAGGCTTGAGAGATAGCCACTAACTGGCCTAAGTCGTAATCGAACAAATTAGTAAAGGACAGCGCTAGTGTCGTTTTCCTAAAATCCAGTTCGATGTTTCCAATCTGGCAAAAACTTCTCTAAAGTTCCTGAACATCGAAAAAAGTCTAGACGAGATCTAGATTCCTGAAATCGACGTTAGCGTCATCTATAGTTAAATCATGCAACTGCAACCAGCGTCGACCTTGCGGAATTTATATAATCATATAGTTCTTTTTTTAAAATCAATCTCTTACCCGTCTCTGCTGGTTCCTTAATCATCGGAAAAGTGACGACGAATAAAGTACACAATATGTACACAATTGGAAAAATGAGATGAACTCGTATGGGCCTAATTAACTCTGGTTGTTTCCACCTCAACCACGGTAAACAAAGAACGGCGACGCCAATACTCAACTAAACAAAATAAACAAAACCTTTATTTTTTTCAAAGACAAAACCTTCGATTCAATAATCACTTACCCAAGTAGCAAAGCCGACATAATTTATAAGAGCAAAAATATCAGAAACGGAAAGATACAACATTGACAGGAACGCCATACATAAAACCGCCGGAGTAGGTGTTAATCGTTGGATTTGTATCATTGTTAAGATTTCCGGCATTTGTCCTTCGCAGGCTCCTGCGTAAAATAATCTAGACGATGTAAGGAGTATTCCATTTACGGCACCGAATGTCGATAAAGCTACGAAAACTGGAATGGTCCATGCCATTACGCCAAAAAGGCGATCGGCAAAAGTCTGAAAAAACAAATTTTAATAAGAATCGCTACGAGAGAAAATAAATAGAGCTAAAGAAAAGTACTTACAACAGCTACAGCAGTTGATCCTAAAACTTCAGCAGGAGATAAAGTCGTATAAAATGCTACATTCGTTAATACGTAAACAATGGTAACTAATGCGCAGGAAATGCCGATTGCTCTGGGTAAATTTCGTATAGGATCTTTTAATTCTTCAATAATAAAATTTAAATAGTTCCTGAAAAAAATAATTGAAGATTTAATGTAAAATCGTCTCCTATTAAGATTCGATCCTGGGAATTTAAAGAGGTTGGTCAGTGGTGCCATTTCGCCGAAATCCTGGGAGGGGGCGAAAGCATCACAAAATGCTTAGCTCATGGAAGAAAAAATTCTTGGGGGCAGGGGGAAATGGCGCCACTGGGGCTGGTATAAAAATTTGATGACATCAGTCAAGAAATCTTAATCATAAGGAAAAAGAAATTTTTAATTAATTGTCGAGGGAAATGTCAAATCCCCGAGGGATTATTATTCCTCCCCAGTCATGATTTCCAGTTTTCTGGAAAATTTTCTTTAAAAGCTGATGTAAGGAAAAAAATTGCTCTCCTTTTTGCGTTTGACCTAAATAATAAGACAAGCAGTAAACAGGTCATTTATTTAAAGAAGGTTATTAGAAGATTTGATTTTTCTTTAAAAAAAATGATTTGGACGCATCGAAAGATAAATCCTTTTTAAATTGTATTTTCTTATATTGACGCATCCGTATAACGGTTATTCGTGAAAGTCATTTAAAGTCGTTTAAGACGTTTGATACTATGAAAAAAAATGTGATTTGCTGCGAATGCATAAACATTCATTTACGATGACGTTGGAAGTTCAATTTTCATTTTAAGCAAAGGACGGGATTTACAGTAAGGTCACATCAGTAAAAATAGTAACGGGTATTTTGATTGCAAAGCGAGAATTCGAGCCTAACCGGCTTATATTTAAAAACAAATCAGAGTAAAATTAAAATAATCACGGTCATTTAATAAATTGGCCTAAAGAGAGAATCATTTTACAAATTTTGCT